>JAKOOJ010000009.1:5997152-6519652 GCA_022577455.1 Arizona elegans | reverse complement strand
CTAATCAATAAATAAATTGATTGATATATACAAAAGTATGAAAGCTATTGCTTAACACATTGTAAGCCGCCCTGAGTCTCCGGAAAAGGGCAGCATATAAATCGAACCAATAAATAAATAAATAAATAAATAAATAAATAAATAAATAAACAACCATGGTCTAAGGCAGGGGTGGCCCACGGGGTGCTTAAATCTGGCCCACCGGGCCAGCCTGGAAATATCAAAGGTCCAGCCCTCGGTGCCTTTACTGGCAAAAATGGGCAGGGGCCTCCATGCAACCCATTTTTAGCCAGCAGAGTGCTGCTAGAGGGCGGGAAGGCCAAAAACAGGCTACACAGGGGCCTCACAGGGCCTCCATGCTCCCTGTTTTGGCTGGCAAAGTGCTGCAGGAGGCCATGGAGGCCAAAACAGGGGCAGAGAGGGCTGCATGCGGTCCTCCCGTGCCCCGTTTTGGCTGGCAGGGTGCTGCAGGAGGTATCCGTCCCATCTCTCCCCTCGCTCACCGCCCCCCCTCTTGCCAGCCCATGGTGGAGAACTACAATACTGATCCGGTCCTCAAAGAAATCCAGTTTGACACCTCTGGTGTAAGGAATGCCTTCAGCCTCTACCTTTTAAAATCCTCCCCAATCTCCCAAACATTAGGACAATATTTTTGCCTCTATCACCCTTGGAGCTCCCAGGAGCCTGAAAGAGGTACTGGCATTCACTTTGTCACTGTGTCTTACACCATAAATATTTGTTTGCGAAGTACAACAGCTAGGTTTACACAACTTTATTTGTTTTATTATTAAGCTTCTATGCCTCCCATCTCACCAATGCAGGTGCCATTGACTTACGACTGTAATGGAGGCTATCTATTATGGTCATAAGCAGGGGTGAAATCCAGCAGGTCCTGACATGTTCTGGAGAACCGGCAGCAGAAATTTTGAGCAGTTCTGAGAACTGGCAAATACCACCTCTGGCTGGCCCCAGAGTGGGAGTGGGAATGAAGATTTTGCAGTATCCTTCCCCTGCCACGCCCACCAAGCCACACCATGCCCACCAAGCCACATCCACAGAACTGGTAGTAAAAAAATGTGGATTTCACCACTGGTCATAAGTCATGATGGTCCTAAAACAGGTACCCATGTGACCGATCCAATTCTATGATCTCTCAGTGGTAGATGTAAAGCAAATGCTTTGGTTGTTAAATAGTCTTTAAATGAACCCATTGTGTGTTATGAGGATTTTTGCTGAACACCAGACACAAATGCCATTTTTTAACAAAAATGTTGTAAATCAGTCATGTGAACCAATGCTGCAAACTGCCATAAGTGTAGGTCAGTTGCTGAATGCCCGAAATGTAGTCATTGACTGTGGGGGGGGGGGGGGGGGGGGGGGGCTGGGGGCTGGGATCACTATTGGAACTTCAGAACTGGAGTGTTAGTACCTTTTGTGGGGTGGACCTCCATTGGAACTTTGAACGGTCACTAAGTGACCAGTCATAAGTTGAGGACTACCAGTAAGCCAAAATCAAATAAACTAATTTATGGCTTAGCCTGACATCTCAATGTAGTCCTTCGGTTTGTGCAACATTTTATACAAATTTAGGTTCCCGGTTCTATATGTAAGGCAGAGCTGAGCAGTGTATGTGAAATTTGCCATCTTTAGGATGTTGTGATATTGTTTATAATCAAAATATACCCACTCTGGGACAAATATGAAATCCAGAGTGGCTTGCATTTGGGAAAAGGCAAAACGAAGCAAAAGAGAAATACACTTTCACCTATTCCCAGTTTTGTGGGCAATATGAGGAAACAACACTTAAGAACTATCTCTCTAATAAATACCCCGTAAGCATAGCTTTCATTGGCTCTGAGGATAAAATTAGACAGCCAGTCTAATAAATCATTAAAGCTTACAATTGAGTGTCAGCTATTACACTTACATTACAACATTGCTCAACATTAATTAACAGTTACTGATTTTTAAAATATTCTCATCGCATTGTTTTGACTTCTGCTTTCACCATCAATCACGTACAGTATTCATCACCAACGAAGCTTCAATCTCTCTCGTTCAATTGCACCGTAGTTGCTCATGGCAACTGAAATGCGCACAAGACATCGTCACCTTCTCAAAAGTCTTTCTTTCTTTTTTTAAAGAAAGATAAACGAACAGTTTATTTCCACAGCAACTTGGTGGTTTGAGCTGAAAACAAATAATTAAAATACTGAACTCTTACCACCAATGTATCAAGGATATAAGGTTCTCAGTATAGGAAGTCTTACGACCACAACTGAACCTAAAATTTCTGTTGCTAAGTGAGACAGTTGTTAAATGAGTTTTGCCCCATTTTAGAATCGAATAGAATAACCGAGTTGGAAGGGACCTTGGAAGTCTTCTAGTCCAGCGGTCACCAACTGGTGGTCCGTGGACCACTGGTGGCCCTTGAAAAATTTTTGGTGGTCCACAGAAAAATTTTTGCATTTTTGCATTTTTGCATTTTTTATATTGCACTAAATCAGGGATCCTCTAACTATGGCCCCTGGGCCGGATTAATTAATTAATCCCACTCGCTGATGGGATAGGGTCCTTCAGGCATTTAGCTTGGCTGCCTGTTTAGTAGCTCCAGCCCCTCCCTCCTTCCCTCCCTCCTTGGGAGTCCAGGTGCTTCAGTGAGTGGTACATGAAACTTCAGCCGGGCTCCTCGAGAGACAGAATTTGCGGGGGGGGGGGGGGGGGCGATCTAGTGCCCGGGCTGGCTACAAGACAAACATTCATTCTTGGTTGTATTTGAGATTCCTAGCTGCAATGGACAGCAAAGCTAGGGTTGACCCCGGGTGCTTCTCTTTGCTAATAGGCAGCCACCCTTAGTGCCTGAAGGACCCCATCCCGTCACTAATTCATATTAGTGGTCCGCGGGATTTAAAGTTATGAATTTAGTGGTCCCTGAGATCTGAAAGGTTGGTGACCCTCTCTTTAGGCAGGAAACCCTACACTACTTCAGACAAATGGTTAGTCAAACATCTTCTTAAAAACTTCCAGTGTTGGAACTTTCACAACTTCTGGAGGCAAGTTGTTCCACAACATTTTACAACCTTTCTTGCCACCATTGTTAAGTGAATCACTGCAGCTGTTAAGATAGAGATACAGCTGTTAAGTGAATCTGGCTTTGCTGGTCAGAGGGTCGCAATAAGGGATCATATGATCCTGAAACACTGCAACTGTCATAAACATTTGCCAAGTATCTAAATTTTGATTGCACGATCATGTGGAAGCTGCAAAGGTTGCGTGAAAAACAATCCTAAGTCACTTTTTTCAGTGCCCTTGTAACTTCAAATGGTCACTAAACAAATGGTTATAAGTCAAGGACTACCTGTATAAGTGATAAACAGCTAGTAGAAAAGCTAAAGAGGGAAAGAAAACAGATAGCATGTAAAACACTCCCCCACTCTTGGAAAAGAAGAAAATAATGAACAGAACAGAACAGAACAAAAAGATACTAGATTGTGCAAAAATTGATAGAATGATATTGAAAATTAAACAGAAAGAAGATGTAGAATATTATCAAACATGGAATCTATTTTACCAATGGTTGGAAAAAAGGGATGGATATTAAGAATATAAATTTGTATTAGTTTTTTTTGTTTTTTTTTTAAAATACTTTATTGAATTTTCCAAAATAAAAACAAAATATACAATCTCTATCTCCTTTCGGAGGTACAGAGAGATCAAAAAAAAAAATTGGCCTTCTGCAAAGTTATCATAAACGTTAAAACATTTTAAAAAGGGCAGCAGTGTTGTAATGCAAGCTGTAATGTAAACACGAGTGTTCTATTGACATTAATAAAGACACCTTGATGGTAGTATATATGCCAATGGGAAAAAAATATTGTATTGTTAAGCAAATTAAATACTCAGACAATACGATGTTTATTAAGCACTAAGAAGTATATTTAATAGAAAACCAATTTATTTTTTTTAAAAAAGAATAGAATAACAGAGTTGGAAGGGACCTTGGAGGTCTTCTAGTCCAACCCTCTGCTTAGGCAGGAAACCCTACATCACTTCAGATAAATGGTTATCCAACATCTTCTTAAAAACTTCCAGTGTTGGAGCATTCACAACTTCTGGAGGCAAGTTATTCCACTGATTAATTGTTCTAACTGTCAGGAAATTTCTCCTTAGTTCTAAGTTGCTTCTCTCCTTGATTAGTTTCCACCCATTGCTTCTTTTCCTGCCTTCAGGTACTTTGGAGAATAGGTTGACTCCCTCTTCTTTGTGGCAGCCCCTAAGATATTGGAAGACTGCTATCATGTCACCCCTGGTCCTTCTTTTCATTAAATGGAACTAAGGAAGTTGACTAGGCGCAAGGCCAGCTGTTTCATAAAAATCAGACAATTGTTAGGAAAGGATCCATTCCGATACAATATTATTTTCAAATGTGTTCCTGACAGCTATTTGGATCTTCTCAGGTTACTAGAGATATTTTCTATTTTGTAGAAATTCTCTGGAAAAGCCCTTGAACTTGGCAGCCTGCCCACTGCTTTGTAAACTTTTAGTAGATCTAATAAAGTTATTATCTGCTCCCCCACGAACATTTTCCATGCTTTTACTTTTCAAGTAAGCGGTGATTCCTGGAAAGTGATTGGACAAGTTCCCTGCAGTTTTCTTACCAAGGTTTCAGAAATGTTCTGCCCTTGCCTTCTTCCTAGGGCTGAGAGAGAGCGACTGGCCCGCATTCAGCCAGCTGGCTTTGTGTCTGTGGCAGGACTAGAAACATGGGTCTCCCAGTTTCTAGCCTGGTACCTTAACTACTATACCATGTTGCCTCTTTTTTCCATAACTAGCAAACCTGAATAGTGTACACCACCACAGTGTGACCATAAGAAAGGCTGAGTGCCAAAGAATGGAGGCCTTTGAACTCTGGTGCTGGAGAAGACTCCTGTGAGTCCCTTGGACTGCAAGGCGATCAAACCGGTCAGTCCTAGAGGAGATCAACCCTGACTGCTCTTTAGAAGGCCAGATCCTGAAGATGAAACTCAAATACTTTGGCCACCTAATGAGAAGGAAGGACTCACTGGAGAAGAACCTATTGCTGAGGGCAAAAGAAGAAGTGGACGACAGAGAATGAGGTGGCTGGATGGAGTCACTGAAGCAGTCAGTGTGAGCTTAAATGGACTCCAGAGGATGGTAGAGGATAGGAAGGCCTGGAGGAACATTGTCCATGGGGTTGCGATAGGTTGGACACGACTTCGCAACTAACAACAACAACAACAACAGTGCAAATGTTCTTCAGAAGAAACTTAATATTTTAATGGTAGAAGCATCTCTAATGTAATACCTGTATTTCTAAACTGAAATTGCATGGTCCATCATTTTCATTTAGTGTATGGCATCTACAGAGGTTATGTAATCACTGATATACAAATTTAATTTAAATAAAGCATCAGCAAATAGATGATAGATAGATAGACAGACAGACAGACAGACAGACAGAACGAACGAACGAACAATGGAACAGCTTGCCTCCAGAAATCATGAGCGCTCCATCACTGGTGGTTTTTAAGAAGAGTCTGGTCTCTTTTCAGGAGGCTGGACTAGAAGACCTCCAAGGTCCCTTCCAGTTCTATTCTATTCTATTCTATTCTATTCTATTCTATTCTATTCTATTCTATTCTATTCTATTCTATTCTATTCTTTCGCTCTGCTATCTACCCTCGCCTCTCTCTTGTAAGTGGACAATACAATATAGGAGATAAAATATTAAATTAAGATGAAACCATAATAGCATCACCAGCATACAGAGCCATAGAATTGCAAAGGGATGGATGTTATAATTCAATATCTAAAGAAGCTAACCATCTATCTGCTTCTGATGTGACTGCGCTGAGATCATCCCAGGTGCCTTGAAATTTCCTGAGGAGATATTCTTGAACTAGACAAGGACTCCAGAAACACAGAAGGACAAGAGAGATTCTTAGGACTGTAATCTTAGAAAGCCCACAGACTTAAAATGGAAGATTCTGGATAAACCACTTTGAGTTTGTGCTTCAAAGAAAACAATAACAGCTGTCGTAGTATCAAATCTCTCTTTCCCCCTGCAGAGCCTCTTCCAATTAATTCTCTCCATATTTAAGAAAATGCTCTTGCTACATTTCACACATAGTTAGCATCTGAAATCAGTTGACTTCATGGGAAAGATGACTGAATGGTTCTGAAAAAGATGTCCTTCAAACAGTTTAGAGAATAGATGTTGGGCCATCATCTCATGTTATGGTAAATTATTCCTTGCTAAATTTACCAATTCTAAAAATCAGGTATTCAAAAAACGCAGCTAAAAGAACAGCACAAGCCCAGGTGAACCTATCTATAATCTAGATTTAGGAATCAATGCTTGGGGATTAAATCAAAAGGAATGGAATTAATTAAGTTTAAGACTTTTACCTGAAATATGTAATAATCCAGTCAATCTTTGTCCACCACATGGGAAATTTCTAGCCCTCCCTCAAATGAAATTTGTATCTGCCTTGTTGAGTGTAACTATAGACATCTGCTTGAAGTTCCTCCTAAACCCCTGTCCCTGACAGAATGATGGGTTTGGTGGTGCTTCGGGAAGAAAACTGTCCATCATATTAGCTTTCTATGCCACCAAATCATAAAACTCAAGATTCAAGATTGTCACTAAATTGAAAAAACATATGCAAGATGGTGTGTTTTTTCCACATATTCTAGTGATTGTTATACACATTTGAAAAAGAAAACAAAGCCAAAAGTTGAAAACCAAACCAAACCAAATCAAATCAGAAGAATATATTTAGGAAACTGAGTCTCAGAATAGCCAGGAGATATATTAATGGCGTGGAACTGAACATTCAATATTCAAGTCACTCTCCAATTAACCTCACCATAAACTCCTTAACATTATAGGGAAGGTAATCATGTTCTTAACTCAACTGACTTCATGAGACGTGTTGGCACCATCTGAGGTTCAACAATAGATTGTTGTGTTAGTGGAATGCAAGTAAAGGATTAACTTTAAGAAAAGAAAACATAAAAATAAAAGGAACTTGAAAGGAGAGGAAAGAGGACAGAAAGAGAAGAACTAAGAGAAAAATAAAAATAAAGGAAGAAGATAAAAATAAAGAGAAAGGAATAAGAGAAAAGGCAAGAAATGTATGTACGGATGTGTGTATATAGATATGTATACATGTATGTATGTATGTATGTATGTATGTAGGAAATACTGGTAATATTAGTACTAATCTTTCTATAATTAAGTACCGAGAAGCAGTTTTCTTGATGAATCTTTAAACAGATAATATTTATATCCTATACTTTCTAGTTATATAATGTTATTGTTAAATAAAGTTTTAATTGTTCATAATTATTGAAATTCTATTCTTTTCTATTCTATTCTATTCTATTCTATTCTATTCTATTCTATTTCTACTCTACTCTACTCTAGTCTATTGCCACTCCACTCCATTCCATTCTATATACCAAGATGACCATAGCCAATCTGAAGGAGGTAGTGCGAGACAGAGTGTCATGGGATGTGCTGATCCATAGAGTGGTCGAGAGTCGGACATGACTGAATGGCTGATGACGCTCACTATGCATTACAGAAATGGATGACTCTACAGAAGGACATGAACCAGGGGTGAAATCCAGCAGGTTCTGACAGGTTCTGGAGAACTGGTAGCGGAAATTTTGAGTAGTTCGGAGAACCGATAGCAGAAATTTTGAGTAGTTCGAAGAACTGGTAGCAGAAATTTTGAGTAGTTTGGAGAACCGGTAGCGGAAATTTTCAGTAGTTCGGAGACCAGTACCAGAAATTTTGAGTAGTTCGGAGAACAGGCAAATACCACCTTTGGCTGGCCCCAGAGTGGGGTGGGAATGGAGATTTTGCAGTATCCTTCCCCTGACACACCCACCAAGCCATGTCCACAGAACCTGTAGTAAAAAAAATTGAATTTCACCACTGACATGAACCTCTGTAATTATAGGCTGGTCACAAACCTGGTAAAATATACAGACTGTTTTCCCTTCGAAAGCAAGAAATGACCGGTACCTTGAAGATTAAGATTCTCTGGACAACAGTCCATACCATTAAATGTTTATCCTAAAAAGTATTAGCTGGATTTAACTTGAGCAAGTGCTCAGGTGTCTTCTTTGCTGCAATCTCTGCCCTGCAGTGCTCTGAATCTCAGAAACATTGCTATAATATATGATCTTAGTGCTCTCCTTCCCTATTTCATTGCTCCTCGTAAACCTGGAGAAGAGCTTAGTTTCCATGGTGCCTGAAGAAGGGGAAGTAATTGTATCAGTGGTTCATTCTATCTCATCATTCTACAGTCCCATTAGGGCAATGACAGGAGCACTGGCTCAGGCTTCCCCCCAGAGCATTCCCCCCCCACCCGAGCATTCAG
Source organism: Arizona elegans (assembly GCA_022577455.1). Taxonomy (NCBI): domain Eukaryota; kingdom Metazoa; phylum Chordata; class Lepidosauria; order Squamata; family Colubridae; genus Arizona; species Arizona elegans. The sequence continues at coordinate 6,511,238 of JAKOOJ010000009.1, read as the reverse complement.
TAATCTATCAGATTCTTGAAGTCCCATGAACAAAGAAGATGTGTAGCTGAGGGCTAAACTCTGGAGACCTTGGTGCTCTCCGAGTTTGGTTGTTTGCTTGCAGAGGTTTCATTACAAAACTAGGCAGGGGTGGGATTCAAAAAAAATAGCAACTGGTTCTCTGCCTGGTTGCTGGGTGGGCATGGCCATGGTGGGTGTGGCCTACTCGGCCTCCTGCACCATGGCTGGGGGGGCGGTGTTTTCGCCCTCCCCAGGCTCTGGAGGCTTTCCTTGAGCCTCCAGGAGGGTGAAAATGGCCTCCCCTGGGCTCCGGAGGCCCTCCAGAGGCCGGAAATGGGCCCATTTCCAGACTTCCGGAACTTCCAGGAGGCCCGTTTTTTGCCTTCCAAGAGCCTCTGCGTGGGTGCTGCACTTACCTGGCATTCAAAATGGGCTACGTGGAGACTCCTGAGAGGGGTGGGGTGGGCAGGGCCAGCTAGTCCGTGCAACTACTGGTTTGGTGAACCAGATGTAAAATTAGCGTCTGGTTCACTCGAACTGGTCCGAACCGGCTGAATCCCACCTCTGAAACTAGGTGACATCATCAGCGCAGGGATGCAAAGCAAACAACTAAACACAAAGGCCACCAAGGACTCTATGATAGCAATAGCACTTAGTCTTATATGCCTCTTCACAGTCCTTTACAGCCTTCTCTAAGCAGTTTACAGAGTCAGCATATTGCTCCCAAAAATCTGGGTCCTCATTTTACCCACCTCGGAAGGATGGAAGGCTGAGTCAACCTTGAGCCCCATCAGGATCGAATTCCAGGCTGTGGGCAAAGTTTGCCTGCAATACTGCATTCTAACCACTGCGCCACCATGGCTCCTGATTCTGTCAGTTTCTACGGAAAACCATCTAGTATTAATTGCCACAGTGGGTCCAAGTGTCAGTTGATCAGTGCTTCTTAAACTGCTTGATTCGATTACCCCTCTTCCTAATCTCAAATAACATCATTACCCCTACAAAATCCAGATTCCATTGTTTTACACAAGCATTTTGCCCGTGGTAATCCCAAACTGGGTCCTTGGACTCACAAACAAACAATTGCAAATTGTTTCCAGGATGTGCTATAGTTTAAAATCACTATACTTGAAGGTGGCCTGATTATGACCATATGGTAAACCTTGGCCACTTTACTCATTATCCAAGCCAAAAAAAAAATTTCTAAAAAGGTCAAGATACTGTATGTCTCCTCTAACTGCAGAATTCAGGACACAGATTATTTCTGTCACAGAGTGGTAGATTCCAATTCCATGTTAAGGTGAAAAAAGCTTACTAACATGAAGAGTAGTTGAAGAGGTCAACTAATTTTTCTGAGATGTGATGGAATTCCTTTTAATGGGTGTGTTCATTTATTTATTTATTTATATTTATATACCGCTCTTCTCCTAAAGGACTCGGGGAGGTGAACAGCCAACAGATAAAACACAAGAAATACAAAATTTAAAAACAGTATTAAAATCCAATTAAATTAATTTGACCCATAATTAACCCCCCCCCCAATATTAAGACCGATAATTAACAATTTAAGAACTAAAACAATTTAAAAGAGTTAGGCCAGTTCATGAAGAAAACAGGCAACCATCTAGATCAGGGGTGTCGAACACAAGGCCTGAGGGCCGGATCCAGCCTGCAGTGTGGTTAGATCTGGCCCACAGGGCTGCCCTAGAAACAGCGAAGGAATGGCCCATGGCGCCTCAGCCCCAACCCAGGCCAGCTGAGCACTGATCTACAACTTGGTGGCAGCCATCCAGGACAGGATGCAGTCAGCCTTAAATCCGTGGGGCTGCCCTGGAGCCAGCAAGGGGCTTCCCCCACTCCAGCCCCTGGCACATGATGGAGACAACAGTTCCCGCAGCCCTGCCCAGGCCACCACAGGTGTCCCCAATGTGAGCAACATTGAACTGGTCACTAACACCCTGGCCACACCCACCCAGTCAGCTGCAACCACCTGGCCACAACCTCCCAACCCCCCTGAGATCAACCACAAGCCTGATGCGGCCCTCAATGAAATCAAGTTTGACACCCCTGATCTAGATGTTGTAATCTGATTTGCTGCACAAAGCAGGGTATCATTTGGATAGCCTAAATCAGGGAGGTGTGTCAAATTGGATTTCTTCGAGGGGCGGATCAGCACTGTAGTTCTCCTCTGTGAGCCAGCTGGTGGGAGGGAGAGAGATGGGAAGGATGCCTCCTGCAGCACTTTGCCAGCCAAAACAGGGCACAAGGGGGCAAGTGCTCTCCCCCATGCCCTGTTTTCAGCCTGGACAGCCTCCTGCAGCACTCTGCTGGCCAAAACGGGGTACGGAGGGGGGCACTTTGTTTTGGCTGCCGGAGGTACCGCAGTCCACTCCTTTGCTATTTCCAGGCCAGCCCTATGGGCCTTGAGTTTAACACCCCTGGCTTAAATGGACACTTCCATCATTATAATCTTAGACTGACAGTGTATTCTACCTTATATGCAGGCTGATGGCCTGCACCTGGTCTGAGAGAGTCCAGATAGATAGACATCATGCAGAGCACAAAATCCAATAATAGTTCAATAAAAATGCAGGGATGATAACATTTTCCAATGTACTTCTGTGGTTATTTTGAGAATAAAATGAGGAGACCCCCCCCCACCTACCCTGAATGTAAGATTTCTTAAATTATCAAGGGAAGAGTAGAATAAAGACTGAGCCAACAAATAAATAAAGAAGCTGGATTAGACAAACTCATAACCTGATCAATAAGGGCTCTTTTAAAGGCCAGGTTCTCCACAGAGAATTAGATTTGGGTCCATGTTCTTCCTCAGTTTCCAAGGTTGAAACTCCACATTTTATTCCTGACTGCTTTTCTCTACCTTCTAATCTCCTTTCTCAATCTTTTTTTCTGTCTGAACAATCTTCTGACAGAGATTTATCATGGCACAATAGCTTTTTGTGAATCGAAGCCAACCACTATTCCACTCCAATAAAAGCTCATCCTATGATAAATATGTCTACAGTGCCCCAACATGCATTATTCTGTTGCTGGAATTCATTGCCCATCTAGGATTCTCTCTTAGAAATTCGTAGAAGGAACAAAAGAATCCTACACAGTGTTACTGGCCAGGCATCAAATTTTTCCTGATAATAAAGTTAATTGATAAGTATCTTTTAAAAAAAGGCTTGCAAGGCCACTGAAGAACAGAGGTGAAAGCAGTGGTGGGATTCAGCCGGTTCGGGTCGGTTCAAAAGAACCGGTAGTTTAATTGCTGGCTGGCCCTGCCCCTTCCCACTCCTTCCAGAAGTCCCCATGTACCCCATTTTGGCTCCCAGGTAAGTATAGGAAGGCCTCCTAGCCCCAAAATGGGGTGCGGGGTAGGCGGGGCGGGGCATGCCCCCCCACATGCCATTTTCACTCCCAGGAGGCTTCAGGGAGGCCTCCTAGGCCCAAATCCCACCACTGGGTGGGATAAGTTCCACCTTATTCATGTACCACAAAATAACCACTGTTTTCCCTTTCAGTACTAATTTAAAAGGTTGCATCATTTAACCAATTTGGGGCAAAATTTCTCAGAGGGGGTAAAAAAAATGGAACGAAATACTATAGCCAAGGAAAACGATAGCATTAATTTACTGGGTTTCCCAGTCCTAAAAAATTCATTTTAATGAATTCTTCATTAAAATCCTAAACAGGTGGCATCTTTGGCACCTTGTCTCTACATGTGCCAGAGACAGATTTATTATGCCTTTCATTTTTAAAATATTTATGCAAGGAGAGAAGGCAAGGCAAAATGTCTTTGGTTATCAAAACATCCTTTTCAAAACGGCAGCAAAACCTGGCAAACCAGTCAAAGGAGAGCATTGTACTGCCAATTTTTCAATCATTTTCTGTATAAAAGAGAAAGATGCGGTTTCTTCTTTCAAAGGGCCACATTTCTTATAAAGATAAAACCTAGAACAGGTTAGGTTTGGTTAATACAGTATCCCTTGAATTGCAACAGTTCATTTAATGACTGTTCATCACTGAAAAAAGTGACTTATGACCATTTTCCACACTTGTGACCATTGCAGCCTCCCCCTGGTCACATGGTCAAAATTCAGATGCTGGGCAACTGACTCATATTTATGACGATTGTAGTGTCCCATGGTCACTTTTTGCGACCTTCTGACGAGCAAAACAATTGCTACCAACCTGCATTCCATTGAGGACCTGTATGCTGCACGAGTCAAAAAGTGGGCTGTGAAAATATCTACAGACCCCTCGCATTCTGGATATAAATTGTTTCAACTCCTACCCTCAAAATGACACTATAGAGCATTGCACACCAGAACAACTAGACACAAGGACAGTTTTCCCCGCATGCCATCACTCTGCTAAACAACTAATTCTCACAACAGTCAAACTATTTACTAAATACTAAGTATTATTATTATTATTCTCATCCTTATCTCCTCCCACTTATGACTATAAACTTGTTGTTTGTATCTTTATGATTTATATTGTTTTAATTTAGTTTCCTAGTATGATTTGATTGCTTATTTAGTATCCTAGTATCTTCTGAGATCCGGTCATGAATGGTGCGAATGGGTTTTAATGTTTTAATTTTTAAATGTTTTTATAATTGCTTTTTAAATGCATTGTAAGCCGCCCTGAGTCTTTGGAGAAAGACGGCATATAAATTGAACTAATAAATAAATAAATAAATAAATCCTATGACTATCACTAATACAGCACTAAGTGCTGTATCTTATGATTCTTGATGAATGTATTTTTTTATGTACACTGAGAGCTTATGCATTGAAGACAAATTCCTTGTGTGTCCAATCACACTTGGCCAATAAAGAATTCTATTCTATTCTATTCTATTCTATTCTATTCTATTCTATTCTATTCTATTCTATTCTATTCGATTCATTCTATTCTAGTCAAGGGGGAAGCCAGATTCACTTAACAACCATGCTACTAATTTAACAACTTCAGTGATTCACTTAACAACGATGGAAAGCAAGATCTCAAAATGGGGCAAAACTCACTGAACAAATGTCTCACTTAGTGACAGAAATGTTAGGATCAATTGTGGTTGTAAATTGAGGACTTACCTGTAAAAAGGTTCCTGCCTCTTACATACCTGAAAATCAATATAGGTAATTTCGATTTGATTTGATAAACTCTATTTGAGATTTAGCTTGCTCTTTGTGAATTTTGGTGTTTTTGCCAGAGGTTATGAGTTTTCTTTTACATTTTTCAAGGTTTAAAAATATAGACAGGTCACTCTGAATATGGGAAGAAGCATACTGCTTCCTTTAGCCTTTCAGCCCCAATCCAGGAACCCTCAGGGGCTTGTTTTTATGTGTTTTGGGAAAACCATTCATAATCAGGAGTCAGGTTGTACTTCAGGGGTGTCAAACTCAGTTTCATTGAGGGCCGCATCAGAGTTGTGTTTGACCTCGGGGTGGGGAGGGGCGTGGCCAGGGGACGTGGCCAGCTTGACATCACTCATCAAGGCTCCTTTTTCAGGCACAACGGCCCTCCCGTACTCTGTTTTCAGCCGCAATGGCCTCCTGCAACCCTCTGCCAGCAAAAACGGAGCTCAGGGAGGCCATGCACAGCCCACTTGGGCTCCGTTTTCAGCTGTGACAGCCTCCTGCAGCCTTCTGCCAATGAAAAGGGAGCTCGGGAGAGCCTGCGTGGCCTCCCAGAGCTCCGTTTCCACTGGTAGAGGGTTGCAGAAGGCTGTTATTTCTGAAAAAGGAACCTGGGAGGGCTACGAGCTCCTTTTTCGCTGGAAGAGGCACCAGGGGCCAGTCTTTTGCTGTTTCCAGGGTGGCCCACAGGCCAGATCTAAGCACCCCGTGGGCCAGATCCAGCCCGCGGGCCTTAAATTTGACACCCCTATTGTATGTGAAATTCCCCTTCTATGGCCCAGGATCAATTGCACAATTTGGAAAAAGTAGTTGAACCGGCTGTTTGAAGTGATTTATATGCAAGTAGAAAAAAAATGTGAAAGAGAATAAACAACTGGCAAAGCGATGCTATATAAAATGGTTACAGTCCAGCCAGATTTAATTGCATTTACAATTACTAGAGACCATATATGAAGCTTACTTACAGTTAATGAGGGTACTGGAGCTGGCTTGCACTGACTTGCAAGGCCCAAGTGTAAAATTTTCTGGAATTTTGTGAGCTTTTGGAGAGCAAAGCTTAGCCAAAATGCTTAAAAGTGGCAATCAGTGTTTTATAGCTAGTAGCACAGCCAACAGCAACGGAGCTGGCATAGCCGGTTTTTACCTGCACGTTACTGTCCACAGTGTAGAACCTGTTCAAAATGTCCATTGCTAATTAAAGTAGGGTTCACAAATCATGATTTCTGAGTTTTCATAATACATTGAACAAAATCCAAACAAATCAGGGCAATGCATAAACATTTTACTGGTAAAGTCCAACATCTGCTTAATTTGCTTCCATTGCGGTATGTAAAGTGTAAAAATGGTCCGCAAAGTTAAATTGTTCCAATAGAACAAACTTTCGTAACAATATCATAAATATTGCTTTAAATACAGCTCGGATCGTATTCCTTAGTATTCTTTTATAAAAGCTTATTTAAAAAAGCAGCAAAGAAAAACAAAGAAATCACTGTAATTGCCTAATTTTATCCAGTTCAAACAAGTGTGTAAGCCTGCCCAATTAAATGCCACAAGTTTTTTTTTTAGAAAAAACAACAACAGTGTAGCTTTAAGTTTATTCATTTTTTCCCCCTTGTCTTAGGAGCCAATGCATTTGGCAAGGAAATTACTAATAAAATTTCTACCCATAGCAACAAGTCCTCTTCTGGTGGCTTATTCAACTGAAAATACTGCTTTTATCTCGGATGTAACGGAGAGAGAATTCCCTTGAGCACTTTAGAAGCTACAAGAATTTGATTTTTGTTTCATTCTCAGCTACAAATGAATGAAAGCGGTCTCAGAGATTTTGCTTTGCCAGTTCAATTGCCATGTAGGGCTTATCTAAAAGGACTCATTTGGGGGTTATGTCTCCCTCCCCCGCAAAAGAAGAGGTTGATTCAATCTAAATGTGTTGTGGTTACAGCTATCAGAATTCCCATCTAACACAAGAAACTCAGTGATGGTATTCAGCCAGTTCTAACCAGTTCAGACGAACTGGTAGCGGCGGCTTCGGGAGACTCCATCACATTCCTTAATAGCCCACAGCAGATGTCAGCACTTAAGGGATAAAGAGCTTATTGAAAGAAGATAAGTATCTAGATAGCTTTATTCATAAGCAAATAGCCATCACTCAAGATCAAACAAAGGGCCTGGTGGCTCAGCAGACTGATAGCATTGTGATTAACACCAGCTGTCTGCAATTACTGTAAATTCGAATCTCACCAGGCTCAAGGCTGACTCAGCCTTCCATCCTTTCTAAGGTAGGTAAAATGAGGACCCAGTTTGTGGGGGCAATAAGCTGACTTTGTATAAATATACAAAAGTATGAAGGCTATTGCTTAACGCATTGTAAGCCGCCCTGAATCTCTGGAGAAGGGCGGCATATAAATCAAATTTAAAAAAAAAAAAAACAGGAAAAAGCCATTAAACCACAATAGGAATTGCTCCAAACCCTTTCAGAACACAAGTCCCTTCCTTGTATCACCCTCAGAAACTTCAACGAAACTTAGCCCAAACAGCTAGGATTTGTACTTTGCCTATAGAGCCAGCTATGACCCCTACATAAGCCTTACATGGCCCCATGGGAATCTGACAACAGCCAATACAATGTGTGTTCTTGCACAGGAACAGGAAGCTCAAGTGCAAAGCCCAAGAGAAGGTGTAACACACACCCCCATTCTCCACTCCATGTGTTCAGCTGCACCAGAACTTCAAACCAATGTGGTTCTACTTCATCATTAAACCATCTTTCCAATCAGCCTCCACGTTTCCAGTGTCTTTCTCCTGGATTGGAACTGAACCAGATGGATATTTCTTCCCACAGGATAATGGAGCAACAAAACCAAGGCTCACTCCATCCTGCTTTGCTATTATCCAAGGGCATCCATGGGGAAGAGTGGGTCAAGATGGCAACTGTGACCACTTGACGAACTGTGGACTTCAACTCCCAGAATTCCTGAGCCAGCATGGAAACCGTCAAATCTGGGAGTTGAAGTCTACAGGGTCAAGTGGCCACCAGAACACCTAGACACAAGAACAGTTTTTTCCCGAACACCATCACTCTGCTAAACAAATAATTCCCTCAACACTGTCAAACTAGTTACTAAGTCTGCACTACTATTAATCTTCTCATCGTTCCTACCACCATCTCCTTCCACTTATGACTGTATGACTGTAACTTTGTTGCTTGTATCCTTACGATTTATATTGATATTGTTTCCCGATTGCCTATTTGTACCCTATGACCATCATTAAGTGTTGTACCTTATGATTCTTGACGAATGTATCTTTTCTTTTATGTACACTGAGAGCACCAAGACAAATTCCTTGTGTGCCCAATCACACTTGGCCAATAAAAAAATTCTATTCTATTCTATTCATTAGTTGCCCACATCCGATCTTGGTGTTTATGATGCCCACCAGATGCTGCTACCATCTCTTATTCCTTTTAAAATATCCCTGAATTGCCAAATGATTTGCATTGTTACATTCTGTTTGATACAACCAAATGAGTTCATGGTACTCCATTTTATTCCATGTTATTTGTTCTTTACAGAAGGAATGTTCAGCGCTTGGACCAACTCTCCATTTACCAAACCCTAAATCCAGTTGTCTAAATATTTTGTTGTGTCCAAAAAAAATAAATAAAAAAAAAATCAGATAACACCTTTGGAACTCAATAATTCACCAATCAATGAAGAGATATCAGTATGTCACCATCAATCACTATATAACAAAAAGTGCTATTTATTTACTTCTTCTTTTTTTTTTTTTTTTTTTGCAGCTTGTCTTGCCAAGGCCTGCCAATCATCCTCGGGTGCTTTTTTCTCTAGCAGAGTTTTAATGCAGCTCTTTGCAACCAACGTGGCAGTTTGAAAGGATGAAGACAGCATGAGAAGAAACATTTAAAAACAAAATTCCTGAACCATGATCCGACAAAACCAAACAGCCCCAATTTAAAGATGGTTAAAGGGTTCCTCCACCTTGCTTAATTCCACCCCCTAATAAGAACAGGTAGGCAATTGTTTCTGGAGGGCAGAAATATCTAACATCTCCATGTATTAATCCCTCACTCGCCATCAAAGTGATCCCTGAATCAGGGGTGAAATCCAGCAGATTCTGACAGGTTCTGGAGAACCGGTAGTGGAAATTTTGAGTAATTCAGAGAACTGGCAAATACCACCTTTGGCTGGCCCCAGAGTGGGGTGGGAATGGAGATTTTGCAATATCCTTCCACCAGGAGTGGGGAGGGAAGGGGGATTTTGCTATATCCTTCCCCTGGAGTAGGGTGGGAATGGAGATTTTGCAGTATTCTTCCCCTGCCACGCCCACCAAGCCACACCACGCCCACCAAGCCAGAACCGGTAGTAAAAAAAATTGGATTTCACCACTGCCCTGAATGTATTCTTCAGTTACACTCCATAACTCTTATCATGTTGCCTTGAGTTTTCCTGTCCATTTGAAATAGTGCTCTTCAGTTTGTTGCAGCCCAGACTTGGCTGTTCATTAGTTACTTTGCAAAGGAACAAGTCCCACTTCAGGACTTTTCATATGCTCCAATAAGTTCTATAATTTACTTTCCTTCAACAATGCTGCAAAAGTAGCACAGAGCTTGCTTAGCACGGAGACGGTTGTTGGTTGAAAAAGAAAGTGTCAGAGAAACTGCGAACACTTCCCAGGTCTGGAGGTTTTCTCTCCCGATTAAACTGAATTTTCAAAGCAAATTACATTTAGGGTTTTAAGGCAGCTTTCCCTAATATGAGAATCTTCTACATCAAGGATCTCCAAACTTAGCGACTTTAAAACTTATGCCAAAGTTGCTTTTCAAAAGGCAACCGGACCAGTGGTGAAATCCAATTTTTTTTTTACTACCGGTTCTGTGGGTGTGGCTTGGTGGGCGTGGCTTGGTGGGCATGACAGGGGAAGGATACTGCAAAATCTCCATTCCCTCCCCACTCCTGGGGGAAGGATATTGCAAAATCTCCATTCCCACCCCACTCTGGGGCCAGCCAGAGGTGGTATTTGCCCGTTTTCTGAACTGCTCAAAATTTCTGCTACCGGTTCTCCAGAACTGTCAGAACCTACTGGATTTCACCCCTGAACTGGACTTTCTTGGATTTTTTTCCCCTTGAAAATGTTTAGCTTCTCATCCAAGAATCTTCTTTAGTTTTTTTCAAGAGAGAAAAAAAAAACCCAAGAAAGTCCAATTGCCTTTTGAAAAGCACTTTTGGGACAATCATAACCTGGATGACTGAGAAGCTCCATAGATCAGGGGTGTCAAACTCACGGCCCGCGGGCCAGGCGCATCAGGCACTGGCCACGCCCACCCCCAGTTTAGCGAAGGAGAAAAATGTTGCAATACGTCACCTGATGACAATGTGATGCCGCGAGTTTGACACCCCTGCCACAGATATTTAAGACTGTGAATTTCAATTCCAGAATTCCTTAGCCATGGTCATGCCGGCTGGGGAATTCTGGGAGTTGAAGTCCACAAGTCTTAAAATTGCCAAATTTGGAGATCCCTTGCCTAGATGTGTGGACTTCAAGTCCCAGAATGCTCAGCCATGGTCATGCTGACTGCAAATTCTATAAGTTGAAATCCATGCACCTAGAATGTGCTTAAATTGCGAAAGGCTGTAGATATTTATGTATTTCCCCGTTATCTAAATAAGTGAACATTTATTTATAGCAAGGGTGTTCAAACCTTTACTTGCCTGGGTTGCATTGAGTAAAGAGAAATTGTCTTGGGACACATGTAACATATATAATATAGTTAATAGTTAAAAATCATATAATAATGTTAACCGTTTATGATCTTGTGGAGCCACATTATTAGCTGTCCATGACTGCATGTGGCCTGCAGGTTGGACACACCCAATTTATAGTTTTGGCCATACCTGTGTTTGAAAAAGGGAAAGATTTTTGTTTCTATTTGTGACATACAAATAGAAACAAAACCCTAACTTATTTATTTCATTTAATTTCATTTATTTAAATTTATATACCGCCCTTCTCCCTAAGGATTCTGGGCGGTGTACTGCCAAAGATAAAAACATAAAAAATATAAAATTTAAAACAATTTAAAAGTAAATTAAACAAAATTGGCCCATATTTAATTAAAAAAAACCCTATTTTAAAAGACGAATTAAAAACAATTAAAAGAGCTACGTCAGCCGGCTTGATGGAATAGAAAAGTTTTGAGGGCATGATGGAAGGTGCATAGATCCGGGATCCTTCGTATCTCCGGGGGCAGTTCGTTCCAAAGGGCAGGTGCCCCCATAGAGAAGGCTTTCCCCCTGGGGGCCGCCAGTCGACATTGTTTGACCGACGGCACCCTCAGGAGCCCCTCTCTGTGGGAGCGTACTGGCCGGTGGGAGTATAAACCACAACTAGTGACTGTATGACTTAGTTGTTAAATAATCAATCAGTTGTTTGTACAACACACAAAGTCATAAACAAGATAACTACAAGGAGATGGAAACTTTGCACAGGATGGTCCAAAAACTCATTCAATGTTATGTTCTTATGCATTTTTTATTATCAGTTTTTAATAGCTTGATCTTGGGCCAAACAATCAGTAAGCACCACTCAATTCCCTGTATTGCTTTAAAATGAAGCATTCAGATCAATTGTCTCCTTCATTTCTGATTTTTTTAAAAAAAACTTCATCTGATTAATGTGAGACCAGAATAGCTTTATTCTCTGCCAGCGGCATAATATAAGTTAATAACACTTGAATATCACTTTACTGTTATACAGCTACAGTACATTTTCTTCGATCCAACTCATGACTGATAGAGTAATCGCCATCAAGTTAGAAGTCTTTTCACGTCCTGTTCAGAAAACAGAAATGTTATTTTTACAGCCAGACAGAGATCTTAGACTCAGTTGATGACATCCTAAAGAAGTCCAGGGAGAGGACTTTTTCAGTAACTCCTAACTCAACTTCAGAGTCATCTCATAGGCAGACTAGACTGATTCATAACTAGGCAATCACTGTTTTGGCATTATAGATAAAGGATAATATTTGTAACTCAGACAGTTAGTTAGTTAGTTTACTTTATTATCATTGCACCTTGTACAATGAAATTAAAGGCCATCTTCAGGAGGGGGGAAATGAAAAAAAGGTACTATATAAATGTATGTTAAGGATGATATATGTCTAACCGGCAAAATAGAAAAGAAATTGAAAGGAAAATATGAAGAATGGTTGCAGGAATTGGGTATGTCTAGTTTAATGAAAAGAAGGACTGGGGTGACATGCTAGCAGTGTTCCAATATTTTTTTAATATATTAATATTAAAATATTAATTAATTGCCAAAAAGGCATTAAGAGTTGTTAACCTAATCTTGCGTAGCTTCTTCTCTGGTAATATTGTACTACTAATTAGAGCATACAAAACATTTGCTAGACCAATTCTCAAATACAGCTCATCTATCTGGAACCCGCACTGCATATTGGACATAAATACAATTGAGAGAGTCCAGAGATATTTTACGAGAAGAGTCCTCCATTCCTCTCCCCGCAATAAAATACCTTATGCCACCAGACTTCAAATTTTAGATTTAGACAACTTAGAACTACACCGACTTCTGTCTGACCTAAGTGTAGTACATAAAATTATCTGCCACAATGTCCTTCCTGTCAATGACTACTTCAGCTTCAACTACAACAATAAACGAGTAAATAATAGATACAAACTCAAGGTAAACCACTCCAGACTCGATTGCAGAAAATACCACTTCAATAACAGAGTTGTTAATGTCTGGAGTGCACTACCTGACTCTGTAGTTTCTTCCCCAAACTCCCCAAACGTTAACCTTAAACTGTCTACTGTTGACCTCACACCATTCCTAAGAGGTCGGTAAGGGACGTGCATAAGTGCAACAGCGTGCCTACCGTCCCTGTCCTAATATTCCTTTCTACTTACTCTTTTCATGTATTCAAATTATGTTTATACCTTTACCTGTTATCTTATATATGCTTGACAAATAAATAAATAAAATAAATAAATTTGAGGGGCTGCCACAAAAAAGAGAGGGGATCAACCTATTCTCCAAAGCACCTGAAGGCAGGACAAGAAGTAATGGGTGGAAACTAATCAAGGAGAGAAGCAACCTAGAACTAAGGAGAAATTTCCTGACAGTTAGAACAATTAATCAGTGGAACAAATTGCCTCCAGAAGTTTTAGGTGTTCCAAACTGGAGGTTTTAAAGAAGAGATTGGACAGCCATTTGCCTGAAATGTTATAGAGTTTCCTGCTTGAGCAGGCAGTTGGAGTAGAAGACCTCCAAGGTCCCTTCCAACTCTGATACTCTCGCTATTATTAAAATATGTCTTGGCTGCCAGGATCTGTAACTGAATTTTTGCAAACAAAATAAATAACAGCCCCCTCTCTCTATTCCTTTGGACATCCCGCCGCTATTAATACTTGATGGAATTTGTTAAAGCTGTTTTTGTGCTTTTGCAGTATCAAATCTGGCCTGTAACATTGTTTGGCTTTCTGCAGAGGAATCAATCTCTGAGAGGGGCTTCTGTGCTCCAATTCAAGCACTAATAAATGGAGCTTCTGCTGCTAATCCTCAGAGGTCAGTTGCTGGCAGACTGACTCGCCTGGCTAGTTTAGCTCATATTTAGTGTTTTCCTTTGAGGGTTTAAGGCAGAGCAAGTTGATTTTTGTAAGACACAATCAGGGTTGTTTGTAGGATATGGTCATAAAAGTCCTAGAACTAAGGAGAAATTTCCTGACAGTTGGAATAATTAACCAGCGGAACAACTTGCCTCCAGAAGTTGTGAATTCCCCAACACTGGAAGTTTTTAAGAAGAGATTGAACAACCATTTGTCTGAAATGATATAGGGTTTCCTGGCTGAGAAGGGGGTTGGACTAGAAGACCTCCAAGGTCCCTTCCAACTCCTCTCCTCCCCTTCCCCTCCCCTCCCCTTCTCCTCTCCTCTTCACTCCTCCCCTCTCCTCCCCTCTCCATTCCTCTCTTCTCCTCTCGTCTCCTCTCCATTCTTCTCCTCTCCATTCTTCTCCTCTCCTCTCCTCACTTCTCCTCTCCTCTCCCCTCCCCTCCCATCCTCTCCTCTTCGGAATATGATTGATTGCAGCGCTATCATTTTTAGGTACATACATAAAGAACAAGCAGAATTTCAACCATGCCATTGTGTCCATTATCGTGACACTTGGGCTACCTCTTTGGTCAGTATGCTGCATTCCATCAAACCATGCCAAGCATTTGGATCAGGCAACACGTCATGATGGAAAAGAGCGGCTTTGCACCAGCTAGCAAATGGCACGCTCCCTCAGTCAAAGGGCACACAACCCAAACCACACAAGTTATTTTGGCAGCAAAATTAAAATGAAGTAGTAGAATAATTAGTGTCAGGCTAATGAAGGATCGTGACCACAGGTTAAGTTCGAGTTGAGATGATTTATTGCTTATGCCTATTCAAAAGAATCCAGTCAACTAACAGTCAGCACTAAATTAGCGCCAGATAAGAGTGAACAGAATTCAAGGGAGGCTGAATTTGGATCGCTTGTGGGAACGTCAGGACTCTAAACTGATTCCCCTCTTGACTCCCCCTGCAGGCTCTCCAAAATTAGCAATGCTTGCAGATTTTTTTTCATGGTAGTATAAGAAGTGATAATTGAAATGGCTACCTTATTTTGGCTAATGTTTGGGGTGGGTCTAAGGAATATTGTGATATACCATGTTTCGCTGAAAATAGGACTGGGTCTTATATTAATTTTTGCTCCAAAAGACTCATTAGGTTTTATTTTCTGGAACATATGGTACTAAATGTGTCCGTCTGGCTGACAATCTTAACTGGGGCTTATTTTGGGGGTAGGGTTTATATTTCGAGCACCCTGAAAAAATCATGCTAGGGCTTATTTTCCAGTTAGGTCTTATTTTGGGGGAGATCCAGTAAATATCCCTGTTGCCCATGCAGACACTAGTATTCATATAATCCATGTTATAAAGGAATAGCCTGTAATAAAACACAAGTGTAAAATGTGATCAAGGAGAACCACTCTTTCCTTTGTTCTCTTGCCAGAGGTCCGGCCGGATCGGCAGGAGACCTCGCTTGCCAAAATGTAGCAATTATTCTTTTCTTAGTTAGTGAGGTGTTTTATTTTCTTTATAACAAATAAATGAGTTTTATTAGAGAACTTTTCTTCGCGTTTCTTTTTCAGAATATTGCAAACAAGAAGGAGCCTCGATCCATCCTCTAATTAAACCAGGGTGATTTGTCCTAGAGCCAAACATGGGATTAATCAACGCCCTGACAGTTTATTGTGAAACTACCAACACAGTTAGTAGTCAAGCACTTCCCCAGATCTTAAAATTGCCATGGTTGAGAAACGCTGGTCAAGACAATGGGTGAATGTATTAATTTCTAGAGCAAGAGTGTCAATAGATCTCAAATTATGACTTACACAACAAACAATAATATTTAGAATTTATTAGACTCTGTTATGTTTAGAATAGGCTGTATAGAATGGATTTTCTACAGTACAGAAAGCAGCTTTTTGTTGGAGATGGAACGAGGCTAATGCATCTTTAAAACATGTGTTTCTACAATGTCTTATACTTATCCAGTTTTGAGAGAAAATATTGCATTATATAAATATGATTGTGCAACAAAATCCAAAATGTCCAGGGAATAATATTCCTTCCAACTCTGGACCTAGTACATGGAATTTGACAACTGGACAACGTAAATAGATTTTCTCTGCCCTTACTTTGGCTAAAAGACTGATATCGCAGCACTGAAAAGATAAGTGTGTAGCTCAATTTATTCAATGAAGACTTGAATGCACTTATGTGCAGACTATAGATGTAGACTTTATATAGACAAGAGTAGTGAAATATGGGACTCATTTATGCAGAATACATTAGTTAAAAAAAGACAGACATATAAATGTATTATAAATATATATGTATTGCATTAGACATACATAGCATTGTAATTGCATTGCAGTTTTTATTGGGTTTTTCTTTTGCATTTTTATTGAACGCTTTTTCTGTATATATCTCCGTCCTTGTGTTTTGCTCCTTTTTTTCATTATAAATTTAAAAAGCAATAAAATGTTGATAAGTTTTAAAAGCCTTGCTCATCGTTAAGTAGAACATTGCATCAGATTACACATTGTATGGTAAATATGGTTATTTTTTAGGGGTCATGTTAAAAATGGCAAACTATCAGCCTAGAGATTATCCAGTCATGGTTGTTGAGTATTTGGTATTTGTCTTTGTTTTTAAACCAAATTATGGATTTGGGGAATTCTGTGCCACTCAGTCTGATTGGGGCCATTCACAAGTGTTGTAAGTAAGTGTGTGTATATTTACATAAGATTTAAAGTACCTTAAACATTCCTCTCCCATTGTAAAATACACAGAGGGAGAAAGGGGTCAGTACGGGGCAGAAAGCAGAATGTTTAAAAAGTCAGCAGACAGTTGTCATAATAATACATGTATCATCAGAGAAACTTTTTTGTCTGGCTGGAGGATAGCCAGAATTAAGAAGTGTACCCATCCAAGCATAAAAGTAAAACCTATTTTTTTCCCCACCTATATCATTCTTTCTGCAGCAAAGATTTTCTATTTCATCAAAGGCAACAGTCCATAAAGCAATATCCGCCAACAGATTTAGAAAACAATGCATTGCTAAGTACAGTGGCAAAATTATATTTTTTGCTACTTGCAATTCAGTAAAATGATCTTGTGTCAAAGCAGAGAGGGGGAAAAAATAGCTCAAATATTATCCAGGCAAAGTTTTATTTAATACATAAAGATCAATTGCCCTTTCCTGTATGTTCAAAAGTATTCCGTAAATATTTATTCAGTGTATTGTAAGTCAATTTATAATTAAAACAGGCAATCCGTTTAACTTTATAGCAGTGAAGAAACTTGGGTGAAAAAATGTATTCCCTGAAAGGAAATTATTAAGGGCCACAATGGTAGACTTATAATCAAAACTGAGTGATGAGGCTTTCCATTTATTTTATTTATTTATTTATTTTATTTATTAAATTTATATCCCGCCCTTCTCCCCGAAGGGATTCAGGGTGGTGAACAGCCGAGAATTAAAATAACATGCAATATAAAAGTTAAAATAATTAAGAATAAATTAAATTAAACGGCCACCCCAATTTAAAACCCCTAGCAATACAATTAAAAACCCCTAAAACCTATTCAGGCCAGGCCGGCTTGCTGAAATAAAAATGTCTTCAGGGCCTTACGGAAAGTGCGGAGATCTGGAATCAGCCATATTCTGGGAGGTAGCTCGTTCCAGAGGGCAGGTGCTCCCACAGAGAAGGCCCTCCCCCTGGGGGCCGCCAGCCGACATTGCTTGACCGACGGCACCCTGAGGAGGCCCTCTCTGTGAGAGCGTATTGGCTGGTGGGAGGTTATCGGTAGCAGCAGGCGGTCTCGTAAATACCCTGGCCCTAAGCCATGGAGCACTTTAAAGGTGAGAACCAACACCTTGAAGCGCACCCGGAAGACCACCGGGAGCCAGTGCAGCTCGCGCAGGAGAGGTGTTATATGGGAGCGCCATGTCACTCCCATATAACATCCATCAACAGGTAACAATGTTCTTGAAACAGCAATATTCAGATATAAGAGAAAGAAACTGGAAGGGGACCAAACCAGTGGTAGGATTCAACCAGTTCTGTCTGGTTCAGGTGAAACGGTAGTGGTGACTGCGGGAGGCTCCGCCTACCCGCTCAGATGTAATGCGCGAGCGCTGCACATGCGCTGAACGCCGTGCGCATGCACAGAGGAGGCGCGTGCGAGCACATTTGCGAACCGGTACGGAAGGTAAGTGAATCCCACCTCTGGACCAAACAGAAGCTACACTTTCATGCAAAAGCCATATGTAACCTACAAACATATAGAAAGTCCTCAACTTATAACCAGAGTTGGGACCAGAATTTCAATTGTTACATGCTAGTTGCCAGACGCCCAAATTCCATCACCTGGGGATGGGGTTGTAAGTATGAAGATTGGTCCTAAGTCACTTTTTTCAGTGCTGTTCTCATTTGAATGGTCGCTAAATTGTTGCAAGTCAAGAAATAGAGACATGATACTGGCCTTCTAAACTTGTATTGGGTTAATCTTTATTTGGAAGATATTCCATCGCCTTCCTATTCATTGTAAGAGAATATGCTACCTGTAATCACCCACACAGTGGTGGGTTGCTCCTGGTTCGCATCGGTTCGCAAGAACTGGTAGTAAAAATTTGTAGTAGTTCGGAGAACCGGTAATAACATTGGCTGGCCACGCCCCCGAACCAGTCCCCGGCCTGGTCACCGCTCGCTTACCCCACCCACCTCATCAGAGGCTTTTTTTTTTTACTTTTAAAAGCATGTTTTCTACAACCTCTTCAGCCGAAAAAATGCTTTAAAAAGTAAAAAAAAAAAAAGGCTCTGATGATCGTGTGGCTCAGCTGGGATCGTCAGAGGCTTCTGAAAACATTTTTTCTGCAACCTCTTTGGCTGAAGATGTTGTAGAAAAAAAATGCCTTTAAAAGCCTCTCGCAATCCCAGATGAGTTGCCTGATCGTCAGAGGCTTTTATTTATTTATTTTTTTTGTAAATATTTATTTATTTATTTTTTTAAATTTAAACATAAAAACATAACTTTCAAGAGCAAAAATCTCGATCCAGTCATAGATGGTTACCACGCTTACATTCCTTTCACAGGCTCAATTCACAATTTCCATTACATCTTTTATAAACAAACAAAAAAAGAAAAAAAAGAAGATAAAAAAGAAATTCAAAACTTAAGAAAAAACCAATTTTACCTCAAATTTAACATTTTCATCTATATAAATCCATTATATCTATCCAAAATTAGTTTCAAATTCACTTTCACTCATTTTTACATCTGCATAACAATTCTAAACATATCTTTATTCTTCTTTACCTTATATCTTATACAAGTCATATCAAAATAATTTTTACAATATTCTAACCTCTTGTTAAGTGTTTACCTTACAATTTTATCACCATTTATTCTTAGTTTCAATTCAATACCATTTTTATTATATTTTATAAAACAACATTTTATCTAATTTTAATCCTTTGATCCTTATCCTCAAATCAGTTTACCTTAGTTTTTTTTCCTCCCAGTTTATATATTACACAGATTTCTCACAAAGGCATATTTTATTTACTCCAATTTCTAATATGTTTTCCACTATATCTCCCTCTAATATTTAACTACCTTCCAGCTTGTTCTATTTGATTAATTCTCAGCTTGATCCCCTCCAAAACACCAACTATTTAGTTGATTTCAGAATAGTTCCTCAATCTCCTCCAACTCTCCTCCTATTTTTTGACTGTTTCCAGCATTTTGTGGGCTGATTTCCAGCATAGTCTCCTCCTTAACTCCCTCCAACCTCTTAAGGTTGCAGAAAAAATGCTTTTAAAAGTAAAAAAGAAAAGTTGGCTACACCCACCCAGCCACATTACCCTCCACCAAGCCATGCCCACAAAATAAGCCACGCCCACAGAACCGATAGTAAAAAAAATTAGAACCCACAGTCTTCTCTCTAGACCAAAAATATATATAACAAGTTCAAAATGATGAGCAGGCCAACCTTCTCCAACCTTTTCCAACCGGATGAACTATTCCCGAACATTCTTTGCTCTCATTAGTTGGAAATCACAAAGATGCATTTCAACAGATCTGTCAGGTACCAGGCTAGGGAAGAATAATGTAGTCATGAATCATAATTATTTCCATGTGATTGGTTTCCTAATTACTGACTACAAATTTGATCTTTTCAATCATGCTGGCTGGGGAATTTTAGGAATCGAAGACAGCATACCTTAAAGTTGCCACAGTTGAGAAGCCTTGATCTACATTTATTCATATATTTTTTTTCTAAAGAGACAAAAAGCACGTGGATTGATCAGCGATTCTAATAAAGATTCTTGGCTCGACAAAAAAAGCATCCAAACACAAGCATGATGTCTAAACATTGGACCAATTCACAAAAGGCTTCAACGAGAGCCTTGGTAGTACAGGGGTTTAAGGCACCCTGTTATTAAGCTGGTTATTAAGACCAGCTGCCTGCAATTACTGCAGGGTTCGAATCTCGCCAAGGCTCAAGGTTGACTCAGCCTTCCATCCTTTCTAAGGTAGGTGAAATGAGGACCCAGTTGTGGGGGCAATAAGCTGACTTTGTATAAATATACAAAAGGATGAAGGCTATTGCTGAGCACATTGTAAGCCGCCTTGAGTCTCCGGAGAAGGGCGGCATATAAATCAAATTAAAAAAACAACAACAAAAAAAACGTGTAATTGGTTTAGCACATCAAGCTGCTTGAACTTAGATGCCAGAGAAATTGCTTCAGGAGCCAATCAATCAGAGATTGCGTATGACGGCTGTATCACGCTGCTCACCCAGGTAAAGGCTAAGAAACTGATAGCAGACGGCGAAAGAAAATTAGCTGTCAGAGTAATTACTGCTGGGATGGCAATAAATAGAAGCTGCTACCTGCAACATCTGACCAATTCCTCATAGGTGAGTGCTTTTTCGATTGTCTATGTTGTGGTCCGCTAGCAGCCTGCAGAGCTGGCAGCAGAGTCAGACAGTGAGGAGGCTGAGGAGGAACATGGGCCAGTCCTGGAGTCTGGGGAAGGCCCGGATGAGGGCTCTGCGTCGGAGGCAGAGATGGGGGCCAGGGCCATCTGGGAGTGATGCGTGGACACCGGAGCCCCCAGAGTCGGACAGCAGAGAGGCAGAGGAACAGGAGGAGCCTGTTCCTAGTGCACGCATGCACAGAGCTGCCATAAGCCAAGAGCAGCTAAAGCTAAAGGGACAACTTGGGAGTAAGGCCAGGAGATGATTGCCCCTCCCATAAGGTTTAAAAGAGAAACAGAGGCAGTCGGGGTCTTTTGCAGGAAAGCAACGTTGCTAACTCTGTTTCCAGTCGGCATCTCTTATTTGTTTCTGAACTTCATGGGGCTTTGCCAACTAAGGCCTTTGGCAGGGTGTCAAAAAAGATAAAGATTGGTGATTATCCCGAAGGACTTCTTCTGAAGGACTTGTTTTGCAACTAATTAGGACTCAGCTGGGAATGAACATAATTCTCAGCTGTTACAATAAAATAGGTTTGTTTAGGACTAATTGTGTCTTGTAGTGACTCGGTAAGCCTAGGTCACAACAGCCTACAATTCTCTGGTTATCATTGCCACATGGTGAACTGAATTAAAGGAAGTGATGGAGGAAAGCAGGAGTGCCAAACTCGTGATGACACATGGTCATCACATGACGTATCGCAACTTCCCCCCCTCGCTAAAATGGGTGTGGGCGTGGCCAGAGCATGACGCATCCGTCCTGCGGGCCGTGAGTTTCACACTCCTGGAATACAGGTAGTCCTTGACTTACGACCACAATTGAGCCCAACGTTTCTGTTGCTAAATTCCTTTGTTAAGTGAATTTTGCCCCAGTGTACAACCTTCCTTGCCACAGTTGTTAAATGAATCACTGCACTTATTAACTTAATAACACAGTTGTTAAATGAATCTGGCTCCCCCACTGACTTTGCTTGTTGGAAGGTAGCCAAAGGGGATCACATAACCTTGAGACCACAGCAACTGACATAAACATGAGTCAGTTGCCCAGACTTTGAATTTTGATCACATGACCATGGGGATGCTGCAACAGTTGTAAATGTAAACAACGGTCATTAGTCACTTTTTCCAGTGCCGTTGTATCTTTGAACTGTCACTATTTATAAGTAGAGGACTTCCTACCTATGTAGGAAGACAATGCAAACAGTGACTCATCTGGATTCAGCAATCATTTTACTCCCTAAATCAGTGCTTCTGAATTGAGTGGTGTGGTGTCCTAGAGGTAGAGTTCTCGCCTCACAATCAGAAGGCTGTGAGTTCGATCCTAGGTAGAGGCAGATATTTCTCTCTCTGGGCACAATGAGAAAATATCAGCTGAACAAAAGTCCGCATTGGCGACAGGAAGGACATCCGGCCAGTAAATACTCAGCTCCATTCAGTTGCCCAGGCTCCACCCCGCAAAGGATTATGGGATCATTAAAAGGAGATGATCAGTTCTTCTGAACCTCAGCAAGTTCAAGATGTATGGACTTCAACTCCCAGAATTTCCCAGCCAGAAATGCTAGCTGGGGAATTCTGGGAGTTGAAGTCCACACATCTTAAGTTTGCTGAGGTTGAGAAACACTTCCCTAGAATCTAAGGACTCACTAAGACCAACTAAGGACTTGCCTAGGGAAAATAATACGTTCCCTAGGAATCCATGTATGATTTATTGAAATCACAGTTATTATAATCGGAGCTTCATTTAGTATCCCCATAGCTGAAAAAAAAAAGAAAGAAAACCAGTACTGAAGTGATTGAAGAATAGAATGGATTGGTATATATCTTACACCAGTGCTTTTCAAACTATATAACTTTAAGATCTGTGGACTTCAACCCTTAGAATGCTGGCTGGGGAATTCTGAAAATAGAAGTCTGTACATCTTAAAGATCTCAAGTTTGAAAAAAAACCCCCACTATTTTATAGGAAGATAGTGATTGGCTGGAAAGGTAGAATTTTTCCTTTCAATCCCCTTCAAATACAAAGAGTAAGTTTTGGGGGTTTTTTACGACATCCAAAATAGAGTGGGTTTTTCCCCCCCTCTCTAACCTCTTCTCTCCGATGTATTACTGGTGCATACAAATAGACTGCAAAGCGATGAATAAAAATGATTGAAAACACCAACAGGCCCCCCGTTTTCTTAGGAGCAGCTAAACAGACAGAGCCATCAATCCCCTTAACTGCAATTAAGCAGCATGCTAGAAACATTTAAAGGAATACTGCATCCTGAAAATTACATGCATTTTCTCCAGAGAGTGTTTTCTGCAGCCTTTATTTAGCAATGGTTAAATAAAGCCATTTGTTATCAGTTCTTAAGATGCTTCTAACCGGAAACAGGATTCCCTCGGAAAAAAATTCTACAAGGTGTAAATTTGTCAGATTATTCATGAACTGGCAGAGACATGGTAACAAGGTCAGCCAATGAATAGGCATAGCAACTAAATCAGCCAATGGGAGTTGAAATATTTTGGAGGCTGGGCAGGGCTCAGCTCTGTGCTGTGCTGAGAAATGAAACTGAAACCAGTCTGGACTTGCGTCTCTGCTGTACTGCTGCCTTGTGTTTTGCTTGTAACTGCTACTACGTTGAAGAAGAATCTATGTTGGTATTGTACATTTATCTTCATGTGTTATTATGTATTGTAGGAAGCTAGCACCCACCCCTTCTCCTAGAAGAATGAAATATTTTGGGAAATATTAAAAAGGTAGAATATATTTCCCTGGATAAGAAATGGAGAAACGTGTTTTAAAGACAAAGCAGCTTCCACCTTCCTGCCTCCCCCCCACCTTTGTCAGTGGGCCAGAGGCAGAAACCCAATCTACCCACCTTTGTCAATGGACCATCCTCTGCAACACAATAGGATCCATCTAGCAACAGAAACTTCCCGCATGGCACCTGGAGAGATTACATCAGCCAACAAGGCTAGCTATGACTTCTGACATAGGATCAGGATACTCTTCCTGTGCCCCAGGAAGTTCAAAGCCAAGGAGGATATAAAACCCAGGGACTCTCAGCATCTCGGCCCTTTTCTGCTCAGGAACTCAAACCATGTGATCCTGTCCACCATTAAACCATCTTTCCAAGCAGTCTCCATGTTTCCAGTGTCTTTTTCCCTACTTGGAACTGAACCCAGAAGGATATTTCTTCCAACAGTATATAAAGAAGTTAATGAATTCTGCTGTATCAGTCTGCCTGTGTTTGCTTTCTGGATTTGATTTTTGCAAGAAACTCTGACAAATTCTCAGATGCTGGAGGCAATGGGATTCAAACTGTTGAGGTACGCTTATTATTGTCTGGGGAGTAACCATATTTTGTCCTGTTCTGATTTAGACTGATTTTATAGGTTTTCGAAGCACTACAAAAATATACAAATTTGTTTGGTTCCCTTCCATGACAAATGTACTAAAAAACCATATAGGAGTCCCCACTTAGTAACCATCTGAAGATACCATAGCTGCACACAGACCTGTAATCACATGACTGATTAGATTGATAGAAAAAGTGCAGGGAAGAGCAACAATTATGATTAGGGGATTGGAGGCTAAAACATATGAAGAACGGTTACACAGGAACGGGGCATGGCTAGTCTAAGTGAAGAGGAGGACCAGGGGAGACATGATAGCGTTCCAATATTTGAGGGGCTGCCACAGAGAGAAAGGGGTCAATCTATTTTCGAAGGCACCCAAAGGCCAAGTAAGGAATAATGGATGGAAACTGAACAAGGAGAGATTCAAGCTGGAAATAAGGACGAATATTTTGACAGTGAGAACAATCAACCAATGGAACAGAACTTGCCTTCAGAAGTTGTGGGAGCTTCATCACTGGATGCTTTCAAGAAGAGTCTGGATTGCCGTCTGTCAGAAATGATGTAGGGAGGCCTGTCAAACTGGCAGATGCATCACGCATAGGCCACGCCCACCCCAGAAGGCAAACAAGTCATGATACGTCATAATAGGTCACATGATGCCATCAAGTTTGACACCCGTGATGTAAAATCTCCTGCTTGGGCGAGGCAGGGGGGGTTGGACTAGATGACCTACAAGATCCCTTCCAACTCTGTTAATCTGTTAATCTGACGGCACTCAAGTGTTTGGTAGCCAGTCTGCCTTTATAGCCAGGAAAATGCTTCCTGCCAGATTCCCACAAGGAAACTCAGTGGGGAAACTGGAAGGAAAGTAGAAGTTGCTTCTGTTCCCACTGCTTTTTTGCCCAGCCTTGGTCATCCTTTTGCTCTATTTAAGATAAGGAAATATCTCTGAAACAATGCTCCAACAGGGCATGGGTTATCTAGTTTGTATCTAAAATGTGGCAGAGTCCAGGGTGAAGAAACGGTGTTTCATTAAAAAAACCAGTGCTGCATCCATCTGCCTCAGCATCTGTCAACTCAGCACGCTTACATACAGTGAGCCTGCCCACCTGATCTGTGTTTTATACCTTTAATTAAACATTTCAATGCACAATGATCCTGCCGCAAATCAAAGTGCGAACTTGTGTAGATGAAGACACTGCTCTGGCCCACTGCTTCATTGGAAGTCTACCCCTTTATCCAAAGGGAGAGTATAAAAAACATAAAACTAAATAGGGTGTTGTGAAGAGCACGGCAGGGTTGAGGACATAATAGCAGTGCAAACACTAGTTTCCCGTTCAGTAAATTGATGGTTTGTGACTCCTGACATCTTTGAGAAGAAGTAAACATCACCACAGCACTTTTTTGGAGAGGCTGTTTGTGAGATGTTCTCAAAGTTCCAAAGATTCTTCTCCAAGGAAAGCCCCCAGACTAAGGGGGTTCATCACCCTGGTTCATCAGCCAGACTAAGTCCCTCAAGATTTAAAGATTGCAGTGACCTTAGATCAGGGGTGTCAAACTCAAGGCATGGGGGCCGGATCCGGCCTGCGGGTGCTTAGATCTGGCCCGTGGGGCTGCCCTGGAAACAGTAAAAGACCAGCCCACAGTGCCTCTGTCAGAAAAAATGGAGTTTGGGAGGGTCGCAGGCTCCATTTTTGCTGGCAGAGTATTTCAGGAGGCCATCACAACCGAAAACAGAGTTTGGGAGCCCATTTTCATAAGCAGAGTGTTCGGGCCACCACAGGTGCCCCCGAAACAAGTAACGTTGAGCTGGCCATGCCCATCCCAGGCCCCCAAGATCAAACAAAACCCTGATGTGGCCCTCAAATGAAATTGAGTTTAACACCCCTGCCTTAGACAATCAAACTCACAGGAAATGAATCAAGATCGTTTAATATTGATCAGATACGTCCCACACAATCGGGCAGAAATACAAACCGTTGGAGTAGATTTTATCCTTGTTCAGTAATTGGGTTCTTTCTAATACCACAGAAGAGTAATACGTTCTTATTTTAAACTTTAGACTTAGACTTAGAATAACTTTATTGTCACTTTGAATCAGAGGTGGTATTCAGCAGGTTCTGACCAGTTTTGGTGAACCGGTAGCGGAAATTTTGAGTAGTTCGGAGAACCAGTAAATACCACCTCTGACTGGCCCTGCCCACATCTATTCTATGAGTCCCAGGTGATCAGGAGGAAATGGAGATTTTGCAGTAACCTTCACCTGGAGTGGGGAGGGAATGGAGATTTTACAATATCCTTCCCCTGGAGTGGGGTGGGAATGGAGATTTTACAGTAACCTTGCCCTGCCATGTCCACCAAGCCATGCCCACAGAACCAGTAGTAAAAAATTTTGAATCCCACCACTGCTTTGAATGTACACTAATCAGCATACATTAAAATGAAATTTATTTGAATACAGGTCTCAAAGGGGCACCACCTTCACATATACACTACATAAACATGACAAAATAAATAAATAGATACAAAATTATGCATATACCCACATATATGATATGACAGAGTCTAGTTCGGATGTAGACATGTACATGGCGAGAGAAACAAATCTTGTGAGTTTGCCAGATGGATGGTATAGGGCAGTGGTGAAATGTAAAATTCGTTACTACTGGATCTGTGGGCGTGGCTTGGTGGGTGGTGGTAATGTGACTGGGTGGGCGTGGCCAACTTTTTTTTTTTTAACTTTTAAAAGCATTTTTTCTACAACTTCTTCGGCCGAAGAGGTTGTTAAAAAAATGCTTTTAAAATGCTCTGAGAATCCCAGCTGAGCCGCACGATCATCAGAGGCTTTTTTTTTTTAACTTTTAAAAGCATTTTTTC
This sequence comes from Arizona elegans, assembly GCA_022577455.1. Lineage (NCBI taxonomy): Eukaryota > Metazoa > Chordata > Lepidosauria > Squamata > Colubridae > Arizona > Arizona elegans. Next base: position 6,484,253 of record JAKOOJ010000009.1, on the reverse strand, counting down.
AGCTGAAGAAAAAATGCTTTTAAAAGTAAAAAAAAAAAAGCCTCTGATGATCGTGTGGCTCAGCTGGGCATGGGGGCAAGCAGGGATTTTTGCTACCAGTTCTCCGAACCACCCGCCGCCATCACTACTGGATTGGGCGGTCCAGTCCAAACCGGGAGCATTTCACCCCTGCATAGGGGAACAAAGCTGTTACAGAATCTGGTAGTCCTGTGTTGTGGCCCCGCCCTCTGAGCCTGTCCCATCGGAGGAAGAAAGCTCCGAGCATGAGGAAGAGGAGTCAGCCAGGCCTCCCTCTCCAGGCCCCTCCCCTCTGGCACGGTCTCAGGTGCCGGCGGAGGGAGAGGAAATCAGCAGGGAGACAGCTGGTTCGGATCAGAGTGACGATGAAACATCATTCCTGGACGCACGCCTCCGAAGGCGTGATAAACGATTGCAGCAGCTTAGGAGGCGTGCTAGGGATTAGAACTGAGTCACTGGACCACACCCCAGAGACTATATAATAGAGGGTAGTGGTCAGGGATCCTTGTGACGAACAAAAGTAAACCTTGGATAGTCACTAAAGCCTCGTCCGGAACTGCTGGGAGGAATATTATTTCTGCTTGGACTTTTTTGAACGTTAGTATCTTATCTTTCTGTTTGTGAAAATAAAGTCACTTGGCAGACGGTGTGTCTATCGCTGCCAAGTGGGAGATAAGACCTGGGTGCGTTCCAAAGTGTTTCCTTAACCCTCGGCTGGCTGTGTTTGTGTGTGTGTGGGGACGGGGACAGATCATCCTGCTAGAAATACTTTGAAACCTCGTCCCAGAGGGGAGCAACAGAAACAGACCGTAAAGTGGGTGTGTGGGGTCTCTAACATTGCTTTGAGCTCTAAGCACATAGCGCTTATCAGCGATATCCTGAATAACGGGGTAAAAACTTTGCTTTTGCTTTGTAATATCCACTACTATTTGAACAAAGAATAAGAGAAATAGAAAGAGTGAGAAAGTAGAGTTGGTTTTAGATTTTATTCATAGGGAAAAGAAAAATCCATCTGCAAACTGAAGTTTATACGCCTGAATTGTTCTGCCACTGTCTTATGCAAACTTATGCTCTCTGGAGATGCCAGATACAATACAAGTTAGGTAAATATAAGGTATCATATCGGTGATGAACAGATCTTTGAAACTGTTTAAAAAAAAGATGATCAAAATGTAGGATATAATTCATAAGCAAATTTAATAAGTAATAACTTCATTTCCCCCACCCCCATTCTGTCTCTTTTATCTCCTTATTCTCTTTCCCAGGCAGAATTAGACATTTATTTTTTTAAAAGAAAGGATGGAAAAAAACCTCTAGTCCTTGATTTACAACAGTTCGTTTAGTGACTGTTCGAAGTTACAACGGTACTGAAAAAAGTGACATGACCGTTTTTCACACTTATGACCATTGCAGCATCCCTAGGGCCATGTGATTTACATTTGGATGCTTGACAACTGATTCGTATTTATGATGGTTGCAGTGTGTCTGGGGTATTGTGATCCCCTTTTGCGACCATTCTGACAAGCAAAGTCAATGGGGAAGCCAGATTCACTTAACAACCGGGTTACTAACTTAACAACTGCAGCGATTCCCTTAACAAATGTGGTAAGAGAGGTCGTAAAATGGGACAAAAAACCCACTTAACAAATCTCTCACTTAGCCACATAAATCTTGGGCTCAGTTGTGGTTGTAAGTTGAGGACGGCCTGTATGTAGCGTTGAATTTGTGACCATTGTACTTGAGTCCATTGATCTGAATCTTGCAAGGTCATTTCAGAGAGCTTTGGTTTAAGTAGATTATCCTGTGATAAATAGGTAAGATTAAAGGTTACTTGCATCCAGGTTTGCCATGCCATGGATCTAGGCTTATCAGCAGCCAAGGAGGCATTTAATTTCCATTTAGTATCAGATGGCTAATATAAATCAGAGTTCTATTTTTCTTTCAATTTGCAACCAAGATTTAATTAATAAACAGATCATTTTTAAAATTTCTTTTTACAAATGGATTTACATTTTTGGCAGAAGGACACATCCTCAAATTGAGTGTAATAATTCCAAATAAATTAAACACTATTTTGGGCTGTTAAAATGCTTAACATCTGTTCTCTTGCAAAGGAAAAAATATCTCGTTTGGACTACTGAAGTTCTAAAACATTCCTGTTTCCCAAATGGCACCTATATACGGAAAAAGGTACTAGGGAGGCCAAATAACATATGGGCTCTCTGAAATTGAAATAGCAAAGCTAAATAAAACAGATAGTTACAAACCCTTTGCGGGCAATGGTAGTGTAATCTGACTTTTATACTAATAAATGGAACAGAAGATATCTAGGCAACATCGTATTGACAAAAATAAAAACAGAAACAGCTCTTGTTATATTAAGAAGAAGAAAAAACAAGCATTAAGAGGATGGATGGCATCACCCTTCACCATATTCAAGTTAAAAAGAGAAGAATTTTACTTATAGTAGATACTAATACTTAAGTACCTTTTCTTAATTTAGTCTTTCATTGACAGTGTTTTGCAACCTTAGCAACTTTAAGATGTCTGGACTTCATCTCCCAGAATTCCTTAGCCAGCATGCTTGAAGACATCTTAGACCAGGAATGTCAAAGTCAAGACCCGCGGGCCGGATCCGGCCCACGGGGTGGTTACATCTGGCCCGCGGGGCTGGCCTGGAAATAGCAAAGGACCAGCACGAAGTGCCTCTGGCAGCCAAAATGGGGTGCAGGGGGGACTTGTGTGGGGCCCCCATGGCCCATTTTCGGCCTGGACGGCCTCCTGCACCACTCTGGCAGCCAAAATGGGGCACCGGGGGGCTCACACGGCCACCCCATGCCCTGTTTTGGCTGTTAGTATGCTGTAGGAGGCATCCCTCCCTTACCCCCCCAGCCAACTGGCCCGCAGCGGACAACTACAATGCTGATCCAACCCTCGAGGAAATCCAGTTTGACACCCCTGTCTTAGACATTATAAAGACATCTCCAGACATCTTAAAGTTGCAGAGGTTGAAAAACTCTGTTCTATATTTTCCAGAACCTGGGAGGGAGGTCTAAATTGAAATGTCTATCACAGAGGCGGGAAGTCTGATAAGTCTGATAAAAATTAGGACACTCTTATTCAATTCTTATCTTGTCTTATTTTTCTGGTAGAGTTTTGGAGACAGAACAGGTAGGGAGCAGCCAAACTTTCTACCACATTGTCCATGGTGATTCTGAGGATTCTGAATTTATTCTGTTTTATTTTTTAGAGTGAATTTTGAAAAGGGAAACTGGTCAACCACTTCGTACGTGACTAAGGTACAGACCAAAATGGTCATAAGTGGTTTACCTTTGTTACTGTAGTTTCTAGAAATCCATATATGTCCAGTAAACAGGAGAATCTCTGGAGATTTGTGGCTGTAGGTAGGTAAATTGTCCTGCTAACGTGGTTAGGTTGAGGTTTCTTCCTTGATGGTTCCTTGATTAGGTTGTGATTTCTTCTCTGAACTGGTGCTATTCCCTATTTATTTGAGAACATCAAAGGGGAAGAATGATATCCTAATCAAGGAATCATCAAGAAAGAAACCAAAGTTGAACCAAGATTGGCCGGGCAATCTATATATAAACAGCCAGGAGCTCCACTCTTCCATGCACTGTTGGGAAGAAATGTCCTTGTGGGTTCTGTTCCAAGTGGGGGAAAAGACACTGGATTGATGGAAGTTGCTTGGAAAGAAGGTTTATTGATGAACAGGATCACATGCCTTGGAGAGCTTGGGCCAAAAAAAGGGAAGAGATGCTGAGAGTCCCTGGTTTTATACCCTCTCTGGCTTTGAACTTTCTGGGGCACAGGAAGAGTATCCTGACAGCAATCCTCTGGTTGCTGTCAGAGGTCACAGCTAGCCTTTTAGGTTGTCTCTGTGTTAGGTTTGGTTGAATCTTGCTGGGTGATGCAATGAAGAGCAATTAAATGGCTCTGCCTGAAGGAGGGAGATCTTTGTTATGTAGAATGGACTGGCTCAGGCCTTAATAACCCATTAACAAAGGTGGGGAGGGGGGGCTGAGTTTCTGCCTCCCTTTTAGGGGAGATATTCTGCCCTTTTAATAGTTCCTAAAATATTTCATTTTTCTACGAGAGAGGGGTGGATTTTAACTTCCTACACTACCTAGAAATATCTGCGAGAAAACCATCATGCTCAGAGAATATCAAGAACCCAACCATTCAATTTCAAGTTAGATATATTCTCTATTGCTAGAGGTGTCTATCTTAGCACTGCCATGTAGGAAGGTCAATGCTGGATGCCCTTTGGGTGGGGGGGGGGGGAGGAACGATATACCATGTGTCGCCATGTTGTTTTGGGACTTATAGGTATAGGCCAGGAGTCAGCAACCTGTGGCTCTGGAGCCGCATGTGGCTCTTTCATCCCTCTGCTGTGGCTCCCTGTCACCAGTCAGCTCCACAATTGATAGGGCTTTCAGTTAGGGTAGGTAGAGTAAACAGGATGCCAAGCTAGGAGGAGACACTATGGTGGGAGAACCGGACTTCTGGTTGGCAAAGGAAAAAGGTCACCCAGCTAGGAAGAGACACTATGGTTGGGGGAACCGGACTTCCAGTTGGCTCCAGAATTGAACGGGGGACTTTCAGTTAGGGACTTTGTGGCTCTTTGGGTGTTTAAGGTTGCCAACCCCTGGTGTAGGCCCTGGGTATAATAAAAAAGACACCAGATCTGGGAAGGCTGCATGACATCTTCCCCGGCAGCTTTTCGGACAAACCAAACCATAGCATGCTAGATAACAAGGTGGTCCTTGTGTCCTCTTCCTTTTAGGGGAAGCAATAAAAGCTTATATTTCTAGCAGGAAGCAATTAGGGGTCCATCATCATAATGGTCTCAAAGACTAGGGATACATTAATGAACTCCAAAGGACTCCTTTTCTGAGTAAGAGGTGATCTATGACACAAAATAGTACCATTCTTCGTGTGTTTGCAATACCCGAGGGATATGCTAAATACAAATCTTTCTGCGGTATAGATTTCAGTCTGCCCGAACTACTCTATATATGCATGACTCTCTTAAGTAGGCTTCATTCTTTAGTTGCCAGATTTCTTATCCCTGGCATTAGGACTAATTAACAAGCACCAGACATATGCTTTAATGGCTCAGAAAAGCCTTATTGATCTTCCTTTGGGTTTTTTGGTTTTTTTTTTTTTTTTTTTTGGATACTCTACTGCTTGAACAAGTTTGGTTTTATTTAGAATTTCTTGTAATGATTGCGATCCCAAAGAAACCTGATATATGATTGTAGGAAGTTAGCACCCAACCCCCTCCTAGAAGAATGAAATATTCTAGGACAATGATGGGCGAACCTTTTAGACACCGAGTGCCCAAACTGCAGGCACAATGCGTGCATGCGTGGGTTCCTCACGGTTCGGTCCGGTTCAGCCGAGCCGGTAGCTGTGACGATATGACATCACTGAACCAGTTCATCCCCCCGCCCACCCACCCACCTACCCACCCACGTTATTCTTACCTTTTATTTGGTCCCACCCCCAATCTATTGCTGCCGCCTGAGTCCCAGCTGATGACTAGAGGGAAAAAAACTGTTTAAACTCTTGCCGCGGGGCTTCAAAGGGCCGTCCTACAGCTGATCAGTGTTAAAAGCAAACAAATGAGTCGGGTCGCAAGTGCGAGGACCTTCCAGAAATGACTCTGACCATCTAGCCACGCCCACCTCTGACCTCTAAGCCACACCCACAAAATAAGCCACGTCCACAGAACCGGTAGTAGCCTTGATAGTACAGTGGTCTACGCACCCTGTTATTAACACAGCTGCCTGCAATTTCTGCTGGTTCGAATCTCGCCAGGCTCAGCCTTCCATCCTTTCTAAGGTAGGTGAAATGAGGACCCAGTTTGTGGGGGCAATAAGCTGACTTTGTATAAAATATACAAAAGAATGAAGGCTATTGCTTAACGCATTGTAAGCCGCCCTGAATCTCCGGAGAAGGGCGGCATATAAATCAAATTAAAAAAAAAATTAGAACCCACCCCTGATGCATGCATACATGCATGGACATGCGCACATGCGCAGCAGAGACCCAAAGTCCAGCTGGCCAGTGGGAGGCAGGGCATCCCAACACTGGCAGCATAGAAGAGGTGAGGTCTTTTTCTTTTGTGAGCTTCTGTTTCATCATTTGTAGGGAAACAGAAGCTCACAAAAGAAACGCCATGGAGATCTGACCTGGGGTGATGGCGCATGTGCCAGCAGAGAGGACTCTGTGTGCCATCTCTGGCACCCATGCCATAGATTCGCCATCACGGTTCTAGGAAATATTAAAGAGGCAGAATATTATATTTCCCTGGATGAGAAAAGGAGAAACATGTTTTTAAAGACAAAGCAGCTCCCTGCAGCTCCCTGCCCCCACCCCACCCTTCATCTCCAGGGTGATGGGATTAAGACATGGCCCTCAGGACATGATAGGATTAGCCCACTACCCATCTCACCACATGGCACCTGGGAAGATTACATTACCCAGCAAGGCTCAACCAAGTCTGGGACACAGAAAGCCTACACAGTTAACTAAGATCCCCGCCCCCCTGGGACTCTGACAGCCAATGGGATACATTTCTTGTACAGGAACAGGAAACTCTAAGGCAGGGCCCAAGAGAGTGTATAAATATATCCCTCTCTCTACTCCAGGGGTCAGCAACCTTAAACACTGAGAGAGCCATTTGGACCCGTTTCCCACAGAAAAGAAAACACCGGGAGCCACAAAACTCTTCCCGTACCTGACTATTTCCTGAGTGGCCACAAAACTAGCATATATAGTTGAATTAAAGATTTTGTTTTTTTCTGAAACTTTTCTTTTCTTGGATTTATCCATGATTGGCCTACCGGAGATCAAAAAACTTAATAAATTGTGCGTCAATGGATATCGCACATTGGCAGTTGTGATGCATATTTTGAGCGACAGGGAACTGCAGCAGAGGGATGAAAGAGCCACATGCGGCTCCAGAGTCGTGGGTTGCTGACCCCTGCTCTACTCCATGTGCCTTGTTGCCCAGGATCTCAAACCAAGTGGTCCTGTTTAAAAACCATCTTTCCAAACAGCCACCATGTTTCCAATATCTTTCTCCCCACTTGGAACTGAACTCAGATGGACATTTCTTCCAAAATGAAGAAAAGGAATTTTACCTGCTTAAATTCAGATCAAATTTCAAATTTCCCATCCCCCTGGCCTATGGCAACTCGAGAGCAGGCCAGGGATGCTTTGAGAGTTGACATTTGCTCCATTTCATCCTCCTTAAGTAAGAAGTAATGTTGATGAGAAGAAGGAACTTTCTGACAATACATTGGCTGTCAGCTGATGGAAGAAGGAGCCATAAGGTGGTATGTTCCTCCTTCGCTGGAGGCTTTCCAAAAGAGGCTCATTAAACTATTGGAAATGCTCTAATGCAGGGATGTCAGACTCAATTTCATTGAGGGCTGCATCAGGGTTGTGGCTGACTGGGTGGGTGCAGCTGACTGGGGGCGTGACTAGTTTGACACCACTCCCCAAACTGCTGGCATGTTTCCTCTTCACATTGGGTAGACCAGGATGGCCCCGTGGGCCGGATCTGACCACATCATGGGTTGGATTCGGCCCACGGGCCTTGAGTTTGATGCCCCTAATGTATCCTGGATGGAATAGGGGATTGGACTGGAATCGCTTTAGAGCCATTTCTAACATCACGATCCCTTGACTGTAAAGTAATTACGCAATAAATGGAAAAGAAGCTAAACTTACATTTGTCTTCAATTCAGACATACTTGAAAGTAATTTCTTCCATTTCTAAGGCTGGCTTTGTTGTTCTTTTAAATCTTTCAAGGTGATTGGAATTAAGAAACATCTACCAGAGCGATTAAAATTTTCCGGAGTCCTTTAATATTGTTGGTATTATTTGAGTTCCTTATTTATAATCATTCTATGCTATTTTTAAGAGCACGGGAAATAAAAAATAAATAAAGGTAAATATAGTAACATCCTATTTGAGCCATGTCTTGGAAGAAAATTATCAGAAGAAAGAAGGCAAATATATGTGTCCCAGGATAATGTTGCAGGATCCAATCTGGGTTAGTCACCGGGGTCAGAGGTTTAGTCTTTTGAGCTTTTGGACTCGCGCTGGAGCCCATCTTCAGGGAACTTCTCTGAGCTGAAGTGATTGCTGTATGATAGAAATATTTATGAGAAAATAGCAACTATCATCAGATAAACATCTCTGATTCAACCTCCTGATTATTCAGGAATTTCAAGTGATTGTGCTGGAGTGAAGATATCAATTCCTGCTGTTTGAGTTTCTGAAATAAATAAAAACTGCTCCAGTGTAGCCATTCCAAAAACTCTGAATAGGAAAAAGAAGTATATGCAAGGCAGTGGTGAGTTTCAAATTTTTTTACTACCGGTTCTGTGGGTGTGGCTTGGTGGGTGTGGCATGGCTTGGTGGGTGTGGCATGGCAGGGGAAGGATACTGTAAAATCTCCAATCCCACCCCACTCCAGGGGAAGGATACTGTAAAATCTCCAATCCCACCCCACTCCAGGGGAAGGATACTGTAAAATCTCCATTCCCATCCTACTCCAGGGAAAGGTTGCTGCAAAATCCCCATTTTCTTCCGATCAGCTGGGACTTGGGAGGCAGAGAATAGATGGGGGTGGGGCCAGTCAGAATTTTTACTACCGGTTCTCCGAACTACTCAAAATTTCCGCTACCGGTTCTCCACAACTGGTCAGAACCTGCTGAAACTCACCTCTGATGCAAGAGCATATCAAAGGGAATATTTTAGAGGGGGAAATGAGGATAAAAGAAATATATTGCATATATGTAGAAAGAAGGAATTGGTTGTAAATAAAGTAGCTAAATGAGCAATACATGTTTAAAATTAAAAAGACAGAAAATGAATTTGTTGGAAAATAATTGGTTTGAAAGTAGGTAAAAAAGGTGCTTTTTTTTTCAAGAGGCAACTGAACTTTCTGGTTTTTCTTTGAAGACGTTTCACTTCTCATCCAAGAAGCTTCTTCAGCTCTGAGTTGAAGAAGCTTCTTGGATGAGTAGCGAAACGTCTTCAAAGAAAAACCAGAAAGTCCCGTTGCCTCTTGAAAAAAGCACCTTTGGGACAACCATGACCTGGATGACTGAGAATCTCCATAGACATTTGGATAAAAAGAGCTAAACAAGAAGTCTCCAGAAACTTAAATTAAAAGAAAGAAAAACTGGAAATAAAAGTAGTAAAAGAATTTGGGTTTAAACTGAAGTGCAGGAATGTTGGAATTTCTCAAAGAGTGGAGTTGAAATGAGTATTGAAACTATAGTGCTCAAGGTTAAAAAATGACGGGGAGAAAAAGCCATAAATGCAGTAAGAATGTTGAAAGATGTAAAGCTGCAGGAATACCTTGTGCAGTTTAATACATCTTAAAATATTGATGTGGTTTGCTCATGAAATAGAACATAGAATAATACGGCTTGAAGAGATTCAAGCTTGGAGGCCTTCTACTCCAACCTCCTCCCCCTGGCAGGAGATCCTACGCCATTTTAGACAAATGGCTGTCGAGTTTCTTCTTGAAAGCCTCCAGTGATGGAGCATCCACAACTTCTGGGGGCAAGGCATTCCACTGATTAATTGTTCTTGCTGCCAGGAAATTTCTCTTTAGTTCTAGGCTGAATCTCCCTTTAATGATCTTCCGTCAGTTACGTCTTGTCCTGCCCTCAGGTGCTTTGGAGAATAAGTTGATCCTATCCTATCCTGTCCTGTCCTGTCCTGTCCTGTCCCCTGTCCCCTGTTCCCTATTCCCCTACCCTACCCTACCCTACCCTACCCTACCCTACCCTACCCTATCCCATTCCCTATTTCCTATTCCCCTATCCCATCCCCTATCCTATCCTATCCTATCCTATCCTATCCTATCCTGTCCTGTCCTGTCCTGTCCTGTCCTGTCCCCTGTTCCCTATTCCCCTCCCCTCCCTTACCTTACCCTCCCCTATCCCATTCCCTATTCCCTATTCCCCTATCCCATCCCCTATCTTATCCTGTCCTGTCCTGTCCTGTTCCGTTCCCTGTTCCCTATTCCCTATTCCCTATTCCCTATTCCCTATTCCCTATTCCCTATTCCCCTCCCCTCCCCTCCCTTACCCTCCCCTCCCCTCCCCTATCCCATTCCCTATTCCCTATTCCCTATTCCCTATTCCCTATTCCCCTATCCCATCCCATCCCATCCCCTATCCTATCCTATCCTATCCTATCCTAACCTAACCTTTTCTAAGTTGCGAAGTCATGTCCAACCCATCGTGACCCCATGGACAACGTTCCTCCAAGCCTTCCTGTCCTCTACCATCCCCCAGAGACCATTTAAGTTCACACCAACTGCTTCAGTGACTCCATCCAGCCACCTCATTCTCTGCCGTCCCCCTTCTTCTTTTGCCCTCAATCGTTCTCAGCATTAGGTTCTTCTCCAGTGAGTCCTTCCTTCTCATTCCTATCCTATCCATTCCCTATTCCCCTATCCATATCCCATCCTGACAATTGGAAGAATTTTACCATTGTTCCTCTATCCAAAGAGAAAAGTGGCAAGACTGAAAAACTCCAGGGAATGAGTTTGTCGAATATGCTGTAAAAAGTGTGGTTGAATTTTAATCCAAAGGGTACAAGAGTCATCTTTGGGAATTGCTGGATGGCTTAATGCCAGTATCAGAGGAAGACCACATTTTTTGCTTTTTTAGAAATAAATAAATGTGAGGGGGAAAAAAACTTCATTGCACTTAAAAAAAAAGAATTAACCATTCTAAATTATGGGATGTTTTTATTAGTATGGAGCTGAAGGATGACTGCTTAATGTGATAAGAATAGGTAGCATTTCATGAGAATAAACATGGGTGAAAATATATAGAATGTTTAGCAAATAGTTGAATCCTGAGCAGGGAATTATACAAGAATGTGTAATGGCCTCTTGGTTATTTCCTGTATTTGCTGATATATGGAATGCTTGGGGTGACATTAAATTTGTTGGTTGGGGAATGAGAATATCCATGTATTCTGGATGCAGTTGATGTCAGCTGCTGGCTGGGAAAACCATATAATTTACAGCAAATGTTCTACTTTATAATAATTCAAGGAGGTCAGATCTGAAAAATGAAGCATTCAAAGAAAGAATAACAGAACAGAGTTGGAAGAGACTTTGGAGGTCTTCTAGTCCAACTCCTTGCACAAGCAGGAGACCCTGGACTATTCTGGACTATCCAATAAATGGCTATCCATTTTTTTCTTAAAAACCTCCAGTGATGAAGCTCCCAAGATTTCTGAAGGCAACCCATTTCACTGGTTAATGGTTTCCACTGTCAGGAAATTTCTCTTTAGTTCTAGGTTGCTTCTCTTCTTGATTTGTTTCCATCCATTGCTTCTTGTCCTGTCCTCAGGTGCTTTGGAGAATAGCTTGACACCCCCCCCCCCCCCACCCTTCTGTGTCAGCTCTGGACATTGGGAAAGAACATTCATAGCATTTCTTGGATGGTAGAGATAAAGCTGATACCTCATCCCAAACCATCAGGTGACCTTGCCCAATGGCTTCACGTAGAGATTAAGCTAGATCAAGAATGAATGAGTGCTGTATGAATGTTGTTTGTATATAAAAGAGTGCAAAAGAAATACATTGAAGTATATTGATCATACAATGAAACGGAAAGAAGACTGGTTTGCAAAACAAATATATGAAGAACAAGGAACTATACAGGAAGGGAAGACTAAGAAAGTTGGAAGTAAATGGAGATGATGAGATCTTTAATAAGTTGAGGTATATTGGAGGCAATGGAGACGAGATCTTTAATAAGTTGAAAAACCAGGTATCAGTATCAAAAGGGAAGATTTCTTCCAGTTTAAAGTAGAAGGAATAACTGTTCAGCAATATATCTATTCAAGAAAATACAGTTGCTCAATCAAGACATAAGCGGAGCAGGATAATATATTTTTCTTTTCATTCAGGCAATATTTGGTGGCAGCAGTGCCTCAGATAGAAAGCCCATACAGAAAGTGGTAAGGACAACCAAGAAGATTATAGGAAATTCACTTCCTGTCATTCAAGATACTGCTTATAAACACTATGTGATTAGAGCTCAAAGCATTGTTAGAGACCCCACACACTCGCTTTACAGTCTGTTTCTGTTGCTTCCTTCTGGGAGGAGGTTTCAAAGTATTTCTAGCAGGACTACTAGATTCTGTAACAGCTTTGTTCCCTATGCCATCCGTCTGGTAAACTCGCAAGATTTGTTTCTCTCACTATGTACATATATACATCCGGACTAGACTAGGTTGTTTCTCTGTGTCATTTTATGTGGCATATTCTCTGTGGTATATTATATATGTGGGTATATGCCAGTGGTGGCATTCAGCCGGTTCTACCTGGTTTGGGCGAACCAGTAGCGGAGGCAGCAGGCTCCGCCCACCCGCCCTGACGTCATCATGTCCCGTTTTTGATGTTCTGCGTATGCGCAGAAGGTCCTGTGCACACGCACTCACATTTGCAAACCAGTAGCGAAGGTAAGTGAATACCACCCCTGGAATATGCATAATTTTGTATGCATGTATGTATATATGTACGTACATATGTATGTACGTATGTATGTATGTATGTATTTATTTATTTATTATTTAGTCATATTTATATAGTGTATATTGGAGGTGGTAACCCTTTGAGAGGTGTGTGCAATGAAATTTCATTTTAACGTATGCTGATTAGTGTACATTCAAAGTGATAATAAAGTTATTATTCTATTCTATATCCTATCCTATCCTATCCTATCCTATCCTATCCTATCCTATCCTATCCTATCCTACTCTACTCTACTCTATACATAGCACTCTGACTTCCAACTTTTCCTTACCTTTCAACCAAGTTACCCTGAGAAAGACTGACTGACCCAAATCAACCAATAAGATTCATGGGAACCTGGATCTTCTCAGTCTAAATTCAAAACCATTACCTTATTATCTCATTATTCTCTATTATAGTCCAGAAAGACCCAATTGCCAGTCTGAATAGGGCTGATTGGTTTACAGAAAACTAAAGTTTTTTTCTTATGGCAGCACAATTTATATGGCAAACCATATTGCTGTATATAAGAGCATATTTCTGCACTATTTGCCAAAGGCTGGGAATCATTTAAGGATGTGAAATTTCCAACGAAGTCACAGGCACTTTTACTATTAAGGAAAAGAGTGAATCCCCAACTAAGGTGGAGCTAGAAAAAATGATTGCAATCTAGGCAGAATCCCATCCTGAATTAGGAATCTTTATATTGCATTAAAGAAATGCAACAGCCATGTTGCCTGATTGCAGCTACTTCATTATCTGGAGCCTTCTGATATTGTATGCAGCTAGTCCCATTTATAATCCTAAAGTAGGAAATGAGTATGGTGTCCCCAGTTCTTAACCAGAAGTGCTTGGCAGCCATTCAAAACCCCCCAGTTTCTATGCTATCGGCATTTAAGAAATGAAATTTCATTTGAAAATATGCTGAACATGATCCATAATTTTGCATCAAGAGAAGAATTAATGACATATGAGAAATAATCACAGTGTCAGGGCTCTGACGAATGCCCTAATTAACCCATGAACCTCGAGCCAAGTTTCCAAAGAAATCCAGTTATTTATTATGAGCAACATGTCGGCAGCTTCCCATGTGTAGTCAACTCTGCCACACGTAATTTACAATAATGACCCTGCTTCCCCCCTCCTCTCAGGCTGTGTCATAAATCACATTCTCCAACAAGGCACTTTCGCGGGCTCACAAACTAGCTCTGGTAATCTCAGAGCCAACCTTGGAGGAAGGTATGCGTGGAATGTGCTTGTGAACGTGGCTGCTGAACTGCTCCGACAGATGTCCCTCCCTTCTGCCCATGACAACTCGAGAGCAGACTAGAAATGCTTTGCGAGTTGACACAACAGTTTGTCCTTTCAATAACTTAGTTTTTAGCTTTTATGCTGGCTATGCACTCTGAAAACAGTGGCCAAATAGAGGAACACAGTACAGGTAGTCTTCAATTTACGACCACAGAGGAGCCCAAAATTTCTGTTGTTAAGTGAGACTTTGTTAAGTGAGTTCCACCCCCATTTTACGGCTTTCCTTGCCTCAGCTGTTAAGTGAATCATTGTGGTTGATAAGTTAGTATCCTGGTTGTTAAGTGAATCTCGCTTCCCCATTGACTTTGCTTGTTAGAAGGTCACAAAAGGTGATCACTTGACATAGCAACGGTCATAAATATGAACCAGTTGCCAAGCGTCTGAATTTTGATCACATGATCATGAGGATGCTGCAAAGGTCGTAACTGTGAAAAACGGTTATGTTTTTTTTTTTTCCAGTGCCGTTGTAACTTTGAACCAGAGGTGGTATTCAGCAGGTTCTCACCAGTTCTGAAGAACCAGTAGCAGAAATTTTGAGTAGTTCGGAGAACTGGTAAATACTACCTTTGACTGGCCCTGCCCCCATCTATTCTCTGCCTCCCGAGTCCCAGCTGATCGGAAGGGAATTGAGATTTTACAGTATCCTTCCCCTGCCATGCCCAGCAAGCCACGCCCACCAAGCCACACCCACAGCACCGGTAGTAAAAAATTTTAAATCTCATCACTGTTTTGAACATTCACTAAATGAATTGTTGTAAGTTGAGGGGGTACCTATAGTGGCTCATTATAACCCTATTCACATCTGAATAGAAGTTTAGTAGTGAACCATAGCTGCAGTTTTTTACACATAGCTACTTTTTAATACAATGTACACAGCTCATATCTGTTATGTCCTTATAAGGACATCCGCCCGGATTGGCTGCCAGCCATCGGGCGGGAAAGTTTGAATCCCTGTCAGGGGGCGGTGCGACTGCCGGAGCGAATATAAGGAGAGCTCCGGCAGCGCGCAGCCGGTCTTGCTACTGTTTCTTGTTCTGAATAAAGTTACTAATGTAATGAGCTGGTCACGTCTTCCTTTCCTGCGCCGATCTAACACTGGCGACGAAGGACTAGAGAGAGAAAGAGACGAACCTCATGGCACCAAGCCAACAAGACCAAGACTCCGGCACCTGAAACCACAGTAGGCATTTCCGTAGGCATGGCATCCGCTGAAGTCACTTTGCCAGCCCTTGCTCCTTTCCGCCCAGGGAAGGACAAGTGGAAATCCTACGTGGTCAAATTTCGGCAATACCTGAGAGGCAACAACATCAAGGATGCCGATGATGACCGGAAAAAGGGCATCTTCCTAGCCAACTGCGGCTCCGAAGTCCTCGACATGGCAATCGATCTCGTAGCACCACGAGACATCGAAGAAGTGCCATGGGCAGACCTGCTGCAGATCCTGGAAGACCACTATGCCCCAACGGGAACACCAGTGGCGAACCGCTTCACCTTCCATCAGAGGGATCAGAAGGAAGGTGAGACCATCAAAGAATTCATGGCCGCCCTACGCCAAATTGCAGCCAGCTGCGAGTTCGACCACGTGGACAATGCCATCGCTGACCGCGTGGTTTTCGGCATGAGGGACAGAGGCCTGCAAAAGAAATTCCTGAGCAGGAAGAAACTCGTGCTCAAGGATGTGGTGGAGGAAGCCACCGCATCCGAAATCTCAGAAAAAGCGGCTGCCACAGTAAGCAAAGCCAAGGGAATCCACAAGATTCGCTCCACAGTGCAATCATCAACCGAGGATTCCACGGCTGGATCCGAGTCGGAGGAGGAGTCCACCATCCACAAGGTATCCAGACCCCCAAGGCGGGAAACCGCCCAATGAAGCTACAAGGGGGAGTGCTGTGCCAGCTGCAGAGGGGACCATGCCAGGGCAACCTGCAAGTGGAGAGATGCGACCTGCCGACGCTGCAACAGAAGGGGTCACATCGCCGAAGCTTGCAGAGCCGAAGAACCTGCCCCAGAGCCCTCCAGCCACCGGCCCCGTGAGAATCGGAAGGATTACCAGAGATCATCCAAACGGCCCTCTGGCCCATCCAGACGCAGAGACGATGAGTATTCCCGGAACGGAGCGGTCCATCAGACGACCATCGCACACACGGACTCTGATAATGCCACCAAGTTCCACGTGACCATCCTCGTGGAGGAAGCACCCTGCGAAATGGAGGTAGACTCGGGGTCAGTCTACTCCATCATGGACTGGCAGCAACTGAAGCGCCTGCAACCCAGCATCACCAAGCAAGACCTGAAGCCCTTACACTCCAAGCTCGTCGACTTTGGGGGAAACCCCATCGGAGTTTTAGGAAGAGCCAACATCCGAGTCTCCTACAAAGAGTTCAAAGGCAAGCTTCCCATCACCGTCGTGAAGGACAGCCGACCGAACCTGCTAGGAGTGGAGTGGTTTAAGCCGCTGGGGCTTTCAATTGAAGACATCAACCAAATTCGCAGGGACGAACTCAACATCCCCATCGAAGAGTTCAAGGAAGTCTTCGATGGTAAGCTGGGGAAATTTGTGGGGAGGCCAATCTCTTTTAATCTGGACAAGGGAATCACCCCAATCAGGCTGAAGCCCCGCCGGGTTCTATTTGCCCTGCGGCCAAAAGTAGACGAGCAGCTGGATAAGCTGATCGCCCAGGGCATCCTGGAACCGATCGATCATGCTTCATGGGAGACCCCCATTGTGACCCCACTGAAGCATGATGGGTCTGTGCGCATCTGCGCCGACTACCGTTGTACCATCAACAAGGCGTTGGCACAGAGCGCATACCCAGTCCCAGTAGTGCAGCACCTATTGCATTCCCTGGGAACTGGCACAATTTTTGCAAAACTGGACCTGGCCCAGGCTTACCAGCAACTGCCAGTGGACGAAAAAACGGCGGAGGCCCAAACGATAGTCACACACAGGGGGGCATTCAAATGCAACCGTCTCCAGTTTGGAGTCAGCGCTGCCCCCGGCATCTTCCAATCAATGATGGAACGCCTTCTCCAAGGCGTTCCAGGGGTGGTGCCATACTTTGACGATGTACTAATCTCCGGACATTCACAGGCACAACTCCTTGAAAGGCTCAGGCTTGTCCTGCAGTGATTCAAGGCCAAGGGCTTGAGAGTCAGGAGAGATAAATGCATCCTAGGAGTACAGGAAGTCGAGTTCCTGGGCTATCTCATTGATAGCACTGGCATCCACCCCACCAAATCGAAAGTGAAGGCAATCCATGAAGCTCCGAGCCCCAAAAACAAAACGGAGCTTCAGGCATTCCTTGGGTTGCTCAACTTCTATGCAATGTTTCTTAAACAGAAAGCCACAGTTGCTGAGCCGCTCCACCGCCTGCTGGGGAAAGCCGCGTCCTGGAAGTGGGGCCAGGAAGAGGAAGCAGCATTCCGAGCCGTGAAAGGACTTTTAACCTCAAAAAGCGTCCTCATCCAATACAACGAGACACTCCCCATCAAGATGCATCGCCCTACGGGGTGGGGGCAGTCCTCAGCCACGAACTGCCCAACGGTTCCGAAGCCCCAATAGCATATTTCTCAAAAACGATGTCCGGCGCGGAACGCAACTACAGCCAGCTGGACAAAGAAGCCCTGGCCATCGTTGCAGGAGTGAAACGATTCCACGAATATCTGTATGGGAGGAGTTTCACCATAGTCACTGATCACAAGCCGCTCCTGGGGCTCCTTGCAGGCGACCAACCCACCCCGACTTTCATGTCCCCGCGGATGATGAGATGGGCCATCTTCTTAGCCGGCTACTCCTACAGGCTTGTGCACCAGCCAGGCACAGCCATAGGAAACGCCGACGCGCTGAGCAGATGCCCATTGAAGGATCCTGTAGAAGACCCAGCCCCCATGCTCCACCTCTTCCACATAGATGACGATGCCAGCTGCCCAGTCTCGTCTGCAGGTGTGGCCGTCCACACCCAGAGGGACCCCACACTCCGCCAAGTGAAGTCCTGGATCCTCAGGGGGTGGCCATAGCAGAAGATGGAGGAGAAGTTCAGCCCATTCGCCAGGAAGCAAAAGGAGCTGTCCACCATGCAGGGCTGTTTGCTATGGGGAGACAGGGTGCTGATTCCCAGCACTCTGCAACGGCGGACACTAGAGACTTTACATAAAGGGCACCCAGGCATCGTCCGCATGAAGGCCCTGGCACGGAGTTATGTCTGGTGGCCCTCACTGGACAGAGACATTGAAGAATGGGTCTCCAGATGTGACCCGTGCGAAGAAGTCCGCCCGGCGCCACCGCAAGCCGAAACAGCGAAGTGGGAGACCCCCAGCAACCCCTGGTCAAGGATCCATATTGACTTCGTGGGTCCGATGCAAGGGCGCCACCTCCTCATCGTGGTAGATGCCTTCTCCAAGTGGCTCGAGGTGGTACCCGTGGCATCCACCACAACGGAAGCGATGATCCGTGCCCTGCGCCGCCTGTTCACCACCCATGGACTACCGGATGTGCTGGTCTCTGATAATGGCCCCCAACTCACATCCCTGGCCATGGAGGCATTCCTGGCAGGACTGGGCATCCGCCATGCCCTGTCCGCCCTGTACCGGCCGGCTGGGAACGGACAAGCGGAACGAATGGTGAGGCTCACCAAGGAGGCACTCACCAAGATGGGCACGGGCGACTGGCAGGAAAGAATAGACAACTTCCTCCTCACCCAACACATCACGCCGCATGCCACCACCCACAAGAGCCCGGCCGAACTGTTGATGGGCAGAAGGTTGAGGTCACCATTGGACCGGTTGCACCCCCAATACAGACCAGAAGTGTCCGCAACCGCCAGCCACCCTCTTCGCGCCTTCAGCAAGGGAGATTCGGTTTTCGCGCTGAATTTCAGCGGCTCTCCTAAGTGGCTGAAGGGGAAGATAGACAGCACAACTGGCCCCAAATCCTACACCGTGGAGCTGAAAGATGGACAGGTCTGTCGACGGCACATCGACCAACTCCGGAAAAGGTGGGGGGGTGCGCAAGAAAACCAGCCTGACGAGGGAGGCCTGCAACACCCCCACGAGGTAGGCCTACAACACCCCGGCGAGGTAGACCTGCAACACCCCTGCGAGGTAGGCCTACAACACCCCGGCGAGGTAGGCCTACCACACCCCGGCGAGGCGGACCACCACCACCCCGACGAGCCCGGCCAAGCCCACTACCAGGCGCTGACACGCCGACAGTCCAGGGGGGTAGACCGGGGCCAGCCGCATGGGGAAGGGCAACACCAACCCAGCGAGGTGGGCACCCGGCACGGCAAGGCAGGAGACTACCAACCCAGCCCGCAAGTAGACCGCGACCTGCCCAGGGGGGAAGCATCACACCCCCCCAGCGAAGGCAACCCACAACAGCCCTGCCAAGGAGACCTCCACTCCAGGCGAGTAGACCGGGGACCATCCGAGATGGGCACACTGCAGCACAGGGGTGAGGGTGGCACTCGACACCCCGGCGAGGGGGACCCCCACCCAGCGCAGAAGTCAACCCGGCAACAACAACCCAGCCCAGATGACCCCAGCCACCAACTGACGGTAGACCAGGGACTAGGGCGAAGGGAAAGCCGACAACAGCCTGGACGGGTAGGCCCACTACTCCCCGGCAGGGGAGACCTCCACCAACCCAAGGAGGTAGCCCCACAACGCCAGCCCAACCAGGTCGACCACCGCCGACCCGACGGGGTAGGCCAACTCCAGCCCGGCCAAGGAGACCTGCACCACCCCTGTGAGGTCGGACAGCACAACCCAAGCAAACACAACCCACCGCTGGCAGACCGGACCCGAGGGCACCGATCCGAACCACCCACCAGACGACAACGAGCCGAACCACAGCCGAACCGCGGCACCCGGGAGACCGGGGAGGAGCAAGTGACAGCCTGGGACTTACCGAGACTCAGACGCTCTTCCCGGGTCGGAACCGAACAGCCTCGACGAAACAATAGATCCACAGGCCAGGAGGAGGACCACCAGAACCAGCCATCCACGGTCTGCGATTCGGCCGGAGGCGCTGAGGGTGACCCCGCACACTCGCCAGCCGAACCGAGCCCGGTTCCCAGAAGGGAACCAGGAGACACAGAAGCCCCGTCCGTCCAGGTCGGGGACGAGGAAGAAGTGAGACTGCGCAGGTCAGCTAGGGTGCCGAGGCGTCCTACGTACCTGCGGGACTACGTAACGTTTGTAAATGAACTTTGAATTTTTTTTCGGACTAAGGGGGGAGGAGTGTTATGTCCTTATAAGGACATCCGCCCGGATTGGCTGCCAGCCATCAGGCGGGAAAGTTTGAATCCCTGTCAGGGGGCGGTGCGACTGCCGGAGCGAATATAAGGAGAGCTCCGGCAATGCGCAGCCAGTCTTGCTACTGTTTCTTGTTCTGAATAAAGTTACTAATGTAACGAGCTGGTCACGTCTTCCTTTCCTGCGCCGATCTAACAATATCCATAGTGCAAAAGGAGCCTGGATAGCTCAGCAGACTAATGCATTGTAATTTAACTCCAGCTGTCTGCAATTAGTAAGTTCGAATCTCGCCAGGCTCAAGGTTGACTCAGCCTTCCATCCTTTCTAAGGTAGATAAATTGAGGACCCAGTTTGTGGGGGCAATAAGCTGACTTTGTAAAAATATACAAAAGTATGAAGGCTATTGCTTAACACGCTGTAAGCCGCCCTGAGTCTCCGGAGAAGGGCGGCATATAAATCAAATAATAATAATAATAATAATAATAATAATAATAATAATAATAATAATAATAATAATAATAAAATGATTTCAAACTTCCCAAACAGCCAGAATAATTCATAACACACTTCATGATTCAGAATGCCAAATACATTAGCTCTTAAACTCTTTGTCTCCGAAACAAATGCCAGAAAGAATATTACAACAAGGTGCAATAGGATATAGTTACTTCCAACAGGTTTTTCGTAGCCTAGAATTGAACCTATTCAATGAGCTGAGTTGCGTACTCAACAACTTTTAAGAAACAAGGTTGGAACAATCAGAGGGGGGAAAAGAAGCTTTTCAAGTCCAATTTCTATATCTGTAATGGACATTTATCTAAGTGCCGGTATTGTGTGATATAATACCACGTCTCTCACATTCAGAATAAGTGGATGTTCAGTACTTAGAAACATGAAAGTGCAAAAAGGATATTGAGTTAAACAAAGAAGCTCAGGAAGGCTACCCTTTGTGAATGTATACTCAAATTCTCCATTAAAACATCACATGGAGAAGAAAATGAAATAATACAACCAAATAACCAGGAAATTAATTAGAAAGAAGATTGCATCACCTAAGCTTGGATGAAAAGAAACAGGGTGCAGGTGACATTGTCCTCAATTCAGTTTTGATTCTAGATGCTCCAAATCATTTCTAAAGTAGAAAAATGTGATTAAAGGAGTGTAACTTTGTTATCTGCAACCATTAAAGAAAAAAAAAAATCTTTTACTTTCACAGAAAATTGAAAAGGAAGTTAAGATTGAGTAGATGTTCCTCAAACACTCAAAAGGAAAATAAAATTAAGAACATTGTATTCACTAGCAATGAGGATGTTTTGTTACTCTTTCAAATAAATGTTTAGCAGTTTATGGAATTCTTGGAAAATGAGAGAAAGCTCACAATGCTTGGAGATTAACGAAAGCAGCGGTTAAACTTTGTTGTAGAAGTTATTTTTCTTAGCTCCCACGATCAGTGGTTGCAATCCGACAGTTTCGGAAGAGTTACATTCGCTTTATTCCCAAACTATTAATTCAAATATCTGAAAACTTAAGCATCTATGAAGCAACTTAATAAAATGCCACAAAAGTCTATTAATCAAACTTACTTCTAATTCAGAATACTATGATTGCCTTGTACATCCATGTGTTTCTTTTTCTGGAGTAAAGGTAAAGGTTCCCCTCGCACATATGTGCTAGTTGTTCCCGACTCTAGGGGGCGGTGCTCATCTTCGTTTCAAAGCCGAAGAGCCAGCGCTGTCCGAAGACCTTTCCATGGTCATGTGGCCGGCATGACTAAATGCCAAAGGCACACAGAACGCTGTTACCTTCCCGCCAAAGATGGTTCCTATTTTTCTACTTGCATTTTTTTAACGTGCTTTCAAACTGCTAGGTTGGCAGAAGCTGGGACAAGTAACAGGAGCTCACCCCATTAAGCAGCACTAGGGATTCGAACCGCTGAACTGCCGACCTTACGATCGACAAGCTCAGCATCTTATCCACTGAGCCACCACATCCCTGAAGAGTTACACTCGCTTTATTCCCAAACTATTAATTCAAATATCTGAAAACTTAAGCATCTATGAAGCAACTTCAAATAAAATGCCACAAAAGTCTATTACTCAAACTTACTTCTATTTCAGAATACTATGAATGCCTTGTACTTCCATGTGATTATTTTCCTGGATTGGTTTGCTCTAATCCATTTTCTCTCAAATGTGGTAAAGTGGAAAGAGAAAATAAAAAATGATTGCTACAATTGTTTCCCTGAACATTAATATTTTATTATAAGCCAGCTGGGAAGTCATAAATGGAGACCAAGTCAATGGTGGAAAGATGGATTCCCTTAATAACTATGTGTTTCACTTAACAACTGTGGCCAAAGAGGTTGTAAAATGAGGCATAACTCACTTAACAACCATCTTGCTTAGTAATAGAAGTTCTGGTCTTAATCGTGGTCCTACATTGAGGACTACCTATATTGTACTAGAAGCCCCAATATAGGCTTCACATAATTTTTAAGGAATTTTTAAGATCCTCCCTCCAAACTCAAGAAACCTCATAGCACTTTTTAGATGTTTTCACCCACTTTGCACAATTACATCTTACAGTGTTGCCATCATTCCAACGAAATTAAGAAAAAGAGAAAGCAAATGAAAAGAATAAAATTTTTAAAAAATGAAAATGCAAACCCATGAATGGATAGATGTTTGTTTCTTTTTGTGTCAGAAGCATTACAATTAAAAGAAGATATACCATACGACATAACATTTAGAACATAAAATACAAGATTAAAATATGTACAGATTAAACAGATTAAACTCGCATCATTAATTGTGTCTGTCACACTGCCATGATATTCTCAAGTGTACACTGATGGGGCAGAAAAGGCCCCAATCCATATGTCACCACAATCGCAAAGAGGAGAAGCAACTGGATATATCAATTGGTTCAGAGTGTCTCTGGCTCTTGTTGTACCCATGCAGAGTCTATTCAGCAATTTCCATTCTTCCCAGCTTTTATCACACCTGGATGCCAGCTCCTCCGTTGGTCCCACCCAGATTGGCTGTGATGATCCTTCGCGCACCACACTTTTAATGTTGTCAGATAAATGGATTGTTTTGATTCATGGCGAAATTGGACCTATTATCACAAAACCTTTTTGCCACTAATGGAAAGGAAAATCTTGATGGCTATTTTAAAACAGGATTGCTGAAATTCCTGGGTGCTGGTTTTGGAATATAAATATAACACCCACATATAATTGGAGCAGAACGAAAGGTCTTTGTCTTTCGCAGCAACAACCAGCACACAACAAGAAATAATGAGGTGTGGTTTTCATTTACAGCGTGGCCAACCATGGAGAGATCAAATAATCTCTAGCAGGCACAGATGACATGCAAAAGATGCCATCTCTTTCCCATCTTCTATACCAAGAACATTGAAAACTATGGAATATTTTTTTTAAAAAAAATTTAGGACTGCATGTATGTACGTAAACATTTATTCTTTTTTTTTCAATGGCTTGTAAAATCACGATAAAAAAGCAAAGGAAAAAGAGCAGAACATACCCACACAAAAAATATTGTGATATAAATATAGAAATTGTCAAAGGAAAGGGAAAAAAATAACACATAGAAAATGCTTTTTTGAAAAGGTGAAAAAAAAAATACAAAAAAATAAAAGGAAAAATATTGTATATGATATATCATTTTAACAGTAAATTGTTATAATTCTATAATTCTGCATATATAATTGTGTGTGTGTGTGTGTGTGGCTTAGATTGGAAATACGCAGAAGAGTCCTTCATCCTGCAGTGGATAGACAATGGCTAAAATAATTTTGTGTGTGTGTGTGTGTGTGTGTGTGTGTGTGAAAGTTGGACCATAAGGAAGGCTGAGCATCAAAGAATTGAGGCCTTTGAACTATGGTGCTGGAGAAGACTCCTGCGAGTCCCTTGGATTGCAAGGCCGTCAAACTGGTCAGTCCTAGAGGAGATCAACCCTGACTGCTCTTTAGAAGGCCAGATCCTGAAGATGAAACTCAAATACTTTGGCCACCTAATGAGAAGGAAGGACTCACTGGAGAAGAGCCTAATGCTGGGAAAGATTGAGGGCAAAAGAAGAAGGGGACGGCAGAGAATGAGGTGGCTGGATGTCACTGAAGCAGTCGGCGTGAGCTTAAATGGACTCCAGAGGATGGTAGAGGACAGGAAGGTCTGAAGGAACGTTGTTCATGGGGTCGTGATGGCTCAGACATGACTTCACAACTAACAACAACAACAATACATACATATACACTATATATATATTGTATATTGTAAAGCTTCTAAACTGAAAGTAGGGGCCCGATGATGACAAGTTAGAGAGCTTGTCGAAATGTTGCCAAAAAGAAAACTTTTAAAGTGTTGGTTAGGATTTTAGCCAGAGTTTCAAAAGACCTTACAAAGTGTTTTGTTGGGATTTTGGAGGATTTTAAGCTGGGATTTTAGCCAGGATTTTAAGCATTTTAACTAACAGACTTTTAATGACACGGGAAAACACCCGAGATTTTAACTTTTTACATATATATACTGCTCAAAAAAATAAAGGGAACACAAGCAGAAGACATCTGAGATCTGAATGAATGAAATAGGCTTATTAAATACTTTATTCGTTACATACAGTAGTTTTGTGTTCCCTTTAGTTGTTTGAGCAATGTATAAACTACTGTATGTAAAGAACAAAGTATTTAATAAGGCTATTTTATTCATTCAGATCTTGGATGTCTTCTGCTTGTGTTCCCTTTATTTTTTTGAGCAGTGTGTGTGTATATGTGTATATCAGTGGTGGATTCCTCCCGGTTCGGTCCGGTTCGGCCAAGTCGATAGCGGTGACGATATGATGTCACCGAACCGGTTCTCCCCCCCGCCCTCCCACCCCCCCACCCACGTTATTCTTACCTTTTATTTGGTCCCACCCCCAATCTATTGCTGCCACCTGAGTCCCAGCTGATGACTAGAGGGAAAAAAACTGTTTAAACTCTTGCCGCGGGGCTTCAAAGGGCCGTCCTAGAGCTGATCAGTGTTAAAAGCAAACAAATGAGTCGGGTCGTAAGTGTGAGGACTGGTCGTAAGTGCGAGGACCTTCCAGAAATGACTCTGACCAGCTAGCCACACCCACCTCCAAGTCACATGACCTCCAAGCCACATCCACAAAATAAGCCACGCCCACAGAACCGGTAGTAAAAAATTTAGAACCCACCCCTGGTGTGTGTGTGTGTATATATATATATATATGTTTTCTGAGGTTTTCGCGGGATTTTACACGGGAGAAAACCCAAATAACCAAAGACATATATATACATATATATATATATATATATATATATATATATATATATATATATATATATATATATATATATATATATATAAAAACCCAGAACCAAGTAGATGAGATTCTACTGAGCTGGAGCTACAAAAAAACCTTGGCTACGTAGGGAAAACCTGGCTAGAAGAAAAACACACACACACACATATATATATATATATATATATATATATATATATATATATATATATATATATATATATATATATACACACACACATACATACATACATATATATATATATAAGATCTTTATATTCTTAACACCAGAGGTGTAAAGTCTTTTGAACAGTCTAAATGCATCTTTGAACTTTCTGCTAAAATGTCATTTTCTTATGTGAGGCTTTTCAGACAATTGTCCACTTCAAATTCTCTTTTAGAGCCATCACTCACCACCCCCACCTTATATTTCCTTTCAGAGAGCACAACACTTATCTGATATTAAATCGCATTAAAAGGGGATAACCTAATCCTGACAAAATGCCGGAGATAAGATTCATTATGACTATATTTTCCCTGCCTTCCGTGAAGGAAAAGACTGCTTCAGGAGAAAGGATATTAATATGCAACATCCTTTTCTATTACTGAACAGTAGAAAGCCTGAGGAGGATTTCCCTGTTATTTCTTTTTACCGCAATGCTAATTTAATTTCTCCTAAAATCTGTCAATCAAGAGTTCTACTCATCTTAGAATTCTCTGACTAACTTAGAGTAGGGATTCAATTCTTTCCCCCTTCAAATAAGAGAGGGACACTGAATAAAAATCTATAGACTAGGGTTATACTATCTGTGGCACCAAGGTTCCCTCACCAGAGGTTTTGAGCGTAACTCAAAATTATTAGATACATGGGGAATCATGGTATTGTAATTAAATTTAAATTTTGGAGTCAGACCTATTCATTTTTCTGAAGCATAGTCCCTGGTCAGGTATAGCTTTCAGACTCCTCCCCACCCATCTACTCCCCCTCGGCCAAAGAAGCTGTGCATTTCTGCTTCAGAACAAGAGTGAAAGTCCAAGGATAATTCATGTGAATCGTTCATTCAAAATAAGGTAAAGGTAAAGGTTCCCCTCGCACAAATGTGCTAGTCGTTCCCGACTCTAGGGGGCAGTGCTCATCTCCGTTTCAAAACCGAACAGCCAGTGCTGTCTGAAGACGTCTCTGTGGTCATATGGCTGGCATGACTAAATGCCAAAGGCGCATGGAATGCTGTTACTTTCCACCAAAGGTGTTCCCTATTTTTCTACTTGCATTTTTTGTGTGCTTTCACACAAAAGTTTGGCAGAAGCTGGGACAAGTAATGGGAGCTCACCCTGTTACGCAGCACTAGGGATTCGAACCGCTGAACTGCCGACCTTTCGATTGACAAGCTCAGTGTCTTATCCACTGAGCCACTGCGTCCCTTTATTCAAAATAGGAAGGACTTAATCAACTGGTGAAATGACCCAGAGGTTTCTCTCTTTCTAATAGACCTTTTGAGGAGAATATTTGTAGCTCAGGGTTGAAATGAGGGGTCCTTGGTTATCTCTGAGCTTGGTTGTTTTCTTGCAGTTGTTTCATTACCAAACTAGGTAATATCATCAATTCAAGAAGGCAACAGCCATTATGTAGGACAAACAGGCAGAAGCCTATTCATAAACACAAAATAGTAGTCAGAAACACGATGGAAACTCCTTAATTTCACAACACAAGGAGAGACTTAACCGTAGTTTCAACTGGGAAATTAACCATTGTAGATCAAGCTAAGTCAAAAAACACTAGAGAATTCCTGGAAGCCTGACACTCAGACCAATCAGACATCAATAGACACATAGAGATAAACAACATCTACATACCATTCAAAAGAGACAACCAACAAGCCAAAAAGGGAAGAAAAAGAATCACCTCCCCACCAGCAATCAACACCCAGATGTGCAGAGATTAATATTAGACTAACAATCAAGAAGCAACCAATCCTCCAATCAGGAACTTCTAAACAAACTAACAGTAAACAACCAAATAACCATCAAGACCACTCCCACCAACACAGGCAGAACAAGCAACTAGAATATAAAATGAGAGCAAACCCAACTCCCTGCTAGCACTGATGATGTGACCTAGTTTGGTAATGAAACGTCTCCAAGAAAACAACCAAGCTCAGAGAGCACCAGAGGTGGTATTCAGCCGGTTTGGACAAGTTCAAGTGAACCGGTAGCGGAAATCGTGGGTGGGCCCGCCCCACGGCCCCCTTGAAGGGTGTTTTCTCCAATAAAGTCTACTTTAAAGTTTTTAAAAATTAGAATCCGATTTCAATATGCTTCTGTTTGGAGGATTCAGGAAGGTGTATCTGCCATAGTAAAGAAGAAGAATTCCCATAAAACCAGGGGTGGGCTGCTAGGGGTTTGCAGGGATTCAGGAGAACCTCTAGGTAAGATTCTGTGCAGTTTGAAGAACCCCCAAATTCCACTCCTGGCTGACCCCACTCACCTCGCCCCTCCCCTCCCAGGAGTTCCCACGCGGGATGCAGGTAAGTGCAGGGCATGTGCAGAGGCTCGGGGAGGGTGAAAAATGGGCCTACTAGAATTTCAGGAAGGCTGGAAATGGGCCTGTTTCTGGCCTCCAGAGGGCCTCTGGAGCCTGGGGAGGCTGTTTTCGCCCTCCCAGAGGCTTGACAAAAGCCTCTGGAGCCTGGGGAGGGCAAAAATGCCACACACCCCTGCTGTGGTGCAGGAGACCAACTAAGCCACACCCACCCAGCAACTGGGCAGAGAACCCCTTGCTAAAATTTTTGGAGCCCACCCCTGCATAAAACTGCTTACAATCTTGAGTAGCTGGATTCCAAACTAAATGTACAGTGTGTGATGATTAATACGAGCACAAATGTTACACATTCCAATACAATATAAGAACGTTACGGATGAGAGCTACCATTTTAAATAAAACTTGCGAACCTGAAGGAATTTTCAAAGTTGACTTCACCTGTGAGTGTTCCTTCTGCCTTCTCCAGAAATAATCTTGACTTTGCCAAGCCATGTTTGAAAAGAAAAAAAAAAAATTAGGATTGTGGCTCACACAGGTAGGGGTTTAAGCCAACCGCACGGTATACAATCTGATTTGGCAGTAATAATACAACCAGCCACATCTTGGCATTAGTGCCTGGTGCTGTCAATTAGCCCTCCCAACACTTCTGATGTGGTTCCAAATATGACAAAGTGGAAGTGAAAGCAATATTATCTTATACGAAACATTAGAAAAAGAAAATTAAATGTTCAAAGTCGAACGCGGCATTGTAGATACTGTCTCGTTACTTCCCTGCTGGATTCCACCTCATTTTTCATATTCCCAGTGTTACCCAGCCATAACGAGCTCCTTCTTCAAAATGTGGGAATGACCTAAATCAAGCTCTCTGTTTTTGTTTGCTGAACATGAAACTTGACCTTGCACTTAGAGGGAGAAATGTCTGTCATCTTCAACTGTTTTTATACGCAGAGTAGAAAACCATGTGGGAAAAAAAGACTACAAGATAAACATTCGACAAGGAGAAGTGACTGGAATGAGAAAAAGGAGCAGGATGGCTGTAGGGGAGAATCGACTCTCCTTGTGACCTTCGGCAAACTCAACACTTTGCTCTTAGCTCTGCGTGCACTCCAAGTTTGCTCCCTTGAAAAATAGTAAAGAAAATATCTATTTGATTATACATGTAATAACAGCTGGAAAGATTGTTTATGCCCAAAATTGGAAAGCAGAGAAAATACCTTTGGAAAGAGAAGTAATTAAAAACAAATTTAGATTGTGCAGAAATAAATAGATTGACTTTGATGATTAAAGAAAGAGAAGATTCAGAATACTTTAAGATATGCAATCAATTTTACCATTGGTTAGAAAAGAGATATAAATAAGTAAATTAATAGTTATGTATAAAAAATGCTACAATTAGAATATTGTGTTAGTGATGAATTGTTGTAATGGATTAGGCGAGAATGAAGATAGAAGAAACAACAAAAAGAAGAATTCTTGGAGAGAACACCGAGATGTCACATGGAAGGAATGACTGATTTATTAACTGTTTGTTTGTCTAAAAAATAAAAAAAAACTTAAAAAAAACAACATCATCAGCACTGTAATGAAACGTCTGTCAACTTGCAAAGCTTTCAAGTTGTCATGAACGGGGGGGGGGGGGGGGAGGGAGAACTGATAGAGCTGATTAATTTCCCAAACTGAAGTGCATTCCATACATTCTTCCTGACCGCAATCAGAAGGAGGGTGTTGGATTTCACAGCCAACCAAAGTGGTTAATTGGAGAATGTGATTTATGACATGGCCAGAGAGGAGGGGAGAGACAGGGTCATAGGAGAACGTAAATCTACGTGGGATTAGTTCTAACTGCATCCGAATATTGCCGAAATGGTGCTCCTAATAAATAACTGTATTTCTTTTGAAGTTTGGCTCATGACTCATGAATTAATTAGGGCATCTTTCGGAAACTTCACAACATCTGCAAGAAAACAACCAAGCCCAGAGAGCATCAAAGACCCCTCCTTTCAACCCTGAGCTACAAATATTCTCCTTTATTGGAACTTAAGATTCCTTCCAATGCTGCTGCTTCATAAAATGAATCGAACAGCTCCATGTACATGCACTCTGGTTACAAATAGCTTTTTCCAGAAAGATTGATCAAACTTTTGGCCTTTTAAGTACGTAATAAAATGTTTTTCTTTGCTTCAATCTGCTGCTGTGTCTTCCAGATGTTACTGAACATCATCCCAGCAATTACCACATCATGGCCCAGGGTGAAAGATGTTGTAGCTTAGCAACATCTGGAAAGCCATAAGATCCCCTTCTTTAAACTATATCTTTTAGAATAATTTGTTTCTCTTGGCTTTTCACTTTTGCTCTAGGGTTGAAAAGCTTTTTTCTTCTGAAACTGTTTTGGTCTTGGTTTTTGAAAGTGATGGTTTTGACTTTTATTTTATGTTTAAGCCTCTATGCTTTTTACTCTGACTGGGTTCAGTGGTGACTTTGCAAAAGGTAGCTAGAAACTGAAACTGAATTTTTCCTGGTTGGAGCCAACATTCTCAGCCAGGACAGGTAATCCTCAATTTATGAGCCCAAAATTCAGGTTGTTAAGTGAGACATTTATTAAGTGAGGTTTGCCCAATTTTACAACCTTTCTTGCCATAGTTGTTAAGTGAATCACTGCGGTTTGATAAATTAGTAACCCAGTTGTTAAATGAATCGGGCTTCCTCATTGACTTTGCTTGTCAGAAGGTTGCAAAAGGGGATAGCATGACCTTGGGACACAGCAACGGTCATAAATATGAACTAGTTGCCAAACATCTGAGTGTTTTTCTGTCGAAGCACCTGGTCTACCCCAATATGGGAGGGAGCATACTGCATATTGGGGTAGACCAGGTGTGTCGACAGAAAAACATTTAATCTCTCCCCTGGCTCAAGCTGATAAAGGGAGGAGAACCTGTGGCTCAGAGGTTAATACAACTGCCTAATATGCAGGTAGCCCAAGTTCAAATCCAGGTACAGGTAATGGCTAGCTGATGAGAGTTTAATAGATCTATACTAGTCTCCCTTTATTTCTTTATCAGCAAATATAAATTTATATATATATATATATATATATATATATATATATATATATATATATATATATATATATATATATATAAATGATTAAAGATAAATATGTCTCCCACCAGAAAAAAAAATTGGCCTCTCCTTTTTCAAACTCTGAAAACATTGCGATATTTAATACAAAAGAGTTTTTCAAAGCTTGAAGGGCCTAAGTGAGTGAGACATGTTTGTGAGTAAACACAGATAAGATTATACAAGAAGATTCTCATTTTTTCAAAGAAACAATAATCCAACCCAGGAAGGAAAGATAGGATCAGAATGTGGGGGCTAAAACTCTTTTCTTTTTCTTTTTTTCTTTTCTTTTCTTTTCTTTTTTTTTTTTTTGCAAAAATGATTTCTGAATCTCTGTGTTCTGAACAAAAAATACAGATATTTTATAAACGGTTAACTTTTTCCCCTCAATTTCTACTTTTTAAGGGACAGTTTTTAAAATGGGAGGAAAAAAATCCACCTCCGTGAACTTCGTGTCCCTTGACTCCTGTCTCCATAGCTACAATTTTGATTAATGCAGATTTTAATTAGAGTTCTCCCATATCATATCTAATTGAATCCTTAGACTGCAGTTCAGTTCTCTATACATTTACCTGACTGTAAACCTTGTTTTAGACAAAGTTTTTTTTTCTTTTCTGTTTTTTACCCAAAACTACCCTGCCAAAGATAAAGGTAAAAAAAATGGGATGTGGTGGCTCAGTGGCTCAGGCGCTGAGCTTGTCGATCGAAAGGTCGGCACTTCAGCGGTTTGAATCCCTAGTGCTGCGTAATGGGGTGAGCTCCCGTTACTTGTCTCAGCTTCTGCCAACCTAGCAGTTCGAAAGCACGTAAAAAATGCAAATAGAAAAATAGGGACCACCTTTGGTGGGAAGATAACAGCGTTCCGTGCACCTTTGGCATTTAGTCATGCCGTCCACATGACCATGGAAAGGTCTTCAGACAGCGCTGGCTCTTCGGCTTTGAAACGAAGATGAGCACCGCCCCCTAGAGTCGGGAACGACTACCACATATGTGTGAGGGGAACTTTTACCTTTACCTTTACCCTGCCATAAGTCTTTTTCATTTACCCACGAATAACCAGAGCTATGTGGGTTTTCCCATTTTGATTTATGTAATTTATGTAATGATCACATTCATTTCTATTTAACAGATCCATTAGAAGTTGTAAATTATTTTAATTAAAATTTAGCTGAACTCAGGCAGTTGTTCTCCATTAACTCCTAACAGATGTCTACAATGGACTTCTCTTGCTAATGAATTTTCTACACAAATTAGATGAGATGGAAAGTATGTATTTTGCCAAAATAAGGGCCCTGTAAAACCTGCTTTACCCATAAAAGACAAGCTTCTCACCCAAGGACATCTGGCAAAGTGCAGCTTAATTAAACCATAGATGATGTACTTTTATTCGCAAGACAATTCTTAATACCAGTGGAAGATGTGCAAATACAGTTTAAGGGCCATAAAGATCAGACTGATTGGGAAGTGAACGTCCCATCAAATTATTGCCACAGAATGCGTGGACATCTGAATTTAATCCTGTGCTGTTTCTGAAACTGGATGGTGAAATCTTGAGAGTCCCAGATTTATCTGTTTTCTATGTTTCTATGTTTTTCAAGAAACTGAATAGACCTTTAAACTGTAAGAGAGGAAGGCGTATAGAAATGAGCAGATTGTCAGAAGTTTTTCTTAAAAAGGTTGGGATGGTCAACATTTTTCTTTGGTGACCCTTATACTTTGATTTCTCTTGAAGACTTCATATATCCTTCAGACCACAAAATGACAGCTGAGGGTCCCACATGACCTGACAACTGTGAGAGTCTACTGTATATTCCTTCAGGGGGAAAGGAACACTGAAAAGACCATGAGGATGGGAGGTCATTTGTAGAGATGACAGCTGTTCTTGTATGGAGAAACCTCCAGGTTTTGTCATGTTCGTGATACCATCGTAGCGTGGAAATAAATAAAAAAAAAAAGGAAGTTCCAACCGGGTTAACATTATGCTCATCTCACAGCTGCTTCTACAATTGTAGGGAATGAGAAAAATTCTTGAAAACATTCTATGATACATTTATATTTCTCTGTTTGGTTATGCATGTGATTTTATAAATATATTGCAAAAGTGTTTTCAAGAATGTATCTCATGTCAAAAGTGTTAAAAGTATTTCAGGCAGAACAGAACAGAATAATAGAATTTGAAGGGACCTTGGAGATCTTCTAGTCCAGGGGTGCCAAACTCAATTTTATTGAGGGACACATCAAGGTTGTGTTTAACCTCGGGGAGAGGGGGCTGTGGGGGGCATGGCCAGGCTGGGTGTGGCCAGCTCAACATCACTCATGTCGGAGACGCCTGTGGTGGCCTGAGCACTCTACCAGTGAAAACGGGCTCCCAAGCTGTTTTCGGCTGCAACAGCCTCCTGCAACCCTCTGCCAGTGAAAAGCAAGCTCGGGAGGGCCGTGGCCAGCCCTCCTGAGCTCTGTTTTCGCTGGCAGAGGCACTGTGGGCCAATCATTTGCTGTTTCCATGGTAGCCCCACAGGCCAGATCTAAGCACCCCATGGGCCGGATCTGGCCTGCGGGCCTTGAGTTTGACACCCCTGTCCTAGTCCAACTCCCTGCTCTGGCAGGAAATCCTATACCATGTAAGACAAATGGTTGTCCAATCTCTTCTTAAAAATCCTCCACAACTTCTGGAGGTAAATCGTTTCACCAATTAATTGTTCTAATTGTCAGGAAATTTCTCCTTAGTTCTAGGTTGCTTCTCTCCTCGATTAGTTTCCATCCATTGCTTCTTGTCCTGCCCTCAGGTGCTTTGGAGAATAGCTTGACTCCCTCTTCTTTGTGGCAGCCCCTGAGATATTGGAACACTGCTATCATGTCACCCCAGTCCTTCTTTTCATTAAACTAGAGATACCCAATTCCACCAACCTTTCTTTATACATTTTAGCCTCCAGTCCCCTAATCATCTTTGTTACTCTTTTCTGCAGTGTTTCTAGAGTCTCAACATCTTGTTTTATATTGTGGTGACCAAAGCTTTGTTCCTTTTAGCTCTCAGCTAAAACTGAAACTGTCCATATCAGCACTCAGCCTGCAAGGATCTTTTAAAAAGACAGCCAGAATGAATGGTAGAGAACCATGGGATTTCTGTCTATCTCCTCCCAGCCCTAAAGGCAGACCAAATATGCTGGGAAATCCATAGTTCTGTTCCAAAACAGAGCCACAAACACTTTCTAGTCAGCTACATTCAAACAATGATTGTATTATGAATTTGGAGCATACTAAATATTCACTGATTATATGAGCTTCAAAGCTCATGTATAATCAAAATAAAACACACAAAGAGAGAGAGGAATAAAATGACCAGGGTAACAATGAAGATCAATCCTTGCCCATTGTAATGAAATAGAGCAAAGTCTTGGAAAAATTCAAATGTTGGTATTCTTCTCGAGTTCAAATCGTCATGTTGCATTAACTTGTTCTTCTCTATTTGCAGTTTCCGTGCTGCTTTTCTACATGCTTTCTCAGACAAGAAAGCAAAAATCATTTGTAACATGATCTGCTTCATTATGGGTTTTTTCCTTCCAGTGTTCCTCAAGAATTTTTCAAAGGCAGGAAGGAAAAACTAGTTCCTCTGTAACCAATGTGTAGTATGTGAGATGTACAGATATTCCCCTGCATTTGGTCATTGTAAAGTATTATTATCCGTGGCTATAGAAAAGAAGGAGGAAGGAGGAGAAGAATGTTTGGTAGAGTGCCGGTGTTCCAATTATCCATGTATCTTGATGTACCTTCATGTTTCACAGTGGAGAATCCCATACCAGATGGCAAGGCTCATTAAGAATATCGAAGATGGGCTGTTCATCATAGCAGGGATAACCGGTAATGGATAATGTCTCCTAAAGGATTAGGGTGCAAAACAGATCCAGCAAAGCATTCAAATTAATTAACAGTAACAATATATTAGAACAATATTATAAATCTGTTAATAACAGAATAACAGAGTTGGAAAGTTATCTTGGAGGTCTTCTAGTCCAATCCCTATCAAATCCTATACCATTTCAGACAAATGGTTGTGCAGTCTCTTCTTAAAAACTTCCGGTGTTGGAGCATTCACAACTTCTGGAGGCAAGTTGTTCCACTGATTAATTGTTCTCACTATCAGGAAATTTCTCCTTAGTTCTAGGTTTCTTCTTTCCTTTTTTTTTTTCTTCTCTCCTTGATTAGTTTCCATCCATTGCTTCTTGTCCTGCCTTCTGGTGCTTTGAAGAATAGCTTGACCCCCTCTTCTTTGTGGCAGCCCCTGAGATATTGGAGCACTGCTATCATGTCATCCCCTAGTCTTTCTTTTCATTAAACCAGACATACCCAATTCCAGCAACCATTCTTTCTATGTTTTAGCCTAACCCCATATCATCTTTTTGACCCACAACTTCTGGAGGCAAGTCATTCTACTGATTAATTGTTCTAATTGTCAGGAAATTTCTTCTTAGTTCTAGGTTGTTTCTCTCCTTGCTACGTTTCCATCCACTGCTTGTTGTTCTGCCTTCAGATGTTTCGCCAGACATTCGTATGTCTAACCCACCTTGGACTTTGCAACAGGATAAATACTATCATCAAGTGAGGGCTGGCATTCATCTTTTCAGAATTAAGAAATGATTCAGGTCAATTAAGTTGCTCTTACTTTGTAAAAACTATTAGAGTAGCTTCTTCTTCTTCTTCCTTTATGTGAATGGTCAAAGGAGATTTCCATTTTAAATTGGCTCCTCTTGAACAGCATTTGCTTCTGAAAAGTCCAGGTGCCTTAAATGTCACATAATCAACTGGCATTCAAGGAGATGGTATTTAGAATGGAACGATGAAAACTATTGGTTTCCATATCATTTATGGGTTTAAAAAATGATGGAGAAGGAAGAAGGAGAGCAAAATGAAATAGCAGCTAAAGATGCTTTGGTCACCTATAAAAACCATAAATTAACCTGAACTAATCTGACCATTTCTTTCATGGTCACCATTTTGAAAAACATCATTTCACAAAGAATTGTGCTCGGTTCAGCTTATTTTCCCCTGTTTTTTTTTTTTGAGGAAAATTTCCCCACGTATACAACAAATCAATAACCTATTCCTATCTCATGCCTATTTGGGAACCAACACCTGCATTCTAAATGTGCAAGTGAGTGGTTACATTTTCTGCTCAGAAATAGCGTCAAGGCTGAGGTCCATAGCAATTTTTTTTTAATCTCAACAAGAGAAACGAGCAGATTCTAGGAGGAAGTACAATTTTAGATTCTGCATGGCTACAGATTTTTTTAATTTTGTTTTATTTTAAGCTTTTAAAATACTGATCACACTTAAAATGTTTAAAAGTCTATTTCGACAAGTAAATCCATCCGTGAATTAAGGCCGTGGTGGCGCAGCGGTTAAAATGCAGTACTGCAGGCTGCTTCTTCTGACTGCCGGTTGCCTGCAATTTGGCAGTCCAAATTACACCCAGGCTCAAGGTTGACTCAGCCTTCCATCTTCCGAGGTCGGTAAAATGAGGACCCAGATTGTTGGGTGCAATAGGCTGACTCTGTAAACAGCTTAGAGAGGGCTATAAAGCAATGTGAAGTGGTACTGCATTTTTGTGTCTATAAGACGCTTCCATGTATAAGACGCCCCCATGTTCCATGTAGTTTCTTGTACATTACAAGCCATCACTGTGCAGAAGCCATCTTGTGAGAATGAGTAATACAACAAGAACAGGAAATACATCACAGGAACAATAGAGATGAAACCTAGAGTGGCAATGTGATACAGGAAGCAACTACAATAGAGAGGAATGATAGAACTGTATATAAGATAGAGGCTCATCTGGCATGTGTATAAGACGCCTCCTGTGTATAAGACGCCCCTCCATTTTCAAGTAAATATTTTAAAGAAAAAGTAGCGTCTTATACACAGAAAAATACAGTATATAAGTCTAAGTGCTCTTGCTCTTGCTCTTGCTGTCAATGTACTGATCACTCTTAAGTATGATGGAGAAATGAGATATTTGGTCAAATACACCACCACCACCATCATCATCTCTACTATCACTATCAGCTCCATCTCTTTCAGACATTGGCCAAGAAAATGCACCTGTAATATTAAAATTAATGAAAATTAAAATTAAAAATCCTGCTATACCAATATACTAATCTTCACCCTTTGACAATTAAAGAGAATTCCTCAAAGGAATCACATGAATCCTCCATATTTATCTTCCATATGCTATCGCCGGGACGGAGGTGGAGGGTGGGGAGTGATTTTATTATGATTTTATTACTATGTTAATTTATTTGATTTTTAAATTTAGTTTTATGGTTTTTAAATGTGGTTTTTATATTCTGTCAGCCACTCTTGAGTCACCAGGAGCAAATAGGCGGCAATATAAATTTAATAATAAATAAATAAATAAAAATATTCTTGTGGTGGAATTTCCAGGTAGACTGGAGTAAAGGTAAAGGTTCCCCTTGCACATATGTGCTAGTCGTTCCCAACTCTAGGGGGCGGTGCTCATCTCCGTTTCAAAGCCAAAGAGCCAGTGCTGTCTGAAGACGTCTCCGTGGTCATGTGGCCGGCATGACTAAACGCCAAAGGCGCACGGAACGCTGTTACCTTCCCACCAAAGGTAGTCCCTATTTTTCTACTTGCATTATTTTATGTGCTTTCGAAATGCTAGGTTGGGAGAAGCTGGGACAAGTAACAGGAGCTCACCCCGTTACGTGGCACTAGGGATTCAAACTCTGAACTGCCGACCTTTCGATTGACAAGCTCAGCGTCTTAGCCACTGAGTCACTGCATCCCTTGTAGAATGGAGAGAGAGGTGTTAAGAGAAGGCTAGGTTTAGAGTCCTTGTACTGCAGAAGGTGGCCCAGACCTTTCCTTCCCCAGAATCCCTCAAAATTTATCTGCCCATTCCTGAGGGTACACAGACAATGTGGTGAGATTCTTGTATTATAAGTGACTAAAAATAAAGCTGCTTCTTCAGGCTATTCACGAGTGGCTACTTGTGCCTGATGATGCTACATACAGGTAGTCCTCAACGTACGACCACAATTGAGCCCAAAATTTCTGCTGGTAAACGAGATCCATTGTTAAGTGGGTTCCGCCCCATTTTATAACATTTCTTGCCACTGTTGTTAAGGGAATCACTGCAGTTGTTAAGTTCATAGCATGGTTGTTGTGCGACTCTGGCTTCCCCGTTTACTTTGCTTGTCAGAAGTTTCGAAAAAGGTGATCACCTGATCCCAGGACACTGCAGCCGTCATAAAGATGAGTCAAGTATCTGAATTTTGATCATGTGACCATGGGGATGTTGCAATAGTCATAAGTGTGAAAAACAGTCCTCCGTCACTTTTTCGGTGCTGTTGTAACTTTGAATGGTCACTAAATGAACTATTGTAAATCGAGGACTCTAGTATAAGTGGCCTCCACTTAAATATTACATCAACCCCCAAATCAGGGCTGAAATGCTTCTGGTTCAGACCGGATCGCCTGATCTGGTAGCGTTGGAGGCGGGTGGTTCGGAGAACCGGTAGCAAAAATCCCTGCCCCCCCCCCCATTGCCCAGCTGAGCCACGCAATCATCAGAGGCTTTTTTATTATTTTTAAAAGCATTTTTTCTACCACCTCTTTGGTGGAAAAAATGCTTTTAAAAGTAAAAAAAAAAGACTCTGATGATCACGCGGCTCAGCTGGGATCATCAGAGGCTTTTAAAAGCATTTTTTCTACAACCTCTTCGGACCAAGAGGTTGTAGAAAAAATGTTTTTAAAAGGAAAAAAAAGCCTCTGCCGATCAGGCAAGTCAGCTGGGATCGTCAGAGGCTTTAAAAGCATTTTTTTAATAACCTCTTCAGCTGAAGAGGTTGTAGAAAAAATGCTTTTAAAAGTCAAAAACTTGGCCACGCCCACTCGATCATATTACCACCTACCCACCAAGCCACGCCCACAGAACCGGTAGTAACACATTTTACATTTCACCACTGCCCCTAATCCTAACTTTGACTGTATCCCAGGGTTATGTATGGACATACACAGTTTTATTTTATTTCCAAAAACACGGTGTTCTCTCAATAGCAGCACAGTGACTGTGTTACTTTGCTTAACAGTATGACCAACCTTGGCGATTCTGAAAGGAAAGCACATGCAATTTATAGAGTTCAAAACTCACATCACATATCAAAGGGACTCTGAATCAAAGTGATTTAATGTTTGAGAATCACAAAGGGACCCAGAAACTAATTATCTCATTTTGAACTTCATTAGAATAACCATCATAGATGAATAGAGGAAGAAACCAGTCGGGTTTTTTTTTTTAAAGTCACATTTGAATTCCAACACTCTCTTCAATTTTGAATGTGTACAAATGTCATTTCTCCAGTTTTGCTATCCCGGTATCACCTTCCGTAAACATGCCAGAGCACCCAAATATACTGCTCTTAACTTTATAAAATTCCCAGACTTTTCTCTGAGCTGATTCCATAACAAAGTGCATTGCATGGCAGAGGACTGTAAGAAACAGAAAACACAACAAATTCTCCCTTATGACTCCATATAACTTTCAGACTAAGGAGCATATCAAGTTGGAAGCCCATAGCTGTGTTGGCAACTAGAGAGAATCTGTTAGAAATAAAAACTTGCAAAATTTGGAAGAAGTCTTCGTTGGACTTCTTCCTTCCCTAAATCAGTGCCACCAAGACAAAGGGTGTCAAACTTGATTTCATTGAGGGTGGCATCAGGGTTGTGTTTGACGTCGGGAGGTGGGGGAGGCTGGGGTGTGTGGCCAGCTCAATGTCACTCATGTAAGAGGCACCTGTGGTGGTCAAATACTAAGGGAGGACTTCCCTCAGACCCTCCTCCCTCTCATTATAATCCCTTCCTTCCTTCCTTCCTTCCTTCTTCCCCTTCTTCCTTCTTTTTCTTTCCTTGCTCTTTTCCCATCCCTCCTTCTTTTACTTTGCCTTTCCTCTTTCCCTTTCACCTTTCCTGTCTTTGTCTTTAATCCTAACCCTTTCCTTCTTGGATGCTCAAATGCAAAAGGGGAAACATTTCTCCTTTTGTTTTGTTTTCACTTTGTTTTGCTAATCCTCTGCCAGCGAAAATGGGCCCCGTGCACGGCCTCCCCTGTTTTCAGCTGTGACGGCCTCCTGCAGCCCTCTACCAGTGAAAACAGCACTCCCAAGCTCCGTTTTTTGCTGGTAGAGGCATTGCGGGCTAATCCGTTGCTGTTTCCAGGGCGGCCCTGCAGGCCGGATCTAAGTACCCTGTGAGCCGGATCTGGCCCGTGGGCATTGAGTTTGACACCTCTGGCCTGCACCAAGAGCTGCTGCAGCATATTCCATATCAACCCACTGCCTGTGGAAGAGATTGAAACAGTGGTATTCCCATCTAGAGATCCAAGGTTTTAAAAAAAACTAACTTCCACACCCCCACATTCTCTGTCTTCCTTTGCACTTACCAAAGGTTTGGCTTCATCTTCGTCTTTGAAGTAATATAGCTGCTCCCCTTTGAGTACGAACCAGCGAGTATGCCAAGTCTTCACGAAACCTCCTTGCTTCCTCAGCCACCCACACTTAATGGCAACATGCCGTCCTGGGCTCAGCAGGGAGCTTTCTGCAGAACCGTTGTGTTCTTCCATAATGAAGTCAGCAGCCTCTCCTGGATAGAGAAGAAGAAGAAGGTGTGGGAAAGGAGTGGTGTTAGTTCAACTTCCAAAGAGTAGCCGCATCGCTTTTGATTGGAATAGAGAAACAGCAAACAACACCTGAACTATTCAATTTTGGATTGTTTACACTGAGAAAATACATTTGTGGTTGTTGTTTTAACCATTTAACAGGACTTAACCAAGTCCGACTCTTGGCGGACTTTCTAGGCAAATGCTCTCCATGCTATCCCGTCCAGCACAGATTCTTTCAGTTGTTCGATGTTCACCTTTGCAATAGGATAGGATAGGATAGGATAGGATAGGATAGGATAGGATAGGATAGGATAGGATAGGATAGGATAGGATAGGATAGGATAGGATAGGATGGATGGGATGGGGTTGGGTGGGGTGGGGTAGAATAGAATAGAATAGAATAGAATAGAATAGAATAGAATAGAATAGAATAGAATAGAATAGAATAGAATAGAATAGAATAACAGGGTTAGAAGGGACCTTGGAGGTCTTCTAGTCCAACCCCCTGCTTAGGCAGGGAACCCTATAGCATTTCAGACAAATGATTATCCAATCTCTTCTTTAAAACTTCCAGTGTTGGCTCATTTACAACTTCTGGAGGTAAGTTGTTCCACTGATTAATTGTTCTAACTTGTCAGGAAATTTCTCCTTAGTTCTAGGTTGCTTCTTTCCTTGATTAGTTTCCACCCATTGCTTCTTGTCCTGCCCTCAGGTCCTTTGGAGAATAGCTTGCCCCCCTCTTTTTTGTGGCAACTCCTGAGATACTGGAACACTGTTATCATATCACCCCTAGTCCGTCTTTTCATCAAACTAAACATACCCAGTTCCAGCAACCGTTCTTTATATGTTTTAGCCTCCAGTCCCCTTATATCAGATTTGATGTTATGAAACCAAATTGTTCTTTACTTGCCCTTTCTTCTTCCACTAACCATTCCTAGCACCATTGACTTCTCCAATGAATTTGTACGCATGACATGGAGTAAATCAGATGTAGACTTATGGTTTTTAGCTTTTAGTGATGTGCCTGGTTTTATACAAGAGAAAATACATTAGAAGGGCAGTTTTGCCATACTCAGAAATTACTTCCCCCAGGTAATGCTTCCATTTCTACTTTTTTCTTCCTAGCATTTTCTCACAAGGGCTTTTTCAGATCAACTGAATGTCGACCCATTGGTTCTGACAGGGATTTACTAACTGACTTGTTGCCTAAGATGGATAGTTGTGGGCAAACAGAGAGT
Source organism: Arizona elegans (assembly GCA_022577455.1). Classification (NCBI taxonomy): domain Eukaryota; kingdom Metazoa; phylum Chordata; class Lepidosauria; order Squamata; family Colubridae; genus Arizona; species Arizona elegans. The sequence goes on along the minus strand of JAKOOJ010000009.1, from coordinate 6,442,185 downwards.
AACTGGCCAAAGTCACCCAGCCAGATTTCATGTCTAAGGCAAGACTATGTTTCACAATCTGCAAATATCAATGATGGAAGAAAAAGCATCAGAATCCAAGAAACCTCTTCATGTAATTATTTTAACAGAATTTGAATACGAGACTTCGACTTTAGTGGAGTTGTCTATTCCAATAAAGGAGTTTTCAGGCAAAGAAAATGGAGGATATACTTTTGCTTTAGTAGAATGTATAAAACTCAGACTAGAGAATGTGGGGAACCAAAAGAAGGCTGGCTATCAATATGGACCAGTATCTTACCCTGAGTCTTTAATGAACAGATCTTGTGGTTTATAGTCTGGCTCAGGAGTGGGCAAATATGGCCCCTTTATGACCTGTGGACTTCAACTCCCAGAATTCCTGAGCCAGCTTGGCTGTCTCAGGAATTCTGGGAGTTGAAGTCCACAGGTTGTAAAAGGGCCACAGTTGCCCACCCCTGGTCTGGCTGGTCTATGATCATAATAAAGATTTGATTTGATCTCATCCATATACTTGAACCTTGCTACTTCATGTTTAAGAAATGATTTCAACATTTGAAATAATATCTACTGCTATTGCTTTCACTCTGTCTTCTGCTCTGGATCTTGACCATCCAGAATTGACTTCACAATTTTTTTCTGATATTCCTAATGGATTAGAACAGAAGGTTAAAGGAAAGGCTCCAGGACCCCATATGTTCCCCTCAGAAATACAATTCTCAGCATTGCTGATGGAGATTTTTAGTCATCCAAGTCATGGTTGTCTCAAAGGTGCTTTTTCAAGAGGCAACTGGAATGTCTTTGTTTTTCCTTGAAGAGGTTTCACTTCTTATCCAAGAACCTTCTTCAGTTCAGAACTGAAAAAGTTTATTGGATGAGAAGCAAAATGTCTTCAAGGAAAAACAAAGTCCAGTTGTCTTTTGAAAAAGCACCTTTGGCATAGAGTTCCCAGAGTCCATCCAAATGTGCCACAATGAGCGTACTGATTTTTAATCGAATAAGGGAACAATTATTTAAAATGTAGATAGCAGGAATCATAGTGCCTGTTATGAATGAATGTAATGGAGTTAAGATTAAATCAAATTTAGTGCTATAGTCTGCATTTATTTATCCTGATCTTCCCATTTTGGGGAGTCCAGCTTCCAACATTTTATTGTATTTATTAATTTTTTATGCTGTCCGTCTCCCCTACAAGGTGACTCGGAAACATGTAACCCAAAGGTCAGACACAGCATTCAAGCTGCAAAATGTTGCACACCCATTAATTATAGGCATAGGCCTGGAAGGCCTTAACAGGAATGATATAATTGACATTGATTTCATTGATTGAAAAATGTATGAATTGTTCTTTGGAGAAGTGAGACAAATAGAAATAAGAACCATTGCTTTGGTGATATCTGATCAATGCATATTTCTGTTAATTAAGATATGGAATAGGAATCAGGTCTACCTCCGATAGTATTGGGAAACAGATGTCTATGGAGATTTTCAGTCATCCAGGTCATGGTTATCCCAAAGGTGCTTTTACAAGAGGCAACTGGATTTTCTGTTTTAACTTTCACTTCTCATCCAAAAAGCTTCTTCAGCTCTGACAGAATAGTGGGGAATGGAAGGATTTATATTCCTTGAAGACAGCTGGACATTTGCATTCTTTTAGCAAGTTGTTAAGGTCACCTGGAGATTTATCTGTGTCATCAGGGTCACCTGAGTGGTACAAATAAGTGTGGAGCCTTCTTGGAACTGTTGAAAGGACTGTGTTACAGATTGGAGATAGATGATGTTGTACCCCTCCCTCTCTCCAGGTGATCTTAACGACTCGCTAAAAGGATGCAAATGACCATCTGTCTGCAAGGAGTATAAATTTATTTATTATTTATTTATTTGTCAACAAGTATAAGGAAACAAGTAACATTATAGACATAGACATGGACACATGGAAAAAAATTGGCACAAATAAAAGGATATAAATAACAGGCAAAACATAGCTATAAACACATAGCATGATTACATATAAATGGGGACAGTAGGACAGGGACGGTAGGCACACTGGTGCGCTTATGCACGCCCCCTTAGGGACCTCTTAAGAAACATGAAAGGTCCATGGTAGACAGTTTAAGGTAAAAGGTATGGGGATTAGAGAGGCTAACAACAGGATCAGGTAGAGTGTTCCAGACATTTACTACTCTATTGCAGAAGTCATATTTCCTACAATCAAGATTAGAGTGAACTACATTGAGTTTGAATCTATTCCTTCCATTCCCCACCATCCTGTCAGAGCTGAAGAAGCTTCTTGGATGAAAAGCGAAATGCCTTCAAAGAAAAACCAGAAAGTCCAGTTGCCTCTTGAAAAAGCACCTTTGGGATGTTTAAACAGATGGTTAAAATGTTTATTTCAAAACATTAAGCTTTATCTGTCATCAACAAGGGCCTAGCTATCTTCGAGACCGCCTGCTGCTACCGACGACCTCCCATCGACCCGTGCGCTCCCACAGAGAGGGCCTCCTCGGGGTGCCATCAGCCAAACAATGTAGGCTGGTGACCCCCAGGGGGAGGGGCTTCTCTGTGGGGGCACCTACCCTCTGGAATCAGTTGCCCCCAGAGATAAGGAGAATCCATGACCTCAGTGCCTTCTGCCGTGCCCTTAAAACTCACTTTTTCCAGCAAGCCGGGCTGGCTTAAGAAGAAATTTTTAAATGTTTTAATTGGTTTGTGATTTTTAATTTTTGGGCCAAATTTATATATATTTTAACTATTTTTTAATATTTGTATTTTATGTTCTTAATTCTGGCTGTACACCACCCTGAGTCCTCAGGGAGAAGGGCGGTATATAAATTGGAAATAAAATAAAAATAAAATAAAATAAACAACTGATCTTTATGGTCCAGCATGAGCTGTCTAACTTTCACTGGCAGCACAACCATCCACACCCACAAATAGTTTCATGGTTGCCTTCATTTTTAGCAAACATCTGTGAGAAGCATCAGATATAGGAATCTTTAAATGAAGAAAACCTGGACTAAATTAAGGGACTGAAGGTGGAAATGAAAGCCAAAAGAATTTACATGAGAAGCACTTGGGTGTGCAAAGGCCTTTCCTCAAAAGCCTTTGGAGGAAGATGGGTGATTAAGAAGCATGAAATATAAACAAACATATTCAGATATAGAATAAATCCTCTTGATTGCTTCGGACTACTTGAAACATGGTCACCTAAGAAGGACACCTGAGGTATTGATGCTTCAGATTCTGAACTAATTATCTGATTTTTAATTTGATGAACCAAAGCCAAACAGAACCCTGGATAAAGAAAACCACTGAGAAACTCAGTGAAAAAGAAACTTTTAAAGTTGGAAAATACAAAAAATTCTGCATGTGAATGACCTGCAATTTTAATTTACCCTGTTTCTAAGAATATAAAGAAGAAAAAGAAGATGGTTTTTTCCCCAAATAAAGATTATGACTTGCAAATTAAATCAATTGATTTAAAAGAAATGTTTAAAAAAAGGCAATTGACAAATCATAAGTATTTTTCTTTAAATTAAGGTCCTTAAAGATACAAAGTTATAATCAAATCTCAAATATAATTAAAAGAAAGCATAAAAGTTGGTTAATAGGGCAACGGAATGCATTCACAGAATGGCGGGGTACACCATTTAACAATCCACAGTTAGAAATTCACAATTTAGGCCCCACTCCATCACCCAACCCCATGGCAGTGACTACCGAATCAGACAAACCATTTTATTGGCTTTGGATGGGGTTCCCAAGCCCACTGACAAAACCATGTCTTCAAGATCTTATGGAAAAATAATGAGTTGGAGGTCAATGTTATCTCTAAGGGAATGATGTTCCAAAGGGAAGGAGCCACTACAGAGAAGGCCCTTTTCCTAGGCCCTAAAATATGTACTTCCTTGATACTTGGATACACAACATAACTACCTTCCTTTTTTTGGTGGGCCAGACAGATATATTGTTGTTATTATGCTATAATACTGGGAACAAAACATTTCAAAACATTCTGTGTCATCTCCACTGAGTAAAAGTAACCTATTCTTTTGATGTACCTCAAAGCAACACGGGAATTTTTTTTTTTAATTTGATTTATATGCCGCCCTTCTCCGGAGACTCAGGGCGGCTTACAATGTGCTCAGCAATAGCCTTCATACTTTTGTATATTTATACAAAGTCAGCTTATTGCCCCCAAAAACTGGGTCCTCAATTTACCTACCTTAGAAAGGATGGAAGGCTGAGTCAACCTTGCCTGGCAAGATTCGAATTTACTAATTGCAGACAGCTGGAGTTAAATTACAATGCATTAGTCTGCTGAGCTATCTAGGCTCCTGGATAGTTTGTGTTTAAGTTTGAATGTGGCACAGCAAAATTCCAAGAACTTTGTAATTATATCTTTCGACAGATAAGGAATAAAATATTTTTCCCCAGTAAAGCTGGCTAAGGTATTACTTGAAACCAGAATATTCATATACCGTACAGACGCAAACCTATATCCTAATATCCACCTTCACAGTAAATATTAATACAACTTTAAATCCCAGAATTAAGTATATTGCATGGTAAGAGTTGTTTCATATTTCATAGTAAAAAAATATTCTGAGAGCAAAGAAAATAAATTTAAGGATGTTATTTCAAACACAGCAGATCCGTGCCTTGAAGTATACTGACTAAAGCTGATATGACTTGAGGCAGAAGCTTGAGAAAGAAAGTAGAGCTTGTAAATAGAGATAAATTATTGCTTTAACATATGTATTAACTCCTTATTCTGATGAAAAAGGTAAATTTCAGTCATTTAAAATATATCGGATTGAATCCAGATTATGTTGGCCATATAAATATTCTACTGAAATCAGTGGAATTAAGTGGGACAAGCATAGACTGGATCCCACCTGTTAAAAAAAAAAATAGAACAGGCTATTGAAGCAAAATCAATAAAACAAAACACTTAGAAAGAAACAGTAGATCCAAATGTAATGAATTCAAAGATAAATAGAAAAACAATAGTACAGGAAAACACAGCAACCATAAAAGCTCTCTGGAAGAGTATGAAGGGCAGACAGGTCCTATGTCAGAACTTCTTTGGACCATTTTCAGCAATAGAACCCGAAACACAGCTTTGGGAGAAGGTTTCAGAATACAAACTGGAAAGTAATCATCATCTAAGTACAAATTTAATATATTAAATACAATTTAATATACCAAATACAAGCTGGGCGGATACAACTTTGTAGACCACCCTCACTCTGTCAAGGACCTTGGAGTACTCATCTCAAACAATCTAAGCGCCAGAGCTCACTGTAACAGCATTGCCAAAAAGGCATTAAGAGTTGTTAATCTAATCTTGTGGAGCTTCTTCTCCAGTAACATTGTACTGCAAACTAGGGCATACAAAACCTTTGCTGGATCATTTCTCAAATACAGCTCATCTGCCTGGAACCTGCACTGTATATCGGACATTAATACAATTGAGCGAGTCCAGAGGTATTTCACGAGAAGAGTACTCCACTCCTCTGCTCCCCACAGAATACCACCAGGCTTGAAATTTTGGGCTTGGACAACCTAGAATTATGCCACCTACGGTCTGACCTAAGCATAGTACACAAAATTATCTGCTACAACGTCCTACCTGTCAATGACTACTTCAGCTTCAACCGCAATAATACACAAGCACACAATAGATACAAACTCAAAGTAAACCACCCCAAACTCGATTGCAGAAAATACGACTTCAGCAACAGAATGGTCAATGCCTGGAATGCACTACCTGACTCTGTTGTTACATCCTGAAAACCCCCAAAACCCCCAAAACTTACACTGTCTACTGTTGACCTCATCCCATTCCTAAGAGGTCTGTAAGTAGTATGCATAAGCGCACCAGCGTGTCTATCATCCCTGTCCTACTGTCCCTATTTCATTTCATTTCATTTCATTTTCATTTCATTTTATTTAATTTGTATACCGCCCTACTCCCGAAGGACTCAGGGCGGTGAACAGGCACAGAATAAAACACATAGAATACAAAAATTAAGAGCAGAAGTAAAATCGAATTAAATTAATTTAGCCCAAGACAAATTTAAAACCCCAGGTTAAGAACAAATCAAAATTTACATTAAAATTTACATTAAAAAAGAATGGGGCAGGTTAGGCCAGACTAGCCTGGTGAAATAAAAAGGTCTTAAGAGTGCGGCAGAAGGTGCGTAGATCCGGGATCCTCCGTATCTCCGGGGAGACCTCGTTCCAGATAGTAGGTGCCCCCACAGAGAAGGCTCTCCCCCTGGGGGCTGCCATCCGACATTGTTTGGCCGACAGCACCCGGAGGAGTCCCTCTCTGTGAGAGCGTACCGGTCGGTGGGAGGCCGTTTGCGGCAGCAGGCGGTCCCATAAATAACCAGGCCCTAAGCCATTTATTCATACTCATTTCCTGTGTTCATATCCATGTTTATACTTATACCTGTTATCTCGTACATGTTTGAGAAATTAACTAACTAACTAAATAAATAAAAATCTAAGTTAGGCTTGACTTCTAGATATTTTAAAACAATTCTCATCACCCAGGGTTAGCATTCAGATGCAAGAGATGTCATTGTTTAGTGCAACTACACAAATCTAGGTTATTCTCATTGATGGGAAATGGATGGTCCATCAGATGTTGGATTTCACTCCTCATCGGTATATGATGGGTATTGAAAGTTGATATCCAAGAACTTTGGAGAATTGAGAGCTCTCTATTCATATACAGTAATTTTCCCTTGGACTCTCATTCTTATAACAGGATGGAATGGAGATTAACTCTTATTCTAATAATGTCCGTGGAATAGAGAATCTGTGATTTATCACCTTACAGCAATGCTATCCAGCAGAGCTGATGGACAGAAAAAACAAGAGGTTGTACTTAATGAATGAATGAATGAAGAATGACAGGTTTCTTGTCCCTGTTGAATCAAGTCTGTTTGTGAAAAAGGCAAAAAGAAGAGATGAACCACTTCACTTATGATCACAGTAACCCATTGTAGATGCTTCCTGTCTCGTATAAAAGCTATCTTTTCTTTCTGCAAATCCTAATTATTTTTGGATTGTGAATGAAAGGGTTTAAATACATCCCAAGTTATTTCTTCTCACTTTTTTTTTTTTAATGCAGCAGTGATACTTCAGGGCTTGTTCATAAAGGGGAAATTATATCACCATGGAAAGAAATCTATTTAATGAATGTTATTGGCCTTGGGGGAAAAGTCCACGGGCAGGATCAAAATAATGTTTCCAAACCACCATAGACTTTGATGATTAGGACAATGTAGACTCAGTTTCTGTCAAAGTTATAGCAAAGTTTAAATCCAGATTCATTTGCCAATCAGCTTTTGAAACTCAAAGCTTGCACTGTCTTTCCAAGTAACACTTCTCTATAGGCATTGTAGAATGAGACTACACTCAAAAAAAATTGTTTGGGCTTGAAAACGAAGCCAACATTCAAATTACGGAAACTGCCTGTCTCTTGGATCAGACCATAATACGATATTCTTTTTTTAACCTCCAAATTGGAAGCTAAAAAAATGGTGTGAGCAAAACCCTTTCCCAGTTCTTCTGAATTCATATAATCGCAATTCATATGCACGACCAACATACTTTTTTCATATTTTTTTTTAATTTGATTTATATGCCGCCCTTCTCCGGAGACTCAGGGCGGCTTACAATGTGCTCAGCAATAGCCTTCATCCTTTTGTATATTTATACAAAGTCAGCTTATTGCCCCCACAACTGGGTCCTCAATTTACCTACCTTAGAAAGGATGGAAGGCTGAGTCAACCTTGAGCCTTGGCGAGATTCGAACCTGCAGTAATTGCAGGCAGCTGGTCTTAATAACCAGCTTAATAACCGGGTGCCTTAGACCACTGTACTACCAAGGCTCTTGGTATGTATTCTGAAGCATATCATAATAGGGTAAAAGAAAGTCTCTTCTATTGTAATGCTGCTAAACACAACATAATTAAATTTATAAAACTGAAACTCATTTTAAAACAGAGAAGAAACCAACACATTGGTTTAATTTTAAATTGGCAGTACTGAGAAGAAACACAGCTGTATTGAAAAGAAAAATCCACTTCTATTCCATACTGCTAAAGGTAATAAGAGGAAAAAAGAGAAAGAACTTTAAAAAGACCCCAAAGTATAAGCATTTTTTAAAATTTTTTTAAAGAAGATAGAAAACTCTGGTAAGAAGGAAATCTGGTTAACACTGATTAATGTAAATGAAACACCACATGAATTGTAATTCCAAAGGAAGTCTCTAGGAATCCTCCTCCTTTAATATTTGTGTTTAAAACAGCATTCTAAAATATCAAATGATACCACTGGAAGTGAATTGTGCCGTTCTCCTAGTCTCTCCATCATTTCATTTCTTCTGAGAATTACATTGCTAGTGAACATAGTGGAATTTTTGGACAGATGGTCTCACAAAATGCTTGTCACGATGGTGGGTGACCAGTCAGAAAACATCAATTAACAAGCAGGTAAATAGTTGAAGGGCCCTCCTCATTGCTTCTTACATCCTTCAGGATGTCTGTGCTCCCCAATTTATCTTATCTTTTTTTCTAAGCAGTGGAAACTTTTCTAGTATATTACAAAGAACTATTCTATCAATTCTGTTTACTCCCTGAGAATGTCTATGGGATGAATTAAGAGTTAAGAGCCTTGTGGTGCAGTGCTTAGAATGCAGTATTGCAGACAAACTCTGCCCACAGCCTAGAGTTCAATCCTGACGGGCTCAAGGTTGACTCAGCCTTCCATCCTTCTGAGGTCAGTAAAATGAGGACCCATAGTTTTTGGGGGGCAATATGCTGACTCTGTAAACCACTCAGAGTATTGTATAGCACCCTGGAGCAGTATGTAAGTCTAAGTGCTTGTAGTAGTGCTATTAAGACAGAAATACAGTTTTAGAGGGATAGCTTTATAAGTAAAGATGTTACTGGAATCAGAGTTTTGCACTGTAGCAGCCGCCATTACTAGCAGCCAACTAATAAACAGCTAACACAATCAAATTGTGACGCATCAATAGAAGTTGCTGTGGACATATTGGTGGCAACGGGCACTGGAATGTTGTGGCTCTGTTACCTGAGCCTGTGTCATCGGCAGGAGAGGACTCCGAGAGTGAAGGAGAGGAGTTGGCAAGGCCTCCCTCTCCAGGACCCTCCTCTCTGGCAATGCCTTTGGTGTCCACCGAAGGGCAAGAGATCGGGCCGGGGCCAAGCATGTCCACGCAGCCACAGGTGGACAGTGATGAGAGTAATGAGTCTTGGCTGGATCCACGCCAGCGTCGCAGAGATAAGCGCGCGCAACAGAAGAAAAGGCGTGCCCGAGATTAGGCTGAGTCACTGGACCACACCCCACAGGGTATAAAAGGGAGCGTGGTGGCCAGTCAAGCCTTGTGACGAACAAAGCTGAAAGCTTCCACGCCATTCTGCATTGCCGGACTTTTGCTATAGACTTTGCTGGATTATATTTGGATTTAAGTTACTTTGTAATTATTGAACATTTTACTTTGATGTACCAGAAGCGGAGAGACGTTATCTCTTCGTGAGTAATAAATTCTTGGCAGGCAGCCACTAGGTTGCTGCCAAGTTCCGTTATCATAAGGAAAAGGTTTGGTTTTTAACTCTTGGACATCTGTTGGTGTGTGTGCGTGTGGGACGGGGACAGAACATGGAATGCTTCTGTTTTATTTTAATTATATTAACAGTTTTCAGTCTAAAACTATTCTGTGTGTTTATACAGTAGAATAAGTAAGGTTCCGATGTTGTGTTTTGCATATGTGTGTGAGAGAGTGAGACCATAGATGTGCATGCGGGTGTATTATAGGTCTTTGCACCCATACAGTTTTTAGATATAAATAAAAACACTCTACACACTTATGCGAAATAGCACGATGGCATCGCTGCTTATTTCCTTAATAGAAATAATTAGCTAACACTAAGCGCGAAGCCCCTCCATTCCTGGAAGCAAGCAGCTGCGATTGCTATAAATGTCAGAGACAGTTTAGCGAGACATTCGTTTTTGTCCATAAAATATGCTGATCTTCGGTTAAAATCTGCAAGTTTTTAATCAAGTGGGATAACATTGCTACAGTCGACAGTCAACAGCGCCACAGCATCTGTTGATCCTGATTTCCACTCCCGTCAGTCCACATTTTTGGGAGCCTGCCCAAGCCTTCAAAAGCAAAATACAGTCCATTCTTTGGCAAGAGGCCAGCTAGTAAGTGCCATTGCTGTGCCACTGGCCTTTCAGAGCTCATTCACTGGAAAATATGACCGCTGCCTTTTCTGGAAATCTCATGCTGTAGAGCAGCACCCCATGCAACACAAAAGCCTCTCTTTATTCTTGCAAAGACGGGGGAACAAATGTCTGTTATGTCACTTCGGATAACAGAGTGAAAGCAACAATGTGCCTTTGATTTTGTGTGAAATCCATTCAAGGATTCATAGCACCTTGAAGTCTAACAATAGCCTTACGGCAGGAGTGAAATCCAGCAGGTTCTGACAGGTTCTGGAGAACCGGTAGCGGAAATTTTGAGCAGTTCGGAGAACCAGCGAATACCACCTCTGGCTGGGCTCAGAGTGGGGAGGGAATGGGGATTTTGCAGTATCCTTCCACTGCCACACCCACCAAGCCATGCCCACCAAGACACACCACGCCCACCAAGCCATGCCCACAGAACCGGTAGTAAAGAAATTTGGATTTCACCACTGCCTTATGGAGACCCTTTCTTGCAACCCACCTTTTTTGCACCTTTTTAATGCCTTTGAGTCAGTCTTGACTCCTGCCAACCTACTGGGCAAAGACCCTGTAATTTTCTTTGGAAGACTTTGGAAGTGGTTTGACACTGCCTTGACTTTGTACCTAAAAGTGAGACTAGAACTTGCAGTCTCCTGGTTTCTAGCCTGGTGCCTTAACCATGACCCCCAAACTGGTTCTCCTATCTTAATATATTTAAGATTTCTTAGATGAGTCTTGAGGGATGCGGTGGCTCAGTGGCTAAGATGCTGAGCTTGTCGATTGAAAGGTCGGCAGTTCAGCGGTTCGAATCCCTAGCGCCGCGTAACGGGGTTAGCTCCCATTACTTGTCCCAGCTTCTGCCAACCTAGCAGTTCAAAAGCACGTAAAAAATGCAAGTAGAAAAATAGGGACCACCTTTGGTGGGAAGATAACAGTGTTCCGTGCGCCTTTGGCATTTAGTCATGCCGGCCACATGACCATGGAGACGTCTTTGGACTGCGCTGGCTCTTTGGCTTTGAAACGGAGATGAGCACCACCCCTGAGAGTCAGGAATGACTAGCACATATGTGCGAGGGGAACCTTTACCTTTACTTTTACCTTTATATGAGTCTTTGCCAATCTGGGATTCATTGGGCCAAAATATTCAGATACACAGTTAGTCAAGGAATTCTGGAAGTTGGCATTTAATACATCAGAAGGTTAGGAAAGTTTAAGGCTAGGAACCTTATGTATTGCCTCCCAGTCCAAAAAAGAGAAGGACAATAAAGATAAATCTTCAGCAGGGTTAAAGATACAGCAGTGATAGCCAAGAAGATCCATTATCTGAAGGAAGAGGGAAGCCCAGGGCACCCTCACTCCACTGTCTCCTTTCTCCAGGACTAATACATAATCGGTGGTAGCTTCTGATTAATGCCACTTAGAGGGACTAATGCAGGGGTGGATTCTACTTACCTTTACTACCGGTTTGCAATGGGATCGCCGATGATGACATCCGGGGCAGTGGGCGGAGCCTCCCACCGGTTTTGCTACCGGTTCTTGCGAACCGGTCTGAACCAGGGGCAGCCCACCACTGGACTAATGGCTATTAATGTAGGCACCTCACAATCCATTCATAGTGAAATCCTCAGGTAGTTAGTGAAGGCAGCAAGCTACTCTAGAAAACTGTTGTAGACCCAACAAAGTGATGACTTCAGGTGCTGGAGAGCAGCTTGGTTTCATTCTTTGTCTACCCCAATCAGATATTCTAAGAGGCTTAGTTTTGACTAAAGGTAGTCATGCTGACCTGAAATGCTGGAAAAATTAAAAGCTCAGCAATTTTTCCCCGCTGAATTTTACACATTACATCCTCCGTGTGCTGCAATGTGCATAAATAGGAACCTTACTGCTCTAGGGAACAATACAACTCATCATTTTGTTTCACCACATGCAATGTTTACATCCCGATCATAAGTATTTGGTGGACTCCTAAGAGAAATAGTCATGTTTAATGGATGAGATGGATGAAACTAAGTCTTTTGATTCTTTTGGTTACCCACTGACCAAATTTTCTCTAAAGTATATATATAGCAAACTCTTTAATAAGGTCAAAATACTGGTCCACTACTTCAATGGGGATTTCAGATGAAACCTACAACTATGTAAAGGCAACGCCTATACACCGGAGTGAAATGCTACCAGTTCGCTTCAATTCGGGCGAATTGGTAGTGATAAAAATTACCGGTTGAAGTGAACTGGTAGTAAAAAATAAGCTACTGGTTCAGGCGAACCAGTAGTTAGCTACTAGTTCGGGTGAATCGGTAGTTAGCTACCTTGGGAAGGTAAGTAGAACAGGTGGGGGGAATCAGCTGTGCAGCGCAGTTTAACTTTGCTAGAAAGCAGGAAATCACTTCTACTTATCTTCCCAAGTCCCCTTTTTGGTGTGTACTGCACATGCGCAGCCAGCGAACTCGTAGCAAACCAGTTCGGATTTCACCACTGCTGTACACTGTCAGTAAACCAGGGATGAAATCCAGCAGGTTCTGACAGGTTCTGCAGAACCGGTAGCGGAAATTTTGACCAGTTCGGAGAACTGGCAGATACCATCTCTGGCTGGCCCCAGAGTGGGGTGGGAATGCGGATTTTGCGGTATCCTTCCCCTGCTATGCCCACCAAGCCACACCACTCCCACCAAGCCACACCTACCAAACCAGTAGTAAAAAAATTTGGATTTCACCCCTGCAGTAAACTCTACTCCCTATGAGCACAAACCCGGATGAAATTTTAGCTTGATGGGCTTTGAAAGAGCGGGTTTTCATAGGCTAGGTGGGGAAACCCACCAAGAGCCTTGGTAGTACAGTGGTCTAAGGCACCCTGTTATTAAGCTGGTTATTAAGACCAGCTGCCTGCAATTACTGCAGGTTCGAATCTCGCCAAGGCTCAAGGTTGACTCAGCCTTCCATCCTTTCTAAGGTAGGTAAATTGAGGACCCAGTTGTGGGGGCAATAAGCTGACTTTGTATATATATATACAAAAGAATTAAGGCTATTGCTTAGCGCATTGTAAGCCGCCCTGAGTCTCCGGAGAAGGGCAGCATATAAATCAAATTTTAAAAAATAAAAAACCCAACAAGTTGAATGCCTGCTATATGGAAGACTTGAATATTATTCCTTCTATAACAGAACAGCAGTATCCCAACAAAACGGAGCAATCAATGGGTTTGACCTGATGGATCCCAGCTGCATGCAATAAATCTTTAGAAAAACCACTCTAAGAAGCTCAATAAGGAATACGCAGGCAGAGTAGGAAATGAATGCTGACAGAAGACTAATGGTAAACAGGGCAATGCCCTAATAAAGCATGACTCAGCAGATAACTCCACATGACCGACCTTTGTCTGGGGTTTGGAAACAAAGCAGAGTTGGTCTGGGTTCATCCTTGGACAGACCACCAAGAAATCACAACATTGTAGGCTACAGTGGGAAGTTGGGGGGAGGGGGAAACTCCCAGAAAAATAATGTAATTAGGGGAAAAACAAAGCTATTTATGCTTAATTGCCAAGAAAAAAGGATCTGTCCATAAAGTCACTGCGAAACTTAAAGGATTCAGAAGGAGCCTAATAGCAACTTTTCTAAGCGAGAAATGCTCTTTAAAGGAGACATCCATTTAGAATAGGACCTGGCTAAAATCCCTGATAAATGCATTTATACTATATTTTCTTTACACTATGTTGCCCCATAAACAAAGCTCTCATCTGAAGGTTCTAAACAGTTTTAAAAATAATTAAAATAAATTTTAAATTGTTAAATTACATTATTAAAAATAATTAATCTCCAAATGACATTCTAATATTGAAGGAAAAAGAGATCAGGGAGTAATAAAGCAAGAAAACTCTGACGGAATGAAGCAATAACAAAACACTTCCTTAAAGCGTCTACAAAAAATTTCTCAGTAGCGTTTACTTCCAATCCCAAATCTCTCTCTATAAAATCCAACCTTGTTGGATTTTCAACATTGTTTATATCACATTGGTAATATTTCCACATCACTGTTCGCAAGGAGAAGAAAATATCTACAGTGGTGAAGACCCTATAATAACATTTTACACCAATCAGTTAAGTGTTACCAACTGTGTAACAGAAGAAAGTTTAACTAAAACAATACTCTCATTAAAAAAAACAAAAACGGTGAACTTAAAAACAGAAAGCTTCATTTTGCAACCTCTCCCTCCCTCAATTCAGTTAATATTTCAGAAGATTTCTTGAAACATATGGGGGGAAAAAAACCCCTTTCATTTGTAATGAATGAAACCTTTATGTTGGCTGAACTTTAACATCTCACTACTGGTGGAAACCAAACACAATACTGTACAATCATGATAGAAGCAAGGACCATCTTGCAGTACACAATTATGGAAACTCTGCACCATCAAGTCAGTGTTGACTCTCACAAACAACATGGATACTGTAAGTTTTTCGCTGGAACTGTTCCTAACCTGGCCTTCATGTCTTCTAGAAGGTACCCATCACCACCATAACTGAATCCATCTATCTGGATGCTCGTTGCTCTCTTCTTTCCTTTAGAAAGAAGGGGGGAAATGCAAGCGTATGCCCAGGACAGCAGGATGAGTGAAAGCAGAGCAGCAAATGGAAGCCATGGTAGACAGCTTCACCATGTATACCAGGGGTGGGTTCTATTTACCTTTACTACCAGTTTCCATGTGTAGATCGCTGATCCAGAGTGATGGGTGGGGCCTCCCACCACTGATGTACACCATGGTAAAGAGCCTCACCATGATTTATGCTAATCATTAGATAGGTAATCTTTTCCCTGTCCTGTAATGGTCATCTGGATTTTCACAAATCCAGAATTGGTAGACCAAACATCATCATCACCATTATTATTTAATTTATTCATTAAGCATGAAACTCAGTCAACTGAACATTCAAGAATGCATCACAAATACCATTGACTGGTGCTAATGGTAGATACGGGTTGCTGCCAGTGTCCTAGGTATCAATCAAGTACCTTCTTAAGAAGTAGGATGTTCCAAGTAGCGCAGGTTTTTGCAGTTCCGCTGGTGTTATTGCAGGAAGCTGCAATTTGTTGATGTATCTTATATAATTCTTGGACATGGTACCAAGTGTCCCGATGACAATGGGTATCACTGTTACATGTTTCATCCATAATCACATAGTTTCGATGCCAGGTCATGATATTTCGTGATTTTTTTCCAGTTCTTTTTCTTCAACCCTGGCATCTCTTGGTACTGTGATATCAATAAATTGTACATTTCGGTTTTCGACAACTGTGATATCTGGCATGTTGTGTTCCAAATGATGATCCGTCTGTATTCGAAAGTCCCACAACATCTTCACTTTCTCATTTTCTATAACTTTTTCCACTTGATGTTCTCATGACTTTTTGGATACAGGTAAGTCGTATTTTTTACATAATGACCAGTGGATTAATTTAGCAACTCGGTTGTGTCTAGCTTTGTAATCAGTTTGTGCGATTTTGCTACATTCACATATTAAATGTGAAACAGTTTCGACTTTGTTGTTCCAAAGTCACCAGTTTGGATTGTCGGTGGGTTTTTGTATCTTCACTTTCATGGCATTAGTTTGTAATGCTTGTTCTTGAGCAGCGAGTATGAAACCTTCCATTTCTTTCTTGATGGTTCCCATCTTAAGCCATGCCCATGTAAAGTTGTCATCACATTTTCCTTCAATGTTTATTGTTGTTGTTGTTGTTGTTGTTGTTGTTGTATGGTGTTGTTACAGTAGCCAAGAGACCACAATGCTGTTTCAGAGTAGTAGTTTGGCTAACCAAGGTACCAGCCCTGTTGTGGGACACACTTGCATATTACCAGAACCATTAGGAATCTGACTGCCTGTACAGAGCACCAGCTCGTCTCCCCGCCCAAGTAACACCTACCTATATTTACTTGTATAGAACATGCTTTTGAACTGTTAGGTGGACAAAAGCTGAGTGACAGGAGCTCACTCTGCCACACAGTGCCTGGGCTCGAACCGCTGAAGCTGACACATCTCCAGCATCATTAAATCACTGAGCCACTATGCCTCTTTGATCAAGCACCAATGATCCAAATTAGTAATACAACTCCAAGAGATCATCAACTTTCTACTCCTTCTTCTTCCCAAGAATGGATTGTATGTGCAAGCCCCAGGAATGAGAGCAGGTTTCCACAAATATATCCAGTAGTTTTTAGCTGGTTATTAATATCAGGATAGGGAAAAATTAAGAAGTTTGCTACGGGGCTCAGATATTTCTCCTTATGCTCCTGAGTACACCTAAGCATTCATTCATTCAAGCATACATATATGTGCTGGAAAGAGCAGTTCTGATTTTCCATGAAGGAATTCCCTTCTTTTCCAAGACCAATTAAAACCGAAGGTAAAATGAATATTACGGAGCATCTGATGAAATAATGCACACAGAAATCCCATCACAAGGTTTACTATTTCAGACCATCTGTGCAAACAAAACAAATACATTTTTTAAAAATTAAAAATTAAACAAATGCTGTGCTTCATACATTTTCATCAGAGGCCAAGTGAAAATCTTCAACTATCTTGATTTCCTGCAAGGATATATTTGCCATTTCCATCCCACGAGCCAAATTTTCCCACAGTTTCCAACTTATCCTACCGGTTCCCTATGTCTATATGTTACACCCCTGGTTTCTTGTTCTTAATTTATGCCAATGGAATAAACATTGAGTTCTCCAACCTCTACATCCTCCAGATGTTGGCTAGAAATCATCTTTTAAACATCTGGAGATGACAGTTCAGTCAAACACGCCAAAGTTCAAATTTGCCTTTCTAATTCTCAAACTTTTTAGATTGACTGCTTTATTCTCAGGGCACTTGAGAATTTCTTGCAAAATATTTTTTGAGCTTCTTTTAACTGTTGATGAAGACATGAATGGTGGTTTCTGCTGTTTCTTGCTACATGTCTTTTCGTTTCCCTGAAGCCTTCTCCCCAGGGGCGGGCTTCAGCCGGTTCGGACCGGTTCGGGTGAACTGGTAGTTATGGCCAGGGACTGGGCCCGCCCACCCACCCCAGCGCTATCCCGTCTTATACAATCGCAGTGTTTTTGACACAGCGTGCATATGTGCAAGGCACACATGAGCGAAGCAAGCATTTTCAATTCTGGGCGAACCACTGTTGTGGTCCGCCAGCAGCCTGCGGAGCTGGCAATGGAGTTGGACAGTGAGGAGTCTGGGGAGGAACATGGGCCAGTCCTGGAGTCTGGGGAAGGCCCAAATGAGGGCTCTGCATCAGATGCAGATATGAGGCCAGGGCCATCTGGGAGTGATGAGCAGACTCTGGAGCCTCTAGAGTCAGACAGCAGAGAGGCAGAGGAACAGGAGGAACCTGTTCCTAGTGCGCGCATTTTGTTTTAAACAGTTAAAACAAAAGGGACGACTCAGGAATAAGGCCTGGAGATGATTGGCCCCTCCCATAAGGCTTAAAAGAGGAGCAAAGACATGTGGACCCTTTGCAGGAAAGCAACATTGTTAATTCTGTTCCCAGTCGGCATCTCTGTTTGATTCTGGACTCCATGTGGCTTTGCCAAGTAGGTCTTTGGCAGAGTGTCAAGGGAGATAAAGGTTGGTGATTATCCCGAGGGACTTCTCCTGAAGGACTTTTTGCAAATAATTGGGACTCAGCTGTGAATGAACATAATTCACAGTTGTTGCAATAAAAGAGGTTTTTGAGACTACTTGTATGTTTTAATAACTCAGGAAGCCTAGGTCACAACAACCGGTTGTTAAATTATGTAAAGCCCACCTCTGCTTCTCCCCTACCCATTTCTCCCAGTCTAAAAAGGACTCATGTAGAGACTTTCCTCATTATATTTTCTCCGAGTGTTTCATTGAATTGTTGGACGTCAAGAAAACTGCAGGCCATTGGAACGAAGTTTGTAAAAGACAGAACATTCATAGACAAAACCCTTGGTCACCTCACAGTTAGAAATCAATTATCAGAAAACTATTTGTGGCTCAGGGTTGAACTGTGGGGTTCTTGGTCCTCTCTGAGCTTGGTTGTTTTCTTGCAGATGTTTCATTACTAAACTACGTAATCAATGCTAGAAGGGAAAGGGGGTTGCTCTCATTTGATATACAGTACAACTGGCTTGCCCTGCCATTGCTGGTGAGAGTGATCTGACAAACAAGCTAACATTAAACAACAGCCTAAACAAGGAACTACCAAGATCACCCCAGAGACTACCAAGAGATTTCATGACAATAAATTAACCAATCGGAGGCAGTATGTAGATGATCTTGGCCAATCTCAAAAAGTTAACCAGAAGGGATTCTAGCAAGTCCATTCCACCAGGAACTCCAAGAATATAATTTAGCCTGGAAAAGAGAAGGAAAAAAAACCTAGAAGCACTGATGGCCATTCATTTCTATACTGCCGCTATGAAACATTCATAGATATATTTATTTTATTTTATTTATTTATTTATTTTTAAATTTATATACCGCCCTTCTCCCTGAGGACTCAGGGCGGTGTACAGCCAGAATTAAAAAACATGAAATACAAATATTAAAAACAATTAAAATATATATAAATTTGGCCCAAAATTAAAAATACAAATCAATTAAAACATTTAAAACTTCTTCTTAAGCCAGCCCGGCTTGCTGGAAAAAGTGGGTTTTAAGGGCACGGCGGAAGGCACTAAGGTCTTGGATTCTCCTTATCTCTGGGGGCAACTGATTCCAGAGGGTAGGTGCCCCCACAGAGAAGGCCCTCCCCCTGGGAGTCACCAGCCTACATTGATTGGCTGATGGCACCCCGAGGAGGCCCTCTCTGTGGGAGCGCACGGGACAATGGGAGGTCGTCGGTATATCATGAAGTCACACTAACCAACCTCAGAAGGAAACTTTATTTAAGTTACCCTTTAACATTTATTTATTTTTTTTAAAAAAAGGGGGGGGTTAAAATAGAGGGATAGTTTTCACTCTTAGAGTTCCAATCTATTTTATATTAGAACTTAGAACTCTGCTCACAATAGAATCCCTTATGCCGCCAGGCTTGAAATTTTGGGCTTGGAAAACCTTGAACTATGCCGCCTACAGTCTGACCTAAGCATAGTACACAAAATTGTCTGCTACAACATCCTACCCATCAACAACTTCAACCGCAATAATACACAGGCAAACAATAGATACAAACTCAAGGTAAATCGCTCTGAACTCGATTGTGGAAAATACGACTTGAGCAACAGAGTGGTCAGTGCCTGGAATGCACTACCTGACTCCGTTGTTACATCCTCAAACCCTCACAACTTCAAAACTTAAACTGTGTACCGTGGACCTCACCCCCATTCCTAAGAGGTCCTTAAAGGGGGCGTGCATAAGCGCACCAGCATGCCTACTGTCCCTGTCCTAGTGTCCCCATTTATTTGTACTCGTTTCATGTGCTCTTGTCCATGTTTATACTTATACCTGTTATCTTGTACATGTTTGACAAACTAAATCAAATAACCTAACTAACTAACTAAGGAGAAATTTCCTGACAGTTAGAACAATGAATCAGTGAAACAACTTGCCTCCAGAAGTTGTGAATACTCCAACACTGGAAGTTTTTAAGAAGAGGTTAGATAACCATTTGTCTGAAGTGGTGTAGGGTTTCCTGCCTAAGCAGGGGGTTGGACTAGAAGACCTCCAAGGTCCCTTCCAAGTCTGTTATTCTATATTCTATATTCCTATATAATTTTACTCCCTATTAAGTAAAGATTCATGGAAAAGCTTGATGTTGTTAAGGAGGCATTAAGTTCTTTCCTTTGCTCTCATACTTTCTCTCTCAACAATATGCTCAATAAACAACGAAAGCTTAACTACCGTATTTCTCGGAGTATAAGGCGCACCTTTCTCCTCCCAAAAGGGGGTGAAAATTTAGGTGCGTCTTATACACTGAATGTAGCCCCGCCCATCCACTGGCCCCCACCCTTTGGCCTCTGCCTCGCAGCAGTTACCTCCTTGCTGAAAGCATCAAGAAGAAACAGCTCCTTTCAGCTTCAGCACATCCTAATTAGCACAAGTTGATTGGATCGGCCTCCCGACTCTCAGCTGTTTTGCCCAGGGCTCTGCTGCTTGCTGTAAGGAGGTAAATTGCTGGGAGCAGATTTTTTTTTTCTTGTGCTAATCAAGCTATGCTGAAAACGAAAATGAAAGTAAAGCAGGCTATTTGCTGTTTGCTGCAAAGAGGCAAAATTGCTCAGAGGCAGAGGCAGATTTCTTTTTCTTCTTTTCCTCACCAAAAAAGGTAAGTGCGTCTTATACTCTGAAAAATATGGTACTTTTCACCTGACTCTGTCACATTACCACCTTCTAGTTCTTCAATGTTGATTCAGTGACGCCAAAAATGGTTAGGTTAGATGACAGCCAGAATCTAGAAAGGCTTCAATTTGTCATCTCTAGGAAGTTAGCATTACACCTGTCCCTTGCCAACAATTTTAATCTATGCAGTTCATTCATCTCAGTTCAAGGGAAACTTAGTAGGCGATAGATCCTCTAAATGCAAATTCTCTGCTTTGCTAGGTAGGAAACTCTAACATTGGCATAAAATAATTAAATGAACAAAACAGTGTGAAGAACATGTCTAATGTAAACCTGCTTGCATTAGCAAGTCCAGACTTTTATTTAACTAATAATTTACAGTGCAGAATCTCTGTGCATCCCAGGCAGAGTAATTTGTCATCTTCGTTCACATGTCTTATTAGTATGGAAGAACTGTATTAATATAACTCCAAATCGCTTTTTGGCTCATTTCAGCCCATCACTGCTTGAGTCCTAACTTGGAAATCCTGCAGAATTAGTGTGGCTTGATGGAAAATAATTTCCGTTCTCTGAGTTGTTACTTAACATTACTGAGTGAGAATGATCTGAAATTTCTGGATTATGTAATTTGCATCTAAATGGCCGGGTGATATTTGAATTATTTGATCCATCAAGATGGCAGTTGCCTCTGGAGTGTGGCCTTCAGTTTAATGATCCTGCGTCAGTGGGAAAAGGGAGAACTGGAGGGCACCGTGCCTGTCAGCACCTCCCTGAATCAAATGTAGTTTTAAGGAGCTGTCGACAGGTGTGACATGAACATTGACATATGCCCCTTCCAAGGAAGATCAACACACAGCCTTCTGCAGTTCTTGTGGACTGTGGCTCACAACAAGATCAGATTGAGCAGATGCCTCTTCGGTGATTAAACTGTAGAACAAATATATTTCGAAAAGAAAATAGGAATTTGCATATGTCTTTGGAGGCTCGGATGATACTAAAATATGCAAGGAGTGGAAAAATAGCAATAGAAAGCTGAGTTCCAATTGTCAAATCAGTCTGGGAGGTGCAGAGTAAGTCATTTCATAATGCAAGCTGTAAAGTCTGAATAATTTGAGACATTCTATTTTCCTTTTACTAGAGGAAGGAAGAAAGGAAGGAGGGAGGGAGGGAGGGAGGGAGGAAGAAGGAAGGAGGGAAGGAGGGAGGAAGGAAGAAGGGAGGGGGAGAAGGGAGGGAGGGAGGGAGGGAGGAAGAAGGAAGAAGGGAAGGAGGGAGGGAGGAAGGAAGAAGGGAGGAAGAAGGGAGGGGGAAAAGGGAGGGGGAGAAGGGAGGGAGGGAGGGAGGAAGAAGGGAGGGAGGAAGGGAGGAAGGAAGGAGGGAGGGAGGAAGGAAGAAGGGAGGAAGAAGGGAGGGGAGGAGGGAGGGAGGGAGGGAGGAAGGAAGAAGGAAGAAGGGAAGGAGGGAGGAAGGAAGAAGGGAGGAAGAAGGGAGGGGGAGAAGGGTGGGAGGGAGGGAGGAAGAAGGGAGGGAGGGAGGAAGGAAGGAAGGAGGGAAGGAGGGAGGAAGGAAGAAGGGAGGGGGAGAAGGGTGGGAGGGAGGGAGGAAGAAGGGAGGGAGGGAGGAAGAAGGAAGGAGGGAAGGAGGGAGGAAGGAAGAAGGGAGGGGGAGAAGGGAGGGAGGGAGGGAGGGAGGAAGAAGGAAGAAGGGAAGGAGGGAGGGAGGAAGGAAGAAGGGAGGAAGAAGGGAGGGGGAAAAGGGAGGGGGAGAAGGGAGGGAGGGAGGGAGGAAGAAGGGAGGGAGGAAGGAAGGAGGGAGGGAGGAAGGAAGAAGGGAGGAAGAAGGGAGGGGAGGAGGGAGGGAGGGAGGGAGGAAGGAAGAAGGAAGAAGGGAAGGAGGGAGGAAGGAAGAAGGGAGGAAGAAGGGAGGGGGAGAAGGGTGGGAGGGAGGGAGGAAGAAGGGAGGGAGGGAGGAAGGAAGGAAGGAGGGAGGGAGGTGGAGGGAGGGAGGGAGGGAGGGAGGGAGGAAGGAGGAAGAAGGAAGAAGGGAAGAAGGGAAGGAAGGAAGCAAGCAAGCAAGCAAGTAAGCAAGCAAGCTCAAGGTTGTATATAAATGTAGAATATCAGAAAAATATCTTAGCAAGACCAGCCCTTTCCAATTGCCCCAAAACTTCTATGTAAAATTGGCTTTAAATGGGACATTTTCTAATCATACACAGAAACTTGGTACAATAGGAGGAGTTGTTATTCATGTGAAAGAATGCTTAAGTGGTGCATTTTGTTTTATCACATATATATGTATTTCCTTTCCCTTTAAATGTACAGTATATATGGGCTGCTGAAGCGAGCACTTAGATGTACAGAATTTAGATCTTGACAGCATAACATAATATGCTTTGAAACCAATTCATAGCCAAAGCTGAAGAAGAAAACGGGTTTTCTTTGGTTTATTGATGTTTCTGTCATTTTTTTTACCAGGCATGGAAGAATGTGGGGGAGAAAAGTGAAAAAATAAAATAAAAAAAACATTTACACGATCCTGAGAGTCATTTTTATTTTTATTTTTTTTCTTAAAACTAACCACCGATTCTGTCAAAGTTAAACCTCATTTCGCAGGTAACAAAACTGAGAAATGTATGTTCTCTGGTGGAGCACAACGCCAAAGACAAACCTGCTCTCTAAAGGGAGGGGAAAAAATGAAGTTTTCTACAAGTTGTCATTTATTCAGCCGGTTCTCTAAAGCTTGTTTCAGGTTTTTAATGAGCCTCTGCTTGTACTTTCTCTGAGCTGAACATTGATCAGGCTTGTTTCAGAGATTTTCCTTCGGTTCAGTCACTCTCCCAGAAAAAACAGAATTTCTATGGGACATTTCTCTGAAATGACCAATCCCAGCCCTTACTTTCACTACACTGGGGCTAGATCAAAGCAGATATTTTTTAAATGGAAGCCAAGCTCTCAGTACAATTCTTACTGTGGCAAGGAAGGTTGTAAAATGGGGCAAAACCAGATTCAGCTGGTTCGCAGTTCGGACGAACCCGTAGCGGGGACTGCGGGTAGGCCCGCCCACCAGCCCACCCACCAGCCCACCCACCCAGACGTAATGCCATCCTATTTAGCCACATTTTAGACGGTGGGGGCACGTGTGGAAGGCACGCACAGCCGCGGGAGCAAAGCGCGTGCACAAAAGGCCAGGCGTATGTGTGGATGGCGCACACGCAGTGAGCGTGCAGAAGGCTGGGTGCCTGCGCAGAAGGTGGCAACAATATGTGAAACCCACCCCTGGGCAAAACTTGCATAACAAATGTCTCACTTAGCGACATAAATGTTGGGCTCAATTATGGTTGTAAATCAAGGACTACCTGTAGTGCCTTTGCTAACATCCTGCAAGAAAAGAGTGTCCATTTTCTAAAATCTTTTTGGAGGACAAATGATGTATCCACTGTGTAATGGCGTAGTGGTTACACTGAAGTATTGCAGGCTAACTCTGCCAACTGCCAGGAGAGTTTGATCCTCATCAGCTCAAGGTAGACTCAGCCTTCCATCCTTCTGAGGTCGGTAAAATGAGGACTCAGATAGCTGGTGGCAATATGCTTACTCTGTAAACCACTTAGAGCACGGATGTCAAACTCGCCACATCACGTTGCCGTCATGTGATGTTTCGTGATGTTTTTCCCCTTCGCGGAGCTGGGGTGGGCGTGGCCTGTGCGTGACACATCTGGCCCGTGGGCCGCCAGTTTGATACGCCTGACTTAGAGAGTTCTTAAAGCACTATGAAGCGGTATATAAGTCTAAGTACTATTGCTATTTCACTGAATTTTAAGAAGTGATTTCCTTACAGTTTTATCCCACATTCTTTCCCTGGTTTGCAGTAAAGTGAAATGTCGCTGCCTGTAACTCTTTTGAGTCTCAGGAAAGGGCAATTTCTTAAGTTTATTAAAATAGCAATAACAGCAAGCACTGGGGTTTATTTTAGTCATCCATCCTTTAAATAGGTATATGTACAGTATGAGTGATCCAAAAATTATAGCTTACTCAACCTCCCTAAGTCCTTTGTTCCCAGTATGTGCTATTTATAGTGATGTTCATTTTGTATTTTTGGTTTTATTCTATGTTAGTCATCCAGAGTCGCTACTGTAACTTGGACAGAATGAATGAATGAATGAATGAATGAATGAATGAATGAACATATTCTTCATTTTTTAATGCAGTAATACCTGAAGGCATATGGATAAATCTTATTGGCTATCTTGCCTATATGGTCCTAGAACTCACTAGATTACTCTGGTTTTGTTGGTTGTCTTTTTTTTCCTCTCTGTATGCTGTTTTATATACATAAGTGCAATTCTCTCTTACCATAGCAATTTTAATCAACTGATATCAATAATAGATAGAACAGTAATGTCTTACTATTTATGTCTGTCTTTTTATGCAGTTTTTTTGGATATATATCCCAATGGGTATATTGTAAGGCATTACAATTATGTTGTAATGCCTTACAGCATTTCTAGTTCTATTATTAAATATTAAATGTGGCATTCAATAGAATTATAGAGAAATCTGAATCCCTTCATGTGCATTGAACAACGAATCTCCTAATCCTCTGATAATCTCCCAATAATCAGGGATTATGAGAAGAGGTGGTGAAAACATCTACAGGTTTCCAGATTACCTACCCTTCGTTAAATATTGCACTGTTATACCTCTCTATATAACAACTGCATATTTGAAAACATGCCATGGACTGAATTTATCTATCATACTAAGATAAAGCTTGTGCACCATGCATTGCTAAATCAGTATTTATTGAATAAACAATAATTGGTGGGTTCAAGCAAGTAACTTAAATCATACAAACCAGTGGTGAAATCCAAATTTTTTTTACTACTGGTTCTGTGAGCGTGGCTTGGTGGGCATGGCGTGGCTTGGTGGGCGTGGCTGGGGAAGGATACTGCAAAATCTCCATTCCCACCCCACTCCAGGGGAAGGATACTGCAAAATCCCCATTTCCTCCTCATTCCTGGGGGAAGGATATTGCAAAACCCACCCCACTCTGGGGCCAGCCAGAGGTGGCATTTGCCGGTTCTCCGAACTGCTCAAAATTTCCACTACCGATTCTCCCGAACCTGCTGGATTTCACCCCTGATACAAACTAATAGGATCTTAAGCAAAATTTCCTAAGCAAAAATCCAAAGAATCACATCTGCTGCCCCTGGCCTTTTGGAGTCTCCAAAGAGATGAATTTCTTAAATTTATCATAATAGCAAAAAATGTTTGTCATTGCTATTAATGAAGTAGTATGGTTATAGGCATACGGTGGACAGGTAGACTGAGAAAAAACAGTAGGCAGCTACAAAGATACCAAAGGAATCAATCAGCAGCAGGAGCAAAAGAAGATGAAATTAAGGAGAAAAAAATATAACACTATTCAGGTGATCTGGGAGGAGGAATTTTTAAAGTGGCATTCACTAAACTTTCTGGAATTTGACACCATCTGAATCAGTTGAGACTGCACATCCCAGAATTCCTCAACCAAACTCCTTGGAATTCTGGGATTTGCAATCCAAACACATGTAGAAAGTGATACATTGAAGAAGGCTCTCAACCATGTTCATCCATAATTCAGTCTCAAATGGATTTACAACTATATACTGCTTATGCAGTAAAATGGATTGATTTGTAGGTGGAAGAATTGCCATTCTTGCTTTCTTTCAGTTTATTATTTTTTCATTATTAAATTCACATGTGAAGTTCATATTTCTCCAATCCATACAAAAATTCCTATTGATTTCTTTACATATTTTTTCCAAATACAGGTGCTTCTTATTTGCAATGAATAGCAAACCCTTTGATGTAGATCAAAAAAGAACCTAATTTAGAAGATAATCTACCTCAGATTTCTGACCAAGCAGTTTCATGTAGATATATATTTTAAAAAATGAGACATGGCCAAGTTCCTACATTGTGTTGAGTCATGGTTTGGTTACCCTTTAATTGCAGAATGACCCAACAATTAGCTGAATTCACATAACGTGCCAAACTACAAACCATGGTTGACAGAGTTCCTAGCTTCACAGATTGCCCTAAACCAGGGATTGGCAACCTTAAACACTCAAAGAGTCACAAAGGTCCTAACCGGAAGCCCCCCCCCCCCCCCCCCCCCCCCCCCCCGTTCAATTCTGGAGCCGACCGGAAATCTGGTTCCCCCACCATAGAGTGTCCTCCTAGCGTGGCGTCCTTTTTCCTCTACTTGTTCTAACCAAAAACTCTATCAATTGTGGAGCCGACCAGTGACAAGGAGCCGCAGCAGAGGGATGAAAGAGCCACATGCAGCTCCAGAGCCGTGGGTTGCTGACCCCTGCCCTAAACCAAAATAATCCACATTACCTCTTAATTAACTGTGTGAACCCAGACAGAAGAATTCCAGAAATCAACTTCCAAACTGGAAGAACCTACCAAAACAGGAATTGAACACCTCAGATGTTGTTCACTCTGCTGCTCTGCTGTTCACTCCAGAAAGATAGTTTGCATTCAGTTGGGTCAAAAAAGTGTGATGAAAGACTTAAAAGGCGTCAGTGTGTCACAGCTGCTCATCCCTGTCCCTTTTCTGAACTTTGAGTGAATGTAGAACTGAAACAGTTTTAAAAATTCTGATTCATCCAGAAATGACTGATCTGCTGAAACAACTTATATTTCTCTACATTAGCCAAGAATAAAAGATTGGACTTATAATTCTCCAAGTGACATATGGATATGGAACTACACATGGGTGAAATCCAGCAGGTTCTAACAGGTTCTGGAGAACCGGTAGCGGAAATTTTGAGTACTTCAGAGAACCGGTAAATACCACCTCTGGCTGGTCCCAGAATGGGGTGGGAATGGAGATTTTGCAATATCCTTCTCCCAGGAGTGGGGTGAGAATGGAGATTTTGCAATATCCTTCCCCTGCCATGCCCACCAAGCCACACCCACAGAACCGGTAGAGAAAAATTTTGGATTTTACTCCTGGAACTACACCATCCCTAAGTGTGAAAAAAAAAACAGATTTTGTATTTGTCTAAACAGAAAGAAAACAGAACAAACAATTAAAAATGCTGCATAGTGAATTTAATGTTTAGTCAATGTTTTTCACTTAGCTGGAAACTGCAGATCCTCTTTCATTTAGCCTAATTCTGTTTTTTTTTTTTCTGAAAAAAAAATGTAAAGTGATCATTTCCTGTGACTAATCTGTGTTCAAAGAGAACAACTAAATATATCCATCTGACTGGGGGGAAATGCGATCACTTTGAGTATCAAAGAACCAGATCTAGTTTCTCATCTGTAAGTAAAAGCACATTTTTATCAAGAAAAAAAATGCTTTGAAAATAAAGAGTTATGGAGCTAGACTTAGTTCAGGTTTCAGTCAAACTTCCTTTCCAAAACAACATTAAAAAAAAGAATTATAAAAAGCATTTCCCAACAGTTCCTCATTAACAACTTATTTTATATCTGTATATATAGCGTTCCCATATTGACTAGGTCAAATTATTATTATTTTTTTCCAAAGGTTACATACTCAGCAGATGGCAAAAATAAAAAAAGAGGAAAGCAAGATTTATTTGAGCCATAAATTAAAACTACCTGATTAATGGTTGCATCATTTTTTCCTTATGTTCTTTACATAATGGTATATTACAGATTTTTTGACTATGAAAAAGGAGCTGTTAAGATATTTATATTTGGAACCAAAAACTTTAAGTAGGGTGTATTATAACCAGTAGGTCTGCTCCAGTGGTGAAATCCAAATTTTTTACAACTGGTTCTGTGGGTGTGGCTTGATGGGCGTGGTGTGGCTTGGTGGGCATGGCAGGGGGAGGATACTGCAAAATCTCCATTCCCACCCCACTCCAAGGGAAGCATACTGCAAAATCCCCATTCCCTCCCCACTCCTGGGGAAAGGATATTGCAAAATCTCCATTCCCACCCCACTCTGGGGCCAGCCAGAGGTGGCATTTGCCAGTTCTCCGAACTAGTCAAAATTTCCGCTACTGGTTCTCCAGAACCTGTCAGAACCTGCTGGATTTTACCTCAGTCTGTTCCATATGTGCTTGTGCCCATGGAATTCAAAAAATGTGTGCATTAATATTACAGATAGCAGCAACAGTGGTTTAGCAAGCATTCGGGTTTTTTTAGTGGAACTTTTGGCACAAAATATAAAACAGTATTTCTAGGAACAGAAGATAACCGAAGGAAAAACTTTGGTTCCAACTGATGACAAGGATCATATTTTAAAATATGTAAACATGGAGAAACAATATAGATGCAGTCACATATAACATCAATGACTGTCAGCCATGTTGAGGTGGCGTCTTTCATTCCCCCTCCCATTTTCAAGGAAGAAAACTGTTTTTATTTGGTGCCTCAAAAGTGAGTTCAGTTGCTAGCAAAATATATCATCTTGCTGTTGAAGGTAATATATCAGTCCAAGTTCTCCAGCTCTAAAGTATACTAGCACTCAGTAGTTAATTCCTCATACATGACTACTTTGAATAGAGAATGTGAACACATTCTCTATTCAGCATGGTATTCCAGAATAAATGAGTAAACATTTTACTAGAGGAAAAATAATATCAATCTGTCCAGCATAGTGAAAATTCAAATGTAAGCAGTAATTCAGATATGATTCTGGTTTAGGCAAATGATCTAAACCCCTTGCTTGATCAGGTATTTATACATTGTTCTTCATTAAAATTCCTAAAGCACATCACAGAATAATATTTGTATATAATGCCCCAAATGTGTTAGGGGCCCCATTTTCTGGCTGTATTAATATCCATAGCAACAGTTTTATTTGGTGTCATATATACATATTTTGTACTGTTTTAATAGCTTTAATTGTTTTTAAGTTCGTTGCCATCTGCAGGCAAGATGGGCAGCTATAGTAATCAAATAAAATCCGATCAATATACTATTGTTTTGTATACAAAGATTCATATTTTGTTTATACAATAAACATTCGTATCTTGATCTAACGCATTTGGAAAATGTCTGGTTGGGAAAGTCTGCTTTTGTATACATAATGTCAAATATAATGATGTTCCCTTTATGAAAAAATAAGAAACTAGAATTCATTATTAGAAACTAGTCTGTCAGCAATGAAAAATTTTTGGATCTCAGAAAAACTCCAAAGAGAAAGTATATAAGAACCAGAGGTGGGTTTCAGCAGATTCTGACCAGTTCTTGAGAACTGGTAGCGGAAATTTTGAGTAGTTCGGAGAACCGGTAGTAAAAATTTTGACTGGCCCCGTCCCCATCTTTTCTCTGCCTCCCAAGTCCCAACTGATAGGAGGAAATGAGGATTTTTCAGTAACTTTCCCCTGGATTGGGAAGGGAATGGAGATTTTACAGTATCCTTCCCCTGCCATGCCCACTAAGCCACTCCCACCAAGCCACACCCACAGAACCAGTAGTAAAAAAATTTTGAAACCCACCACTGATGAGAACTCTACTTCATACCCCTGTTTGACAAAAGATTTGTCAGTGTTGCCACTTATATACTGGTATATATCCAAAAGAAATAGAGATACAGTTCTTGGGTAACTGATTTATTGTTCTAGAGCCGTGATGGCGAACCTATGGCACGGGTGCCACAGGTGGCACGTGGAGCCATATTTGTGGGCACGCGAGCTCAGCTCCGGCACGTATGTGTGGACCAGCCAGTTGATTTTAAAGCCTTCCGGGCCCACCAGAAGTCAGGAAACACACTGATTCCGGCCTCCGGAGGGCCTCTGAAGGGGTGGGGAAGGCCGTTTTTGCCCTCCTCAGGCTCCTAAAAAGGCTCTGGAGCCTGGGGAGAGCGAAAAATGGGCCTACCGGGCCCACCATGCGATCACGTGCCAAAAGCAGGAGGAACATGGGGGGGCACATAAAATTATGGATGTGGGCACACATGTGTGTGACCTCCCCCGCATTCCCCCTGCTTTTGGCACGTGATGGCAAAAAGGTTAGCCATCACTGTTCTAGAGCATGGGTGTCAAACTCAAGGCCTGTGAGCTGGATCTGGCCCACGGGCTGCTTAGATCTGGCCTGCGGGGCTGCTCTGGAAACAGCAAAGGACCAGCTTGCAGTGCCTCTGTGCAGCCCTCCCAAGCTCCGTTTTTGGCTGCAACAGCCTCCTGCAGCCCACTGCCAGCAAAACGGAGTTTCGGGAGGCCATGCGCACCCCCCAAGCTCGGTTTTGCTGGCAGAGGGCTGCAGGAGGCCGTCACGGCTAAAAATGGAGCCTCAACGAGTGGCGCCGAGCTGGCTATGCCCATCCTGGCCACCCCCACCCCCACCCCAGTCCCCTGAGGTCAAACTCAACCCTGATGCAGCCCTCAATGAAATCGAGTTTGACACCCCTGTTCTAAAAAGTCTCTGCAGAATCTATTTTAATAAATTAGAATTTTTCATAGAAACCTAAAGGGTGCTTGAAAAAATATTCCAGTGATTTAACGGCTTATATATTATTATATTATATATTATTTTTAAAGATCTGGAATGCCGATGTGTAGGGTAAGACATGGACAGTAAATCCATGAGACAACCTTATAGATGGTTGCTATAGTAATCTTGACATTTAACATGCCTTCCTTTTTATGATTCTACAATACTAAATGAATTAAATATCAAGCCTGTGGCAGTTTCCTGCCATTTTTCTCCTGTTACCTCAAAGCTTTTTCTTTATCTCTGACCTGCATTTGATCAAACCACAAACTCTTAACTATTCAATCGTTTTAAAATTCTGTGGATACACAACAAACTTTTTATTGCACAATAGCTACTAGCAAGCAGGAGACCTTTAGACAATTTCGTTACAGTTTGTCTTTGAACTTGTTTGTGTTGTCTTTTTTAAAAAAATACCCTCCTTCAATCGGCAGGATCTCAGGCAAAATCCTCATTTTTTTCTCCATAAAACATGTCCTTTCCTTGAAAATCCATCCTCTTTATTGCCTCATTACAGCTTGAAATCCCTTTATCTTTGACATTAGTGATAGGAAAAGGAACGTGAAGCTGGTATTTGTAACAGAGTTGGAAGGCACTTTAGAGGTCATCTAGTCCAACCCGCTGCTCACGCAGGAGACCTGTACTAGGGATTCGAACCGCCGAACTGCCGACCTTTCTGATCGACAAGCTCAGTGTCTTAGCCACTGAGCCACCTAGTCAGGCTTTTAACCACCTAGTCAGGCTTTTCAAGGTGTTCCTGTAAAATTGTACATCTGGACTTGAGCTACTTCTCGTCTTTTCCAACATATTATATTATCGTCTTTAAACAGTTGCTTGCAATTCTCTCTTGCTTTCTGCTTTCAGATGTGCAACCGATTCAAAAGGATCCGGACTGTGTGTTAACCAAAATAATTCAACAATGCCAAAACAATCTGTCAACTGTCATTTCATACTTGAAATTTTCTGTCACATTTCTTTTATTTACGTGTATACAATTGCAGCCATGCATTCCAGCCTACGCATCATTCAAACAGCTGTCAAGTTAATGTTTTCCTCCTATGGTTCTCTCTGCCTAGGATGGTGTTATTCTTCTGGAGTGCGTTTTCTTTCAAATATTTTAACAGCTCTTAAATCACATCGGAAGGAGGTGATATCTACTAGCCCAGTAAGCATCTTGGTACTTACTCAGCATTAAACTTGCTACAATAGATACACAGACATAAACAATATCTACATATTATGCAAAACAGACTATCAAGAAGCCAAACAAAGGAAACAAAAAGATAAAAACAAAAAGATTAAGAAATTATGAGCCACGGTGGCACAGTGGTCAGACTGCAATACTGCAGGCTACTTCTGCTGACTGCCGGCTACCTGCAATTTGGCAGTTCAAATCTCACCAGGCTCAAGGTTGACTCAGCCTTGAGTCAACTTTTTACTCTGAAGTGAGTAAAATGAGGACCCAGATTGTTGGGACCAATAAGATGACTCTGTAAACCGCTTAGAGAGGGATGTAAAGCCCTGTGAAGCGGTATATAAATCTAAGCACTATTGCTATAAAAACACCTCCCTACCAGCAATAGGCACTGAAATGAGCATAGATTAACTCCAAGATTAACATCAAACCAATAATCTGGAAGTAATAATCCAGTCAGGAAATTGCCAAACCAGCTAACAGTAAAACAGCCCAACAAAAGGATATCTATGACAGTGGCGGGTTGCTCCTGGTTTGGACCAGTTCGCAGGAACTGTTAGTAAAACCGGAGGGAGACTCCGCCCACCGCCTCAGATGTCGTCATCGGCGATCTGCGCATGCAATCCCGTTGTGAACCAGTAGTAAAGATAAGTAGAGCCCACCCCTGATCTAATACCACCCCTGTTAGGAAATGGTTATTGCCTAATTGGTTGGCCAGGAAATATATAAGCCAACATTGTATGTTTGTATTATGTGAATGTATTAAGAATTGTGCTGAATCATTCTGCATCCTGATTGGCTGAGCTCTGTAGCCAATGTATTTAAGGAGAGCTAAAGTATGGTTAGTGTGGACTACTACACCATTTTACCTGCTGCTATGCTGTAACTCTATTTGATCTCTCTATGGTCAACTGTTTTGATCATGATTATTTATTTACTGCTTTCTGATATTTATTGAACTGTTTTTATATTGTTCCTGATTGTCCTTGTATTTTTCTACAAACGGGTAAGAAGATTTTATATCCCTGGATTGATCTTATATTGCACTTTATATGGATAAGACTTGGATTATTAAAGGACTATGAATTTGCTTTTCCCTAAAAGTAAAATACTATAAACCCAGTTTGTCTGTATGTTATTTACAATTACTCCCAAAACCATTTCCATGCGTAAAACTCTAACTCTGCTTTATAAGCCACAACTTCGGGTGTAACTCACAAATACAGTATCCTTAACAACCCCCACCAACACTGACAGGGCAAGCCGGTAGAATATAAACTGAGAGCAAACCCCATGAGCACTGATGATGTTACCTAGCTTGGTAATGAAAAGTCTGCAAGAAAACAATCAAGTTGTTGAGCAAGAGAACAACAAGGACCCCTCATTTCAACCCTGAGCTGCAAATATTCTCCTTTATTGGAATCTTGCTTTCAAAAGAGCCGAGGTGGCGCAGTGGTTAGAGTGCTGTACTGCAGCTACTTCAGCTGACTGCTAGTTCAGCAGATCAGCGGATCAAATCTCACCAGCTCAAGGTTGACTCAGTCTTCTATCCTTCCAAGGTGGGTAAAATGAGGACCCAGATTGTTGGGGGCAATATGCTATTTAGTAGACTGTCTTTGGTGTAAGCCGCCCAGAGTCCTCGGAGAGTGGGCGGCATAGAAATATGAATAATAAAATTTTTTTAAAAAATTTAGAGTTTTTGCAGAGGTAGCTCTTGAGGGTCGACAAAGGCCATAATATAATTTATTATAAAATGAAAGTTTATTTTTTTTCATATGTCTGCATATGTGTTTATGTATATGTATAAAGATTCATGCCCTTAACAATGTCTTTCCAACTTCAGTTATGTGCCACCTTTTGTTTTCGTTGAAAATACTGCTTTTGATAAAAGTGATACAACAAACAGTATCTACATATTTTTGAATCCAAATCAATCCAAGATTTCTAAAATGGAATAAGATTTATGCTATTGGTTCAAACATGAGAAACAATCAGTTCCAGACTTTGATGTTGTCACTAGGATCAAAAAAGGAAGGTTCCTTGCACACGCATATATCTTTTTTTCCCTTTCCTCTTTTTTTTTTTTAAGTGGAGGAAGGTAAAACATGTAGGGAAAAAAATACATCTGAAAATAAAATATATTTAATCATTGTCTTGCCTGTGCTCAGATCCCTGAGAGAGGTGAACATAAAACACACAATGTTATTCTACACTGTTTTAAATGTGGCTGTTTAATTTGTTTAACCTGGTTTTCATTATCCACATTATCAGTATGGAATGTCTTTGGTTGGGAATGTTTAAAGACAACCGAGTGAAAAATATTTAGGAGGAATTCATAAAGGATACCAGGGAACTCAAATTGCTAAAACTATGATGTCCAGGGAGAGCTTTGCTTCTCAAAAATGCACTTTAGTAAATCTTTAGTAGTGGGATGTGACCACTTACGTCTGGGAAGAACAAAGAATAACATCCAAACAGCCATATCATAGGAGATACAGGTAGTCCTCGACTTACGGCCACAATTGAGCCCAACCTTTCTGTTGTTAAGTGAAACATTCATTAATCTGAATTTTGCCCCATTCTACGACCTTTCTTGCCACAATTGTTAAGTGAATCACTGCAGTTGTTAAGTTAGCATCATGGTTGTTAAGTGAATCTGATTTCCCCTTTGGACTTTGCTTGTCAGAAGGTCACATGGCCTCAGGGACACTGCAAGCGTCATAAATATGAGTCAGTTGCTAACCATCCAAGCGTTGATCACATGGCCACGGGATGCTTCAATGGTTGTAAGTCTGAAAAACGGTCATAAGTCACTTTTTTCCCTGCCGTTGTAACTTTGAACAGTCAGTAAATGAACTGTTGTAAGTTGAGGATTACCTGTAATGGTCTCCATTTGCAAAACGTTCTTCTTTGAGATGCACAGACCCTGGAGGCTCTCTTCAGATTGTATTTATTTTTTATTTAGCATATGGCATATAAATAAAATAAATAACTTTATTGTCATTGTACGTGTATACACAGTATACCCATAGAACGAAATTCACTTAACACCCAAAGACCAGGTCCAACACACATAACAATCCCCAAACACACCCCCACCCACCACAATTCTCCACCCCTAAACCCCAAACATCCACACAACAGACCAAGTAATGCTGACCAATAGCTCACTGATGGTGGCCCTTTAGTTCATGGTTGAATGCAATTATAGCTCTGGGATAAAAACTATTCAGAAAACGTGTGGTCCGAGTTTTAATTGTTCTGTATCTTCTGCCAGAAGGCAACAGTCCAAAAAGATTGTAAGCAGGATGGGAAGAGTCTCTGGGAATGTTATGCAACTTTCTCAAACAGCGAGATTCGAAGATGTTGTCCAGGGCTGGTAGCTGGAGTCCAATGATATTCTGAGTAGTTTTAATGGTTCTCTGTAGAACATTTTTGTCCGCTACAGAGCTGCTTCCACACCATGCAAGAATGCCGTATGTCAGGACACTCTCAATGGTGCTGCGATAGTAGGACAGAAGTAGATGCTGAGATAGATTTATCTTCCTGAGCAGATCATACATATCATACATGGACTAGCAATATAAATAAATATTTCAACTAGATTAGTAGAATTCCCCACTCTCCTGTCAGAGCTGAAGAAGCTTCTTGGATGAGAAGTGAAATGTGTTCAAAGAATAAACAAAAAAGTCCAGTTGCCTCTTGAAAAAGCACCTTTGGGATTGCTGGACTGGTATTTGCTCTGAGTTTATAGCCGGTCACGTTATTTGGCCTATAGCTTGATGTGGGACCCTGCAATCAAACTGAGGGGAGGATATTATGCTCCATTTAAACAGAGCTCCTCGGCAGATACTGGGGGATGTGGGATGCGAATCCTATTTAGGATTGTCCATTGCTGACGTGACCTTTTTTGTGGGGTCATTTATATGTCTTCCTATAGCTGGATGTTCAGTCAGATGTTTGAGAGAGGTCCAGAGGTGGGATTCACTCACTCGCTTTGCTAGCACGTGCCATCTCCATGCATGTGCCCAACCTTTGCGCATGTGCTTTGCTGGCGTGCTTGCCTTCCACGCATGTGCCCAGCCTCAAAAATGTGCCTAAATAGGACAGTATAGAGGGGACCGGGGGGACGGCTCCACACATGATTTCTCCATGATTTCTGCTACCGGTTTGCTCAAACTGGTCCGAACCGGTTGAATATCACCTCTGGATAGGTCACCAAAAAGTCTAAACTGCTACATCAAGCATGTTTCTGGGATCATCCACACTGAAATAACTGTGTGCATCGTATCATTTTGTAAGTGTACATGGGCTGGAGGAGATCTTTAGGCCCCAATTTTTAAGTATGATGCATTACAGGGTGTCTCTCCCACTTCCTCTGGCAACTGTGTGTGTTCTTGGAGCTATGACAGAAGAGAAAGATCAAGAAACGGAAGGTCCATAATGTGGATTTGAGATTTTTA
Organism: Arizona elegans; assembly: GCA_022577455.1. Taxonomy (NCBI): domain Eukaryota; kingdom Metazoa; phylum Chordata; class Lepidosauria; order Squamata; family Colubridae; genus Arizona; species Arizona elegans. The sequence goes on along the minus strand of JAKOOJ010000009.1, from coordinate 6,405,491 downwards.
TGCGAACAATAAATCAACTGCAATGCTGGTAAAGATTCTTCCAGGCCAATCAGCCCAAAGATTTCCCCAAAGCAGTTTCAAGAACAATGAGATAAGTATATTGGATTATTATAAAAACATATGGCCCCTAGTTAAGAAATATCACCTGATGCTTTCCCAGTGCATGGTATTCAGCGATATAGTTTTTAGCTGCCTTATGTTGTGACCCAGGGCCAAGTAGGTAGTAATCGACGCAAACAGACTTTATTAGAATAGCTGAGAATTAACTCATTCTCAGCATACTCCACACTAAATTAAAACGAACTCTTCATAACACAAATTCTTCAGTCTAATCACCAACCTTGGTATAATTAGGCAAACTGCCAAAGGCTTCTCTTGGCAGAAGTTTAAAAGCAGAAGATGCCGACAAGAGATAAGTGCAGCAAGACTATCAACGTTGTTTTCCAACAAAGAGCCCAAGAGCCGTTGCTGGTCTTTTAACCTTATGGGAGGGGCCAATCATCTCTTGGCCCTACTCTCGAGTCATCCTCTTTGTTTTAGCTGCTCTTGCCTTCTGGCAGCTCTTCTCATACGTGCACTAGGAATAGGCTCCTCCTGTTCCTCTGCCTCTCTACTGTCAGCCTCTGGAGGCTCCGGAGTCCGCACATCACTCCCCGATGGCCCTGACCCCATCTCTGCCTCCAATGCAGAGCCCTCATCTGGGCCTTCCCCAGCCTCCAGGACTCACCCATGTTCTTCCTCAGCTTCATCGCTCTCCGACTCCGCTGCCAGCTCCGCAGGCTGCTGGTGAACCACAACACCTTGTTTCTAATTAATATGTTGCAGGGCATACTATATTGTTTGCAGGAGATGGCCAGGCTCAGCCCGAGGGAGGGGTCAAATGTGTCATAAGTCACAAGTCCTTGCGTGCCCAACAGAGACCTAAGTCCATCCCCACCTTGAATGTCTTTTTCGTCTCCCACTCATTTCCCTTGGCCGCTAGTCGGTAGAGAGCTTAAGCTCGCAATAAATGTTGACACTCATTTGAACAGCCTGAATCTCCTGATTTCCCCTACGCTTGACTTTATTCCCAAAAAATGAAGTGCCAGAAAATCAATACAATTGTCCTTTTTGTTTGTTCGTTTCTCTGAAGCAAATTAATAATGAATAAGTCAAATGAGATGCAGTTTCATTATTTATGAAGAAGACTCCAATGGCCTACGTATTAGATGGTTTTAGGCTGTTCTTAATATTCCTCAAATAGTAATTTTTCCTTCTGACTCAAACATTCAGGAGTCATGCAAGCCAACAGGTTTTTTTAAAAAAAAAGTCAAGAAGGGGTGAATATCACCATTAACCTGTTCAGATGAGCCTCTAGGTAAAGGTAAAGGTTTCCCTCACACATATGTGCCAGTCGTTCCCAGCTCTAGGGGGCAGTGCTCATCTCCATTTCAAAGCCGAAGAGCCAGCGCTGTCTGAAGACATCTCCATGGTCGTGTGGCCGACATGACTAGAAGCCAAAGGCGCACTGAACGCTGTTACCTTCCCACCAAAGGTGGCCCCTATTTTCTACTTGCATTTTTACATGCTTTTGAACTGCTAGGTTGGCAGAAGCTAGGACAAGTAACAAGAGCCCACCCTGTTACGTCGCACTAGAGATTCGAACTGCTGAACTGCCAACCTTTCGATCGACAAGCTCAGCATCTTAGCCACTGAGCCACCGTGTCCCTTAGAGAAGAGCCTCTACATCAGGAATAACTTTTTCTAGCCAAGACCACATTTAGGATTACATTCTGCATGCAAAGAGTGGTGGGCAGAGTCAGAATACCTTAATTTTCACCTTAATTAACAGTAATGATAATTTGTTTTAATATATTTATATAGTGCTATTTAAAAACTCCATTTCAAAGTGATTTACAGACTGTCCTTGATTTACAAGCACTGGGACCAGAATTCCATTGCTAAACAAGGTGATTTTTAAATGAATTAAATGAAATGAACCTGATTTTACAACTTTTTTTGCCGTGGTTGTTAAGCGAATCATACAGCTGTTAAGTGAATCATTTGGTTATTAAGGGAATCCACTTTCCCCATTGACTCTGCTTGTTAGAAGCCGGATGGGAATGTCAGAAACGGCAATCACAGGACTCCGGGATGCTGCAACTGTCAGAAAATACATGCCAGTTGCCAAATGCCCAAATTTTGATCATAGGATCGTGTGGATGCTGTAATGATTATCAATGCAAAAGTCATTGTTTCCTGATGTAACTTTGAACAGAAGTTCAAAGCAAATGGTTGTAAATCAAGGACTATCTATATATTAAAAACAATTTGTCACAAAAAATTAATAATGATAAAGACTCCCTTTTTATGACCCTTAATTCAGGGTAGAGTCAGGGCGACTGGATGGAGCTGAGTGTATGATGTATATTACAAAAAGGGTAGAATAGTGTGTGTCATATCACAATCATATCTTTAGCCAAACCATTTTAATTTATGGGAGCTCCATGGATGTCCATAATTGTCTACCTTCCATCTGAGGAACCATCAGTCACCCAATAATTTTTATTTATTTTTATTTGATTTGATTTCTATACCGCCCTACTCCCGAAGGACTCAAGGCGGTGCACAGCCAAACAATAAAACACATACATACAAAATTTAAAAGTAGAATAGCTCTATTCCTGTTGGAAGGGATTTCTGTCTGAGCAAATGTTGGACTTTTTCACTGCACAAGCATCATAGATATAAGCAGTGGTGGGATTCAGCTGGTTTAGGCCGGTTCGGGAGAACTGGTTGTTAAATTGCTGACTGGCCCCTCCCTGTCCCACCCTGCCCTTTCCAGGAGTCCTCATGCACCCCGTTTGTGCTCCCAGGAGGCTGCAGAGAGGCCTATTAGGCCCAAAATGGGGCATGGAGGTGGCAGCCCTGCCTGCATCCCGTTTTTGCTCCCAGGGAGGTGCAGGAGGCCGAGTGCTGCCTGTCACACCCCCATGGCCACGCCCACCATGGCCACTCCCAGCCAGCTGGTCATTAGGGCAGAGAACCAATAGTTAAATTATTTGAATCCCACCACTGGATGTGTGTGTGTGTGTGTGTGTGTGTGTGTGTGAGAGAGAGAGAGAGAGAGAGAGCGCAAGAGAGGGAGGGAGGGAGGGGGAGAGAGAGATGAAATTCTCAAACAGCTCCTATGATTATCATTTTTACATGCAATCCTTCATGCTTTCTAAAACAAAAGAATGTTTTCTCCTAAAAGTATGGCTGCTGTGACACATACTGTATATCGTGTATCAACAAAGACATTATACCAGTTGGCTTCAAGCTGTTCTCTCTCTCATGCAAAGCGATTGGTTATTGAGGAAAATAAATCAATAAATGAAATACATTGATAAAATGTCTTTAATCAGATATTCATTCTTGGCAGAAAGTACTACTAGAATAAATAACACTTCTGTCCAGGAAGGAAAACATCTTGAAAAATATTGCTTTGCAAACATTGCAAACTACAGATATGCATGCGAAGGATTTCTGTACACTACAAAAAAAAAAAAGTTTAGAAAAGATGCCAAAATTATGATCTGGGAGAAAGATACTGGAGTAACTCTGCATTAGAGAAGGCTGCAATGGAATGGAGCTGTTAGCTGAGGAAAAATAATGAATGGGAGAATGATAAAAATGTATGAAAACTTATTTAATGTAAAAAAAAAACAAACCCAAAAAAGTAGTAGGATTTCTCTTTGTCTAGACCAGGGGTCTCCTTGGCAACTTTAGGACTTGTGGACCAATTCATGCTTGGCTGGGGAATTCTGGGAATTGAAGTCCACATGTCTTAAAGTTGCCAAGTTTGGAGAGTCTAGAATTTCCAGAATTCTATGATTTGTGTTCTCAGCATTCTTAGGAATGACAAATAAAATTGGACATGAATTTGATCTGACAACTTTAAATTCACATTGATGATGTTACCTAGTTGGCTAATGAACTGTCCACAAACCAGGTTATCAGAGGGACCATCTCTTCCTGAATACTTCTATCCATTCCATCAGGTCCAGCAGGATAGAAATGTGACTGTGAGGCTTGCAATCTGTGTATATATAGTAACTTGTCCTGCCACTTTTACCTTCTTGGTGTTTTACAAAAAGACTGCCACACATTTCCCCCAGGAGCCAACTCAGATAAGCAGGGATTAACACCAGACAAACAGTCAGGCAAAAAAAACAATACTTCGATAAATGAACTTACCAAAGAGGAAATCACAGCAAACCCCACATTCCTTCACACGCTGAGGATGAACCATCCGCAAGCAGACAACTAAGTCCAGATAACACCAAGAACTCCTCAATTCAACCGTGGGTTGCATATTTTATCTTCTGCTGGAACACGTTAAACTGCCCTTTCAATATCCAAAACATGTTATCACAGGAACTACCAAAGATCTTTGGCCTCTTGCAAAGAACAAAAACTCAACAGTAGATAACCCAAAGCTATTTCACAAAATCAAAAGTGGTCAGTTAAGTCCAGGGTAAGTCATTTCATAGCTGAATTATAAACAAGTTTATCTGCAGCTGGGTTTATCAGCGAACCATGGCTGATACTGTAGAATCATTATTTGACTAGCAAGGGCAATTGGATGCCTCAATCCAGCTTCTAGCCTCCAGTCTCAACAAAGTTGGCTTCCAAGGTATTGAATCACTGAAAACTTCCATTAGTAATTTGTGAGCTGGCATCTCAAATAGAGTCTTCGCTTTAACAGCAGTAATTTGAAAGTGATGGAGGATGGTTGTGGTCGCATATAACTCATTTAGAATTAGAAGTGGAACTTGTTCTCAAGCTACTTAGAGATCTTTTTTTCTTATATTTGTACAAAAGGTAAACAATTGCTTCTTGGAAGAATATAGATCCGCATTTACATTATTAAAAGGATCGTTTAGTTCTCATGAATTCGGTAATGTGTGGAGTGTTGCCACAAGGCAATACGCCACATATTCACTAGATAAGATGCAACGGAATAAAATAAATGCAGTCTTAAAGCCTGAAGCTGTCTCATCCCTCTCACTGCTCCACTATAAGCATACATACATCCTTGATTTGACTTCCCCAAGGCTCATCCCTGTCACTTTCTTCAAATTATTTTTGGCTGCAAACTGTAGCTGTTGGCGTAAGTCACAGGAATACATTTCTGAATAGTCATGTAGAAGATGACATGATTAAGCTAAAACGTATGAAGAACGGTTGCAGGAACTGGGTATGTCTAGTTTAACGAAAAGAAGGACTAGGGGAGACATGATAGCAGTGTTCCAATGTCTCAGGGGCTGCCACAAGGAAGAGGGAGTCAAGCTATTCTCCAAAGCACCTGAGGCAGGACAAGAAGCAATGGGTGGAAACTTATCAAAGAGAGAAGCCACTTAGAACTAAGGAGAAATTTCCTGACAGTTAGAACAATGAATCAGTGGAACAACTTGCCTCCAGAAGTTGTGAATGCTCCAACTCTGGAAGTTTTTAAGAATAGGTTGGATAACCATTTGTCTGAAGTGGTGTAGGGTGGTTCTGCCTTTGCAGGGGGTTGGATTAGAAGACTTCCAAGGTCCCTTCCAACTCGATTATTCTATTCTAAGCCATTCCGTAAAAGTCCAGGTGAAGCTACATTTGAATGCTTCTTCTAGTATTATGGTAAAATAAGAACAGGTAGTCCTCTTCTTACAATGACAACTGAATCCAGAATTTCTGTTGCTAAGTGAGGGAGTTGTTATGTGAATTTTGTCTCCATTTTGCAACCTTCCTTGACGCAGTGGTTAACCGAATCACTGCACTTGTTAAATTAGTAACATGGTTGTTAAATGAATCTGGCTTTCCCGTTGACTTTGTCAGAAAAGGGGATCACATAACCCTTCAACCGTCATAAATGTGACTCAGTTGCCAAGGGTCTCAATTTTGATGATATAACCACAGAGATGCTGCCCCGGTTCATAAATCACTTTTTTTCAGTACCGTTTCAGTACCGTTGTAACTTCAAATGGTCACTAAATAAACTGTTGTAAATTGAGGACTATGTGCAGTTACATCCTTAGCATGTATGTCTACGACGTCAATCCATTCAGAGGTTTATGGTAATCACACAAAGCTATAGAGCTAAGTGAATCATTCAGGAACATAGATAGACTTCCTGAAGAACAATAGATACTTCCATAAATACTTCTTCATTAGGAAAGAAATGAAATTTTCACTTATCAGAGATTTCTTACATCACCAGTCTAGCATCCTGCATATACTCTGTTTCCCCAAAAATAAGCCCCAACTGGAAAATAAGCCCTAGCATGATTTTTCAGAATGCTCATAATATAAGCCCTACCCCAAAAATAAGCCCCAGGTAAGATTGTCAGCCAGACGGACATGTTTAGTACCGTATTTAGTCCCCAAAAATAAGACATCACCTGAAAATAAATCCTAGTGTTTCTTTTGGAGCAAAAATAATAATATAAGACCTGGACTTATTTTCAGGGAAATATGGTATGTTAGATCTATAGTTCCCCTTTTTTCTTTGTGAGTTCTCCTGGATGGGGGTTTAAACCAGGGGTGAAATGCTACCGGTTCGGACCGGATTGCCTGATCCGGTAGCAATGGAGGCGAGTGGTTCGGAGAACTGGTAGCAAAAATCCCTGCCCCCCTCCCATTGCCCAGCTGAGCCGTGCTTTTTTTTTTATTTTTAAAAGCATTTTTTCTACAACCTCTTTGGCTGAAAAAATGCTTTTAAAAGTTTTTTAAAAAGCCTCTGATGATCACACGGCTCAACTGGGATCATCAGAGACTTTTAAAAGCATTTTTTCTACAACCTCTTCGGCCGAAGAGGTTATAGAAAAAATGTTTTTAAAAGGGAAAAAAGCCTCTGCCGATCAGGCAAGTCAGTTGGGATCGTCAGAGGCTTTAAAAGCATTTTTTTTACAACCTCTTCAGCCGAAGAGGTTGTAGAAAAAATGGTTTTAAAAGTAAAAAAAAAAAATTGGCCATGCCCACTCAGTCATATTAAACCCCTCCCCCAGCCACACCCACAGAACCGGTAGTAACAAATTTTATATTTCACCACTGGTTCAATCTTTATAAATCTGAGCTTGCCAAATTGGGAAACATTACTGTGTTTCCCCGAAAATAAGACCCTGTCTTATATTTTTTTTGAACCCTGAAGTAAGCGCTTGGCCTTATTGCCATGCGCTCAAAAGCCCGATTGGGCTTATTATCAGGGAATGTCTTATTTGGGGGAAACAGGGTATCTAGTAAAATCTTTTCTTCAAATCCCATTCCCAACTCACCATGGCCAGTTTGCCCTGGGACAACTCACTGCAAGACAAGAGTTACACTCATATCAAAGAAATAATGAAATAGAATTATTAAAGAAAGGATGACAAAGGAGGGACAATATAAAATAGGAATGCCAAAAATTAAATTTTTAAAAACTTATTTTAGATAATTAAATTGAATGGTTGAATTTTTTCACAGCGAGTTGTCCATGGCGATTTGGCTGAGAAGAGTTGTCCCATTCCACTCTAATACATTGATCTGCTGAGCATCTCTAGTGAGAAGTTCTTGGCAAAGTACAGTTCATCTTCAACTTACAGCAGTTCATTTAGTGACCATTCACAAAATTACAACAGCACTGGAAAAAAAGTGACCTATGACCATTTTTTACACTTGATGACGATTGCAGCATTCCCATGGTCACGTGATTTACATTTGGATGTTTGACAACTGGTTCATATTTATGACGATTCAGTGTCCCAGGGTCATGTGATCCTCTTTTGCGACGTTCTGACAAGCAAAGTCAATGGGGAATCCAGATTCACTGAACAACGGTGTTACTCACTTAGCAACTGCAGTGATTCACTTAACAAATGTGGCAAGAAGTCCTAAGTCTTCTTATGGCTTCTTGCCACCTTTTAAGTCATAAAATGGGGCAAAGCTCAACAAATTTCTCACTTAGCAACGTAAATTCTGGGTTCCATTGTGGTCGTAAGTCGAGGACTACCTGTAAGTGAGACTTCTAGCATCACTCTTTGTATTCAGTAGGGGTTTTTTCCCCCCTCTGCTTTAAATTCGCATTTTTATCATTCTGCATCTTCCTCTCCCCACTAATGTTTTATTGTAGTATTTATGAGGCTCCTTGCATGCTGGCCCTCTTAGCAAGGAGATAGATTTATATGGGATGGGAGGTGTAGGGTGTATTCCCATAAAGAAAACCAAACAAAGATCAACTGCAAATACTTGAGAATGAGGGTCCCTGGGGTGTAGTATTAAGACTGCCATATATGCAAATACTATCTTTTAAAATTACGGCAGGCAATTGCACCACCAGCAATTTGGGATTCATGCCCAAAATTCCTTCAGTTGCAATCCCATTACTTTAACCTAGCAAAGCAGCAACAGGAATTCTTGCACTGAAGTTAGTCTTCACAGGAATGTAAAAATCCTATGCCGAGATCAGCCCAATAACACGTAGGAGCATACTAGCTGGGGAATTCTGGGAATTGAAGTTTGCACATCTTAGCATTGATACCGCCAGTGGTGGGATTCAAATAATTGAACAATCGGTTCGGCCAAGGTCAGGTTGGCTGTTGTGGGAGGTTTGGTCCATCCCCATCCTCCAGCTCCGCCGCACATGCGGGATAAGCCTCCTGCGATAGCCAACCTGACCCTGGGTGAATTGGTTGTTAAATTACCCATCCACCCCCGCTATCAAAGTGAATCCTGGGTTCTGCACTGCAATGGAGAAATGGGCAATGGAGTGGCCAGCATGAGGAAAGGAGGAGGAGCAAGGAGAAGAAAGAGGGGAAATGGCCTCCTTCTTCCCTCGCGCCGGCTACTCAGTTGCCCATTTCTCCATTGCACGCAGTGCTCAGGATCCACTTTGATAGCGGAGAGGGGATGGTGTAATTTAATAACCGGTTCCCATGAACAGGTGTGAACTGGCTGAATCCCACTACTGGATTCAGCTGAAAAACATTGCATTTAGGAAATATGGCACATAACGGGAACCAATTCAGAGAAATACCTTGCATTCTTTGAAAGTGTTTCACAGACATCTAAATACTAGTTTACTCAACGGCTTCAACTTTTCTGCTCCTATGCCATCCAGAGCAGGTTGGAATGAATTATTTTGTGCAAACTTTAAGTAATTAGGAAAACTTCAATTATTAAAATCCTCCGTGTTCAGTTTGTCTGAAAAAAACAGGTTAAGCATTTGGGGCATGCAACTTCCACAAAAATGTTTGACTTGTCAAACATTCAAAGTTAAAATTTTGTGAAAGACGCTTAGAGCATTTTAGATCCTCTTGTGAGGAAAACAAAGGAGGCCACAGATGGCCCTCAGCAATCAAACTAACTTTATTCTGCTCACATTTTAGTTCTCTTTCCCCGCTGCTATTCTCAGTAGATATCTTTTCGTATTGAATGAACTACAGTAGCCCTTGATTTATAATCATTCGCTTAGTGATCTTTCAAAGTTACGACAACACTGAACAAAGTGACTTATGACCATTTTTCACGCTTATGACTGTTGCATCATTCCCATAGTCACATGATCAAAATTTGGATGTTTGGCAAATTGACACCTATTTATGACGCTTGCAGTGTCCCAGGGTGGTGTGATCATCTTTTGTGAATTTCTGACAAGCAAAGTCAATGGAAAAGCCAGATTCACTTAACAACTAGGTTACTAACTTAACAACTGCAGTGATTCACTTAACAACTGTGGCAAGCAAGGTCATAAAATGGGAAAAAACTCACTTAATGATAGACTCATTTCACAACATAAATCTGTGGTTCAATTGTGATCGTAAGGACTACCTGTATTCATTTCAGATGCATCTCAAAATTGAGGGACAAGAAGGTAGGAGATGATGTCCTGGGGATGAGACGCACTTTGTTTTCCCCTAAAAGAGGGTGAAAATTTGAGTGCATCTTATACACTGAATGTAGCCCCACCCACCCGCCAGCCCCCACCCTTTGGCCTCTGCCTCCCAGCAATTTACCTCCTTGCAGCAAACGGCAAACAGCCCGTTTCAGCTTCAGCAAAGCCTGATTAGCACAAACAGCTGATTGTCGGTTGGATCAACCTCCTGACCCTCAGCTGTTTCAAGCTGCAGGGATTGCCATTGCCTATTGCCAAGCAGGCCTCCGCTGTTTGCTGCAAGGAGGCAAATTGCTGGGAGGCAGAGGGAGAGGCAGATTTTTTTTCTTGTTTTCCTCCCCCAAAAAAGTAGGTGCATCTTATAGTCATGAGCGTTTTATACTCCGAAAAATACGGTAGGTAGGTTTTGGGGAGGTTTTCTTTTTTTATTATTCTAATTGTTGCTCTTCCTATTATTTTTTATATGGATTCTTTCGGGAATGAAATTAAGCATTTCAGTCCATGAAACTTTGTACTGTAATGTATAGATACTAGCATCAAACAAAGCATTAATCTTTCTACAATTGCATATGTCTGCAAACTTACATTAAAAAAAAAGTATAGTGCTAAAAATTGCATACAGGTAAAGTAATTACATGTTTTTAAAATAGCTTACATTGGATAAATTTACATTAAAGAAGAGTGTGAACAGGTGATTTACATATCAAGGGATCAAAGCAAGGGCAATTTACATTTTAAAGAGTTGGACAAATTACATTAACTTTTGAGTACATTGGGGAGACACATACAAAGAAGATGTACTGTAGATGTGAATCGTTATTTTAAAAAATCAATATACATTTAGAAAATCCATTTAGGTACCTGCTAATCTGGAATGCAGATATTTTACCAATCCTCATATCTCTAGCTTTGAAGTCTAACTTCTAGGGATCATCTAATCCAGGGGTACCAAACTCGATTTCATTGAGGGCTGCATCCAAAACGGGCCTCCTTGGGGTGCCGTCAGTCAGGCAATGTCGGCAACGGGCCTTCTCTGTGGGGGCACCCACCCTGTGGAATGAGCTGCCTCCTGGAATACGATTGATCCCGGACCTCCGGACCTTCCGTAAAGCCCTGAAGACGTTTTTATTTCATCAAGCCGGCCTAGCCTAAATGGTTTTTAATTGGGATTTTAAATTTTATGGATTTGGGGTTTTAAATTGGGTAGCCAATTATTTAATTCTTTTAATTATCTTAACTTTTGTATTTGTATGTTTTTTAATTTTGGCTGTTCACCGCCCTGAGTCCCTTCTGGGAGAAGGGCGGTATACAAATTAAATTAATAAAATAAATAAATAAATAAAATAAATCAGGGTTGTGTTTGATCTCAGATGGGCAGGATGGGCATGGCCCGATCGACGTCACTCATGTCAGGGGCACCTGTGGTGGCCAAGTGCTAAGGCAGGATTTCCCTTAGACTTTTCCTCATTCTGATTATAATCTCCTTCCTCCTTTCCTTCCTCCTTTCCTTCCTTCCTTCCTTCCTTCCTTCCTTCCTTCCTTCCCTTCCTTTTCTTCTTTTTCCTTTCCTCTTCATTCTTTCTTCTTCCTTCCCTTCTTCCCTTCTTTTTCCCTCCTTGCTCTCTCTCATCTTCCCCTCTGTGGCCTCCTGCAGCCCTCTGCCAGTGAAAACAGAGCTCAGGGAGCCATGCACGAGCTCCGTTCCCGCTGGCAGAGGCACCGCGTGCCGGTCCTTCACTGTTTCCAGTGCATCCCCGCAGGCCAGATTAAAGCACCATGCAGGCTGGATGCGGGCTGTGGGCCTTGAGTTTGGCACCCCTGGTCTAATCATTGAAGTCTCCCATCATCCTGTCCAGCGGTGAAATCCAATTTTTTTTACTACCAGTTCTGTGGGCGTGGCTTGGTGGGCATGGTGTGGCGAGCCTTGGTGGGCGTGGCTTGGTGGGCATGGCAGGGGAAGGATACTGCAAAATCTCCATTCCCTCCCCACTACTGGGGAAAGGATATTGCAAAATCTCCATTCCCACCACACTCTGGGGCCAGCCAGAGGTGGTATTTGCCGGTTCTCCGAACTACTCAGAATTTCCGCTACTGGTTCTCCAGAACCTGTCAGAACCTCCTGGATTTCACGCCTGATCCTGTCCCAACTTTGCACTTATTGGAATGTTTATTTAAATGCCTACATTAGGTTTATGTGTACATGCAAACTAACATATCCAAACTTTATTCAAATGTCTTAAGTTTTCCCTTTTCTAGGAAGGAGGATGGAGTAGCAGGCTTAGATATAACATAACTAGAAAGAGCTCTTTCACAGAAATAAATGACGGATATTGTCAACAAAGCAACACTGAATATCCTGGATGAGAAGAAGAAAGAAATGAGAACCAGGATTTCCACTAAGTCATAGTTGAACAGTGTCTCCCAACCTTATTAACTAAAAGATGCATGGATTTCAACAGGGGTGCTAGTCACTTACTTTCCCTACCGGTTCACAAATGTGAGTGTGCATACTCTCTCTTCTTGCTTTGCTTGCATGCGCCCCATCCACGCATGCACCCGGCCTTCTGTGCATGCACTTTGCTGGTGCACACATGTTCCACACATGCGCCCAGCCTCAAAAACGTGCCTAAATAGGACGGCATAGAGCCGGGCAGGCTCACCCGCGATTTCCGCTACCGGTTCAGGCAAATTGGTCCGAACCAGCTGAATACTACCTCTGGACTTCAAGTTCCAGAATTCCCCAGCAGCCAGGGGGATTCTGGGAATTGAAGTCCAGACCTTTTAAAGTTGCCAAGACTGAGAAACATTGTAGTAGAATGCTAGTACATATCATTAAAATTTGTACTTTAATGCCTTTGACAGCTACTGAGTCAACTATTTAACTGATATGACTTTCAATGCCAAAAAGAAATCCATGGTCTCCCTAGGAGATAATTTTAAAAGAAAAGGAATAGACTGTAGATGGTACAGGCTGAGACTGCTTTTGCAATTCCAGATGTGGAATAAGAAATTTGCAAATGGGACAGTGAGGCTGTGAAACAAGCCTTCTCTTTTCTTTTTTTTTACTCAGCATTGCCAGCCCTTCCAGAATTGGTTCATTCATTACACCAAATCGTTAAATGATTAATTTGAGTTGAATTTGGCTGCTATATAAAGACTGACACTGTAATTTCTAAACCATGGTTTGTGGTTCCGTACAATAGTAAAGCAACTATTCCAGACTATTTTCATGTCATCCTCTGGGTCTACCTAATTCTCATAATCTAATAATGTGGCTCTGGATAAAAATACACCAAATAGTCATAGATCAAGTTCCCTTATAATTAAATTAGACAACAGCCTTTTTGTGATTGTGAAGAGTCAAGTGGTAGCAGTGTAAACAAGGCTGTTTGACAGCCAGTGCCAACAATAGCTAAATTTCACATGTGAAGTGATTGCAATTGCTGGATTCAGCCTAGGATTAAGGAATCCATGAAGTGAGGGACTACTCAGGGTACCGTCAATCAAATTATGCTGACTGGTGACTTCCACGGGGAGGGCCTTCTCTGTGAGGGCTCCAACCCTTTGGAATGAACTGCCCCCTGAGATACGAAATATCCCTGATCTCCATGCTTTCCGCCGTGCCCTCAAAACCCTGATGTTCCGACAAGCGGGGCTAAAGATATGAACATGTGAATGTTTTTAAAATGTTATCTAATTTTAGGTTCTATTTAATTGGGCCAAACTATGTTATAATAATAATTTTAATTAGCAATTTTATGATGTTTGTGTATCTATATTTTTCTTGACTGTACAGTGCCTTGAGTCCTACGGGAGAAAGGCGGTATAGAAATATAATAAATAAATAAATAAATAAGTGAGGCAGATCTGATCTAGCATCAAGTTGTTCCAACAAACCTTTTGGCTTTTAGGCTCTTGAAGTAAGATGTCCTTATTTCCCAACTCAGCCTGGCTGAAATGAAACATATCTATTAAGCTCAGACTTTGGAAAACCTCATCTTTCATCAGGAACTTTCCTCTGCAATTAAACCCTTCTTTTACCTTGCCGGGTTCTGACTTTCTAGCCATTTCTGCCTAGGTTCTCTGGGGTTGGAGGCAGGGGTGGGCTTCAAAAATTTTAACAAGGGGTTCTCTGCCCAGTTGCTGGGTGGGCGTGGCTATGGTGGGCGTGGCCTAGTCAGCCTCCTGCACCACAGTGGGGGACGTTTTTGCCCTCCCGGGCTCCAAAGGCTTTCCTCAAGCCTCCAGGAAGGCAAAATGGCCTCCCCAGACTCCAGAGGCCCTCTTCTTCCTGAACTTCTGGTAGGCCCGTTTTTCGCCCTCCCCGAGTCTCCGCATGCACCCTGCACTTACCTGCATCCAAAACGGGCCGCTTAGGGACTCCTGGGAGGGGCAGGGCAGGGTGGGCGGGGCCAGCCAGGAGTGGGATTTGGGGGTTCTCCAAACTGCACAGAATCTTAGCTAGAGGTTCTCCTGAACCCCTGAGAACCCCCAGCAGCCCACCCCTGGTTGGAGGCCTCCATAACTCTGTTTGGAATTAATGGGGACTTGATCGGATATTCTGGTGGAGTTTGGTTCTTCTGCATGTGATTAGGCAGATCCATCAGCTTGGACTGCCTCCCAAGGCAGAGGATATGTCCAGCTGGACCCTGACATCAGGAGATGTGTCATCCAGACTATGCTGACTTGCTAATTGGAATGTCATGGGAAATTTCATCCCATGCTTTACTAAAACCAGAATATATTATGTTTGTGGCGTTTTGACAGACTGCAAAAAAAAATGAAAGAAGTAAGATTCATTGGGCGAAATTTGATAAATCTGTACTGGCTTTGAGTGATTATTGTGTTACTCAATAAGCATTACTCAATGCTTATTAGTCAATTGCATTACTCAATAAACATTACTAAGGGTTTATGGATGATATTATCTGCCTTAGAATCTTCCTAGTTATTGTCTGCCTATAGTTCTTCATAACTTTTTGAAAATTAGCACATTGGCCCAGGGGTGGGTTCCACTTACCTTTACTACCGGTTCGCAATGGGAGTATGCACGTTTCTACACATGCGCAGATCGTCAGTGATGATGTCAGAGTGGGTGGGTGGAGCCTCCCGCTGCCATTATTACCGGTTCGCATGAACCGGGAGCAACCCACCACTGCATTGGCACTACACCAGGGGTGTCAAACTCAATTTCATTGAGAGCCTCTGTGTGCGTCCGTGTGCGCTCACATTTGCAAACCAGTAAGGAAGATAAGTGAATCCTACCAGGGGATGCTGGATTCCCTTTAACAACCGGGTTGCTAACTTATCAACAGCAGTGATTCACTTAACAACAGAAGCAAAAAAGGTCATAAAATGGGGCAAAACTCACTTAACAAATGCCTCATTTAACAACAGAAATTTTGGACTCCGTTGTGTGTTCATTGTCAGCATTCTGATGCTGCCATAAAAAGGAGGAGACGAGGCTTGACTTTTCACCTACTTATTTTCTCTGTAGATAATATCCCCTAGGAGATGGGATGGGAGTGGGGGCATTCCTGTGGGTTGAGGTCAGAAGCTGGGGAGACTGACTTGGAAGATGGCCAATGAGAAGATGAGAATTGGGGAACGGAAAGGGAAATGTTTGGGGGTCAGAGGGTTAGATCTGTCATACTCAATAAATGAAATATTTCAGCAAAGATTAATTGTTTGGAAGTGCAATTTATTTGAGATGACATCGAAACCTGACATTCATAAGTTGAGGGTTACCTGTGTTTTCCTGTTCTCATGAAATTAGATTTATAACACTTGTCTTATTATTCATTTGTCAGGAATGATGGATATATATTTTCCAGGATCTTGAGTAATCTTTCTCAGAATCTGGAATCTGAAAGACTCCAATCACCAAGAACAATTTCGAGCCATAAAAGCTGCATCTAAACATTACAGAGCCATTTAACATAGTGCTGCTGGAAGTTTAATTCAATTGTGTGGATTGACTCTAACTTTGCTCAAAATCAAATAACTTAGAGCCTTTGTAATGTTCCTCCACCCGCTTCCACCCCACAACCTAAAAAAGGCTAGCTTTGCATCCAGTCTACAAATGCCATGAATATTTCATCTAAACATGTTGAATAATGGATATGGTAAAATTGCAATTTGTACGTGGGCATTTGGTGGCTGGAATACAGCTAAACTCACTGTATGAATTATTCACAATATTCCAAACGATTTGCACTGCTTTTGTTTCTAAATTCTTGTCATTTGAAGTGGAGAATGAAGAGTTTGCTGAGGGGAGAAGAAAAAAAAAATACACCAAAACCGAACACCCTATTGAGAAAATGAGTAAGTTAAGAAGCATTCATGAATTCATTGCAAGGCACACCATAAATGTATCTTGAGTTTCACTGCTGGTCAGTGGATGGTAAAAAAAATACCGTGTTTATGATTGACTCCATAAACACGACAACACTCATTTCCCTCAGGATTTGCACAACGTAATAATGATTCAAGCTAGTTAATGCGAGAGCGCATCCTTAATCACATTTGGTGATTTTTATATGGCTGCTCTTGTCGCCTAAACATGAGGGTGTTGTACTTTCAAGTAGCACCCTCCGTGTTTTGAAACCAACAAATAAACGTCACGTCAAACTTTGATTTGTGATAACCTCAAATAGAAGCCTCCGAAGAGCCATATGTGAGGGAAGAAGGGGTAAGTAATCAGCATACATGTAACTACCGTAATTACTTTGTCACACAAGCGATCAAATCAGTCAAATGGTTTATTCTATAGCCATATGGCCAGATACAATAAAATAGCCAATAATAGAACTGTTACATGCATGTATATCTGTAAAATATAAAAATGAATGAGTATAGCAAATGAGTGGCAGTTTAGTGTAGTGGTTAAGGCATCAGGCTAGAAACTAGGAGGCTCAAAGTTTAGAACAGGGGTGTCAAACTGAATTTCTTTGAGGGCCGGATCAATATTGTAGTTCTCTGAGGGCCAGCTGGGGAGGGGAGCAGGGGGGAAATGGGACGGATGCCTCCTACAGCACCCTGCTGGACAAAACGGGTGCGGGGATGGAAGGCTGAGTCAACCTTGAGCCTGGCGAGATTCGAACCTGCAGTAATTGCAGGCAGCTGGTTTTAATAACAGGGTGCTTTAGACCACTGTACTACCAAGGCTCTTAGCTTGATGATCGCTTAAGGTTATAAAACGATGAACATTGTTTTGATCGACAAGCTCAGCATCTTAGCCACTGAGCCACCGCGTTTCTTCTATCACTCTAACCTAGAACTGTAAAATTTCTACAGCAGGGGTCCTCAACCTGTGGGCTGCAGCCCAGTACTGGGCCACGACCTATTGTCCACCAGGCCACGTGAGTAGCTGGCCAGTATGTGCATGTGTGAACATAGCACTGCTGACATGAGCATTACTGAGAACATCACTGGTGCTTGAGACCCCACTCATACGGGTGCTTGTGGCCCCACTTGCGTGGGCACTTACAGCCCCACTCACACGAGGTTCACCACAAGCGTCGCGGGAATTCGCAGCCCCGTTCGCACGAGGAATTGATGTTTGCACACATGTGCATGCACCTATTCCCCACACACAAAAACATCTCCTCTTTTCCCCCTTCCCCCACTCTGGGATGCCAATCTGGAAAGACTGGGGAACTCTGTTCTACAGGGTCCGATTTGGGTGAGTCACCGGGACCAGAGGTTTTGTCTTCCGAGCTTTCGGACCTCATGCTGGAGCCCATCCTTAAAGAATTTCTCTTTTTGTGCTTTGGACTATTCTGTGTGTGGTATTTATAGGTGCCTATTGTGTGTGGCTTTTTAGTTGTTGATTGGCCAGCTATTAAGTCATTGGCTGTTGTTTCCTTGTGCACAGGAAACAACACCCAACAACCTAATAGCTACAATCAACACCCTAAGCAACAACTGTTGTGCACAAGGAAACAACAGCTAATGATTTAATAGCTAGCCACGAACACCTCAATCAACAATTAAAAAGCCATGCACAATAGGCACCGTACGAATACCACACACAGAATAGCCAAAAACACACACTCTGCTAGAGAGAAATTCCCTGAGGATGGGCTCCAGCAGGAGTCCGAAAACTCGGAAGACTAAACCTCTGATCTTGGTGACCGACGCAGATTGGATCCTGCAACATTATCCTGGGACGTGTGTATTTGCTTCCATTTGTGTAAAATTTCTCCTGTACAATAGCCAACAAATTAGGCGGCAATTTGTACATTTGGCTAAAAAAAAAAACAAAAAAAAACCTACATCACATAACAGATTCCGTACAATTTTTTTCCCCCAGGAATCCTAGTGTATATTAATAATTTATAGAGAAAATGGAAAAGAGAGCTACAGCTTTAGTAGTCTTTGCCGAGGGAGAAGCAAATCTTTACCTAAGCAATACTTACTTACTCAATATAAAAGAAGCTGGTGTGTTAAAATTAGTTTATGGCTTCGTATTCAATCTAGTGGCTAGATCTATAATGGGATTTTGATCAACACTGACTTTAAAAAAGAACGAAAAGGAAGCGATCTCATTTCCCCTTTGTAAAATAGATTAAGGCAACGTAGTGTTGAACATACCTACAGTACAACGCCTACGAGACAGATCTAAATAAACATGCGTAGGAATATGATGTAAAGGTAAAAATAGTGCAGAAAGGAACATTATATACTAATGACACTTTCTCCATTACATAGCCAAAGAGTAAAAGGAAACGACCGCACCTGTCTGTTTTAGAAAAAAAAAATAATAACAGGCATTCCTGAAGCTCATGTTGTACGCTATTGCGTTAAACTATGTCTATTTAAACTAGACTGACTTGTCAAGTAGATATGTAAGGCATTTCTGAAACATTGGTGGAATATCAGGGATAGTTTGACAAATTGGAGTTTCCAATGAGAGTAGGGCAGGGGTGTCAAATTAGATTTATTTTATTTTTTTGAATCAAGTTTTATTGATTTTTTCTTTCACACACACATTTTTTTTGAACAGAGTATTGGCCAGATCATATCTTATACAACTTACGAATTTCATTTTACATAGTTACAATTTTTGCCAAAATATTCTTTTCCCCTATTTTTTTATCTTATCTTAATACTTCTATACTTATTATATAAACAGCATCACCATCTGCCCTCAAATCTGAGTTTCTTAACATCATTTCAATTAGTTATCCTATCTTATCCATATATATTCCCTTTTAACTTTCTTATTGATTTGTTCTTCATCCTATTAAATTTGAATATGCTTGGGGTTGCCTTTCTACCATTTCATCTCCCTTGTTTTACAACAATTCTTCTCCTCCTTCTCCTCTCTTTCCCTTTCCCTTCCTTCTGCTATCCTTTTCTACTTTCTTCTTTCTTCCTCTCTACTTCCCCTTCCTTTCCCCCTTGATTTCATTGAAATTCCCTCTCAATTTCAATGAAACTCGATTTCATTGAGGGCTGCATCAGGGTTATGTTTGACCTCAGAGGGCCGGGTTGGGTGGCCAGGATGGGCGTGGTCTTGGTGGGTGTGTCCGGGGTAGGTGTGGTCATGGTGGGCATTTGACACAGGCTCAAGATGTGCTTTTTCCCTTCTCTTCTTTCTTTCCACAGTACTACCCGGCCTCCAGAAGCACTCTGCCAACCAAAAACAGGCCATGCAGCCTGTTTTTCGTCTTCCCGGCCTCCGGCAGCACTCTGCCAGCCAAAAGCAGGCTGCACGGGGCCTCCATACGGCCTGTGTTTGGCCAGCAGAGTGCTGCTGGAGGCCATGGGCTCTCACGTAATATGGGAGTGTTTGGGGAGAACATTGGAGCATTAAAGGGGAGTTTGAACTCTCAGCTGGCTGTGTGGCTTTTGTGCCTTGTCCCGGGTCATCACACCCTACCCCATTGCAGTATTCGGGTCTCAAACACAGACTTGCTAATCTCCAATCCAGCGTCTTAATCGTGTGAGCCACCATTTTCCAGTGCAGAGATGTTATAATATCGTATAATAATATCTTGCATTCATACCTTAATAGTGAATTCATTGGCAAACCAGTGTGATAGAAAGTAGTATGGAGATGGATCCCCAGGAGGGAGGGGGTGCATTTCAGAGGAGTAAAAGCAGGGGTGAAATCCAGCAGATTCTGACAGGTTCTGGAGAACCAGTAGCAGAAATTTTGAGTAGTTCGGAGAACCGGCAAATGCTACCTCTGGCTGGCCCTAGAGGTGGGGATTTTGCAGTATCCTTCCCCTGGAGTGGGGTGGGAATGGAGATTTTGCAGTATCCTTCCCCTGCCAAACCACGCCCACCAAGCCACCACACCCACCAAGCCGCCACGCCCACCAAGCCACTCCCACAAAACCGGTAGTAAAAAAATTTGGATTTCACCACTGTGTAAGAGGCAACTCAGCCCACATATTATGTGTGAGAGAAAGAGGGTGAAGACAGTCCCTCCCTAATAGTTCAGAGAATATTTTGTAGATGCAGACATTAGGGTCCTTAGTCTGGCAAGATTTTGTCTCTCAACGTGAAACAATAAAAGAACACATCTTAGAAGAATCACCACATATCATTCTTGGGTTTGGGACTGACATCAGTAACAATTAATAAGTATAAAATGTAAGAGCAGGGTAGTTAGGTAGCTGTGTAGATAAGTAAGTGATTTTCACCGCATATTTTTAAATAGTAGCACACTTCCATTATTGCACTGCATTCATGCTGCCAAATTTCACATTTCCAAGCTCTACTTTCCAAAATGCAGGCTTCGTTCTATGGTAGGTTCCTGGGTTTGTCGAGTGCATTTCTAAACCATCCCATGGGTGCTGTTTGTGCCAAGGCCGTCTCTGCTATTGCATAAAACTTGATTCAATTCTAACATCACTCAGGAAAACAACTTTTGCTGGGAGAGAAAGGCTAGATTTCTCTCCAAGTAATACAAATGCAAAAACACCTGTCTGTATCACAAAAGCCAATTGTATCTACTGTATGACTCTTCTCGTTGTCAGAACTGGCAGTTTTCCTGCTTTTCTGTACAGAAACTACCCGATGATTTGTGAAAAATCTAGCCTCAAACATATCCAGAAACACTTTTCCCTTCCATACTCTTGTAAAGAAAAGAAAGGTTTATCTCAAGAAATCCCCTTTACAACAAACCTAGGCTTTACAGGTCTCCTTCTTGATTTATAACTTTCCTTTCTACCTTTTACTAATATTCCTTAGGGCAGAGGTGTCAAACTCGATTTCATTGAAGGCCGCATCACAGTTGTGTTTCACCTCGGGGGGGGGGCGCTGGAGTGGCCGTGGCCATGGTGGGTGTGGCCAACTTGATGTCGCTTGTGTCAGGGGCACCTGTGGTGGCCCAAGTGCTCTGTCAGAGAACAGGGGCTCCCGAGCTCCATTTTCGGCAGCGATGGCCTCCTACAACCCTCTGCACGTGATCTTCCCAAGCTCCGTTTTTGCTGGCAGAGGCACCGTGGGCCAGTCCTTCACTGTTCCCAGAGTGTCCCCACAGGCCAGATCTAGGCACCCCATGGGCCGGATCCAGCCCCCGGGCCTTGAGTTTGATACCTCTGCCTTAGGGGATGGATACAGAACTGTATTAGGCAGCAAAATGACAGCTAGGATTATAGACCAGAACTACGTCTCAGAACAGAGCACACGCACAGCTTGATGTATTATAGATCCCGGCTCAGTTTTCAGGCTGTCTAATGAAACTAATCAGCTGCAAGTAGTGAAAGGAAAAATCAATTCCTCATTGGTTGCCCAGAAACTTGAAAATAATTAAAATAGGCAGTACAGATCTGATGGGTCCATATTATTTATTTAGAACAGGGGTGTCAAACACAAGGCCTGCGGCTGGATCCAGCCCGCCATGTGGTCTGATCGGCCTGCGGGGCTGTCTTGGAATATGTAAGGGGCCAGCCCGCATCACTTCGGTCCGGTCTACCTAATGCGAAGAGGAAACATCAGGCCAGCAGTTTGGGGAATGGTGTCAAGCTGGCCACGCCCACCCAGTTGGCCACAACCAGTGAGTGGCATCAAGATGGCCACGCCCACCCAATTGGCCATACCATCCAGTCAGCCACGCCCTCCCGGCCCTCCCAAGGTCACCACAGCCCTGATATGGCCCTCAATGAAATTTAGTTTGACACTCCTGACTTAGAATAAGGAAACCTCCTTTCATCCCCTGATTGTTCTGTCCCCTGATGATGTTCATCTCCTGATGTTGGTCAAGTCCATTGATGGGAAACCTCTAGCCTTCAGATTGAATTTGGGTCCACATTGTCCACAACATCTCAAGTGAGCTTCCTTCCTCCAGAACCTGCTCCATTTTGACTGCCACTAATACAAGTCACAAAGCACATTAGGATGACTGACTCTGTGTCAACTCTGAAGCGAACCTGGCTTCAGAAGCCATCTTGGGCTGCCTCATAGTTGCCACAAAGCCTGAGGGGGGAAGGGAGTGAGGGGAAGCAGATAGCCCAGCAAACAGTTAAAATAAAAAGTTTTTCCTGTGGGAACCAAGGTCATCATAACAGGTGAAGGAGGAGACAAACCAGTGGTGAAATGTAAAATTTGTTCCAGCGGTACTGTGGGCGTGGCTTGGTGGGGGACAATGTGACTGGGTGGGCGTGGCCAACTTTTTATATATATATACTTTGAAAAGCATTTTTTTTCTACAACCTCTTCTGCTGATTCCACCTGAGTTGCCTGATTGTCAGAGGCTTTTTTTTTTTTTACTTTTAAAAGCATTTTTTCTACAACCTCGGCCGAAGAAAATTTAATTAGGTGTTTGTAGTTTTTAATATAAGGGCCAAATTTTTAATATATTTTAAACTGTTTTTTTAAATTTTGTGGGTATATGTTATTTTAATATGGCTGTACACCACCCTGAGTCCTTCGGGAGAAGGGCGGTATAAAAATTTAATAAATGAAATGAAATGAAGAGGTTGTAGAATAAATGCTTTTAAAAGTAAAAAAAAAAAGCCTCTGATGATCGCGCGGCTCAGCTGGGCATGTGGGGTGGGGGGGCAGGGAATTTTGCTACTGGGTCTCCTAACCACCTGCCACCATCGCTACCAGATCAGGCGATCCGGCCGAACAGGGAGCATTTCACCCCTGAGACAAACCTGCCAGCTGTATTCATTGGATAATGTGACTGGTAATACCTGGAAGGGGTGGGGGGAAGTTTTACTCTTTTAATAAGGTGAAAATCATGGGAACCTTTAGAGTTGGTTTCCAGCAGCTGTGCCTATATGATGTATCCAATAAACATGTTCTTTGAGGAATCTACCTGCCTTGGAGTTCTGCTTTCAATGGATGCGTTACTCGGAACACTGACACTCTGCTTCATATCTTCCCTACCTTTCCCCCTCAAGGATTCAGACGTGACAGAAATGGGATTAAAAATCCCAAACTAGTCTATCAAAATAGAAAAGATTTATCCGGGGATCAGGCTTTTCGCCACCCAGCTAATTTCTGTTCTTCCTTACCAGGAACACGTCGCTTCAAAGAGCTGGTAATATGTCGAAAGGAATCCCTTGACCTCTCTGATTCAATTTCAATTCAGATGCATTTTTTCTGTGCCTATAAAATCATCCTTATACAGGTAGTCCTCGACTTACAACCACAATTGAACCTGGAGTTTGTGTGGCTAAGTGAAAAAATGTGAGTTTTGCCCCATTCTAGGACTTTTCTCATCACATTTGTTAAGTGAATCGCTGCAATTGTTAAATCAGTAACGCGGTTGTTAAGTGAATCTGGCTTCCCCATTGACATTGCTTGTCAGAAGGTTGCCAAATAGAGTAGAATAACAGAGTTGGAAGGGACCTTGGAGGTCTTCTAGTCCAACCACCTGCTCAGGCAAGAAGCCCTCTAACCATTTCAGAGAAATGGTTGTCCAATCTCTTCTTAAAAACTTCCAGCGTTGGAGCACAACTTCTGGAGGCAAGTTTATTAGGCAAGGTTAATTGTTCTAACTGTCAGGAAATTTCTGCTTAGCCCTAGGTTGCTTCACTCTTTGATTAGTTTCCATCCATTGCTTCGTGTCCTGCCCTCAGGTGCTTTGGACATGCTCTGCAATCATCATAAATATGAACCAGTTGTCCAGCATCCAATGAAAATCACATGACCATGGGGATGCTGCAATGGTCATAAGTGTGAAAAATGGTCATAAGTCACTTTTTTTCAGCGGCATACTTTCAACTTTGAACCTGGGTGAAATCCAGCAGGTTCTGATAGGTTCTGGAGAACCGGTAGCAGAAATTTTGAGTAGTTCAGAGAACCGGCAAATGCCACCTCTGACTTGGCCCAGAGTGGGGTGGGAGTGGAGATTTTGCAATATCCTTTCCCCGGAGTGGGGTGGGAATGGAGATTTTGCACTATCCTTCCCCTGCCATGCCCACCAAGCCACGCCAAGCCCACCAAGCCACACCCACAGAACCGGTAGTAAAAAAATTTGGATTTCACCACTGCTTTGAATGGCCACTAAATGAACTGCTGTAAGTCAAGGACTGCCTGTAACACAGAGGAGCCTTGAAATAAATTTGTCTAGAACACAGAACATATTTACCCTAACAAAGAAAATAATAAAGCAGGGAGAAAAACAGTGAAAAGTTTGGATAGCTATGAAGAGATCTTCTGATAATAGTTTTTACACATGACTTTCTAGTTTGCATCCCGGACACGTCATGAATTTCAATTGATTGCTGAAATGTCTAAATCAATAGAGAGTGAATCTGTCCAGGAAGGTGATGAAAACTTCTGAATCTCTAATATATCACAGCCCCTATAAATTATGGGTCACTTCCAACCATGCAGTTTTGACTATTCTACCCTACATTGGCAAAATGCTCAGGAGGCAAAATACAGGGAGCCTATATCACTCTGCACAGACAAGCGTTTCATCCCACAGCTTAGAAGAGACGGCATAAATTGAGAAGCCAGTCATTTAAGAAACCTCTCTCTGCTGTCCCAAAATTTAAGGGTTTGGGTTCAACGAAGTCGTTCTCTTTCTACCGTGCAAAGTGTATAAGCTGCTCTCACAGCTGATTCTTTCCCAATTTCATCAGGTAGATATAGGATTTGTAGCCTATCAGCGAAATATAAAATTTGGTATAAAATGGTTTGTCGTGAATGCGACTGCTTGAGGGCTCCTGGATTGGAGCTGAAAGGCGAAAGGGATGCAGAATGCTCCCTCCCCTCCCACATTCTGGGGTAGACCAGGTGTCTCAATAGAAAAACACACACACACACACACACACACACACACACACACATATATCCTGGCACTGTCCTTGTTCTTTTGACCTGGTCTTCATTGAGATGTCTAGTTCTCACTGGATTGTTCAATGAAGAACACACAATAACGGAGATGTCCAGTGGTGGGATTCAAATAATATAACAACCGGTTCTGTGCCCTAATGATCGACTGGGTAGGCATGGCCATGGTGGGCATGGCCGGGGTGTGTGACAGGCAGCACTCGGCTTCCTGCACCCCTCTGGGAGCAAAAATGGGCCACAGGGGGGATGAGTCCCCTCAGGCCCTGTTTTGGGCCTAATAGGCCTCCCTGAAGCCTCCTGGGAGTGAAAACAGGTCGTGGGGGGGGGGGCACGCCGCACTCCCCTCCCTCTGTGCCCCATTTTGGACCTAGTAGGCCTCCCTGCACTTACCTGGGAGCCAAAATGGGGCACGTGGGGACTCCTGGAGGGGGTGGGGCCAGCCAGCAATTTAACTACCAGTTCGCCCAAACTGACCCGAACCGGCTGAATCCCACCACTGGAGATGTCAGCTTGAATCAAACTTACTGAGTGGTTCTGTTCAAAACAATGTATTCCACCTAACTCTTGGATTAAAGAGCATTAAGTTCAATTTAAACTAATCTTACCAGTTAGCTTAGTTGTGCAAATATGAGAGATATTTCAACCAGGGGATAAACCCTCTTTTCTTCTTACCAGCACAGTGCTGCACTGTGAACAAACTGTGCCTAAAGCAGCATTGTAAATATGCGGGTGTGAGAAGGTGTCTTTTATCTATGGCAGGGCTGAGTAACTATGGTGCATTTATGACCTGTGGACTTCAACTCCCAGAATTCCCAAGTCAACCACACT
The DNA here is from genome assembly GCA_022577455.1 of Arizona elegans. Taxonomy (NCBI): domain Eukaryota; kingdom Metazoa; phylum Chordata; class Lepidosauria; order Squamata; family Colubridae; genus Arizona; species Arizona elegans. The sequence goes on along the minus strand of JAKOOJ010000009.1, from coordinate 6,379,522 downwards.
GGCTCAAGAATTCTGGGAGTTGAAGTCCAGAATTTGTATCGGAAACCCCTACTTCTGACTGTGGCAAGAATGGTTGTAAAATGGGGAAAATTCACTTAACGTTTCACTTAGCAACAGAAATGTTGGACTCAGTTATGGTCGTAAGTTGAGGATTACCTGTATTTAAGGAGCAGATAGAATCCAACAGCTGTCCTGGATATGAACAAGGACACAGCTTTGTATGTATGAACGGATTTCCAGAAAAATTGCAGACTACAGGAACCATTAGTACTACTCAGGTGACCCTGAGGACACAGATAAACCTCCAAGTGGCCTCAACGACTCTATAAAAAAGATGCAAATGACCAGCTGTCTGCAAGGAATATAAATCCTTCTGTTCCACACCATCCAGTCAGAGCTGAAGAAGGTTCTTGGATGAGAAGCGAAACGTTTTCAAAGAAAAAAAGTAAGGAAGTCCAGTTGCCTCCTGAAAAAGCCCCTTTGGGACTATGTATCTTAGGGATGCGGTGGCTTAGTAGCTAAGACACTGAACTTGTCAATTGAAAGGTCGGCAGTTCAGTGGTTTGAATCCCTAGTGCCGCGTAACGGGGAGAGCTCCCATTACTTGTCCCAGCTTCTGCAGTTCGAAAGCACATAAAAAAGGCAAGTAGAAAAATAGGGGCCACCTTTGGTGGGAAGGTAAGAGCGTTCCGTGCACCTTTGGCGTTTAGTCATGTCGGCCACATGACGTCTTTGGACAGCGCTGGCTCTTCAGCTTTGAAACGGAGATGAGCACTGCCCCCTAGAGTCGGGAATGACTAACACATATTTGCAAAGGGAACCTTAACCTTTACCTTTTTATCTTAGAGAAGCGCAAATTCCCATTATCTTTATTTTGGGGATATTGATTTGATTCATTTAAATTGCACCATGCTCCTTGCCTCATTCAATTTAGCACACCTGATCAAAGATAAGGATTTGAAGGTGGGACACAAAGATCTGATTACCTGTTCACCTGTAAACTGGGTGGCTGTGAGCAGGTCACATTTTTTTCTTTCTTCTTACCCACATGTCATTGGATTTGTGTGGCGATTCAATGAGATAAAACCTGGCCATTACTTTGTGCATTGAAAGGTGCAGTACAAATTACTAATAATTGCAAAATGCCATCTTCACCCTTCATCTTTAAGTAAATCTTTTCTCAGGGTACATTAAACAAAAGACAGGTTTTGCTTCCTCGGGTTTTCCCATGAGATCCTTTCAATGAATGTACAGATAGTCCTCGACTTACGACCATAAATGAGCCTAACATTTCCGTTGCTAAGTGAGGCAATTGTTAAGCGAGTTTTGCCCCATTTTACAAGCTTTCTTGCCACATTTGTTAAGTTAATCACTGCAGTTATTAAGTTAGTAACATGGTTGTTAAGTGAATCTGGCTTTCTTTGCTTGTCAGGTGGTCATAAATGGTAACACACATGGACACTGCAACCGTCATAAATACGAATCAGTTGCCAACAGTGGTGGGATTCAAGTAATTTAACAACCTGTTCTCTGCCCTAATGATTTCTTCCAACAACCAGTTTGCCAAACTGCTCAGAAAGTTAACAACCAGTTCTCCCGAAGTGGTGCAAACTGGCTGAATCCCACTAGTTGCCAACCATCTGAATGATGATCATGTAGCCATGGGGATGTTGCAACGGTTGTGTGAAAAATGGTCATAAGTTACTTTTTTTAATGGTATTGTAACTTTGAATGGTCACTAAATGTGGTGGGTGGGAGTGTGTTTGGGGATTGTTATGTGTTTTGGACCTGGTCTTTAGGTGTTAAGTGAATTTTGTTGTATGGGTATGGGTACGTACAATGACAATAAAGTTATTATTATTATTATTAAATGAACTGTTAATAGTTTTTGTTGATAGTTTTTAAGTCAAAGATTATCTGTCCCAAAGGTGCTTTTTTCAGGAGGCAACTGGACTCTCTTGTTTTTTTCTTTTCAAGACATTTCATGTCTCATCCAAGAAGCTTCTTCAGCTCTGACAGGATAGTGGGGAATGGAAAGATTTATATTCCTTGCAGACAGCTGGTCATTTGCATCCTTTTAGAGGGTCGTTGAAGCACTTGGAGGTTTATCTGTGTCCTCAGGGTCACCTGAGTGGTGCTCCTGGTTTCTGTAGTCTGCAATTTTTTCCCTCTGGAAATCCATTCCTACTCCCACATCGTTCAAAGGGTCTTTCATCCCAAATTGTATAGCTAAAAGTCTGTAGAGATTCTCAGTCATCCAAGTCATGGTTGTCCCAAAGGTGCTTTTTTCAGGAGGCAACTGGACTTCCTTGTTGTTGTTGTTTTTGAAGACATCTCGCTTCTCATCCAAGAAGCTTCTTCAGCTGTCTGCAAGGAGTATAAATCCTTCCATTCCCCACTATCCTGTCAGAACTGAAGAAGCTTCTCTGACTGAGAATATCTACAGACTCAAAGACTATCTATATGTGTGTACGTGGGCACCCCCGCAGAAGTGACCTCTCACACTTTCTACTCTTTTACGGCGACAATAGGAGGGCACACTTCCTGACACTTCAATCTTTCCGTGAAATGAAGGAAATGCTATCCATGGATGCGACAATCAATCCTTTTGTAGACAAAATGAAAAGGGTGACATTTTACCAGTGGGCTAAAAAGGCAGGAAAAGAAATAGCTTGCGCAGATTGAAAATGCTTTACAAGTTCCTCTGAATGAAACGCAACTTCTTCAACCTTCCATCGGCAGTGGTGGGTTCCTCCTGGTTCAGCCCGGTTCCACCGTGCCGGTAACGGTGACAATATGACATCACCAAACTGGTTCTGCCCCCCCACCCCCGCCCCCTCCGCATTATTCTTACCTTTTATTTGCCCCCCCCCCATCTATTGCTGCCTCCTGAGTCCCACTGATGGGCTATAAGGAAAAAAACTGTTTAAACTCTTGCTGCGGGGCTTCAAAGGGCCGCCCTACAACTGAACAGTGGTAAAAGGCAGTTTGGTGGTAGACTGGTGCCTCCAAAAATGAATGAGTAGACCGGTGCCTGCAAAAATAAATGGGTAGACCAGTGCCTGCAAAAATACATGAGAAGTCCAATGCCTGCAAAAATAAATGGGAAGACCGGTACAGCTCTGCAAGCAGTTAAAAGCCTGGTAGACCAGTACCTCTTCTAACTCCTAAAGAATTGTCACATGACCATCAAGCCACGCCCACAAAATAAGCCACGCCTCAGAACCGGTAGTAAAAAAAATTAGAACCTACCCCTGTCCATCGGTGTTCCCTAAAATGTGTTCCCTGGGCTATCAGGGTGTTATGAACACTTCGCAGGTGTTTGTTAGAGATTTCCTTTAATGAAGTTCACCCCAGACATTGATGAAATATGCCTTGATATATAAACCAAGTCACAAATCCCATTAAGTTCATGACTGATGGTCTCATAATGCTTAGGAAGAAGCTTACCATTAAATGTAAAGCTATGGTTCTTCAAATGTACTATGGCGGAGAAAATAAACTCTTGAAATACCAAAGGTGTATTTTTCAATGGAAGGAATATAAATCCTTCCATTCCCCACCATCCTGTCAGAGCTGAAGAAGCTTCTTGGACGAGAAGCGAGACGTCTTCAAAAGAAAAAAATAAGAAAGTCCAGTTGCCTCTTGAAAAAGCACCTTTGGGATAACCAGGACCTGGATGACTGAGAATCTCTACAGACTTTTAGCTATACAATTTGGGATGTATATGGAATGGTGTGGGAGTAGGAATGGATTTCCAGAGGAAAAATTGCAGACTACACGAACCAGGAGCACTAACTCAGGTGACCCTGAGGACACAGATAAACCTCCAAGTGCTTCATCGACCCTCTAAAAGGATGTGAATGACCAGCTGTCTGCAAGACATATAAACCCTTCCATTCCCCACTATCCTGTCAGAGCTGAAGAAGCTTCTTGGATGAGATGAGACACGAAACATCTTCAAAAGATAAAAAAAACCCCAAGAAAATCCAGTTGCCTCCTGAAAAAGCACCTTTGGGACAACCATGACCTGGATAACTGACTGAGAATCTCTACAGACCTTTAACTATTGAGAATCCCTGGAGACCAAGGAGATCAAATCGGTCGATCATAAAGAAAATCTGCTCTGATTGTTCTTTGGAAGGACAGAAGCTCAAATCTTTTGGCCATCAAATGGGAAGGAAAGACTACTTGGAAAAGACCCTGATGTTGGGAAAGATGCAGAGGTGGGTTTCAGCAGGTTCTGACCAGTTCTGGAGAACCGGTAGTGGAAATTTTGAGTAGTTCGGAGAACCAGTAGTAAAAATTCTAACTAGCCCCGCCCCCATCTATTCTCTGCCTCCCCAGTCCTAGCTGATCAGGAGGAAATGGGGATTTTGCAGTATCCTTCCCCTGGAGTGGGGTGGGAATGGAGATTTTACAGTATCCTTCGCCTGCCACGCCCACCAAACCATGCCCACCGAGCCATGCCATGCCCACCAAGCCACACCCACAGAACCGGTAGTAAAAAATTTTGAAACCCACCACTGGAAAGATGGATGGCAAAAGGAGAAAGTAATGGAAGAGCATGAGATGGTTAGATAGTGTCTTTGTCATAATGAGCATGACTCTGGGGGACAGTGCGGGGGGGCGGCATGCTATGGTCCATGTGGTCATGAAAAATCAGACACAACTTAGCGACTGAACAACTAAATAGAAAATAAAGAGATGCATTAAGATACATTTACTTTTATATTCAATTTTGATTTTAAAAAATGAGCAGTTACCAGTGTTTGAGTGGTGTGGTGGCCTAGAGGTGGAGCTCTCACCTCACAATCAGGAGGTTGTGAGTTTGACCCTAGGTAGAGGCAGATATTTCTCTCTCTGGGCACAATGAGAATTTATCTGCTGTCATTCTTGAACCCTGATACAGGTAGTCCTCAACTTATGACAGTTCATTGAGTGACCGTTCAAAGTTACAACGGCACTGAAAAAAGTGACTTCCCACCATTTTTCACACTGACGCCCATTGCCGCCTCCCCATGGTCAGGTGATCAAAATTCAGTCAGCTTGGCAACTGACTCGTATTTATGATGGTTGCAGTGTCCCTGGGTCATGTGATTCCCTTTTGTGACCTTCTGACAAGCAAAGTCAATGGGGGAAGCCAGATTCCATTAACAGCCGTGTTACTAATTTAACCACTGCAGTGATTCACTTAACAACTGTGGCACAAAAGGTTGTAAAAAGTTCACTTAACCAATGTTTCACTTAGCAACATAAATGTTGGGCACAATTGTGGTCATCAGTTGAGAACTACCTGTATAGAGTTCGTTGAGACCTTGATGGCTAGTAATGACAAAAGTCTTGAATCAGATTGTATCTGTGCAGATTCTCCCCATTTGATGATCCCAGACAGCTTCAGAGTTTTCAGAGGAAGTGTAGGAGATGACCAGGCTGAGCCCAAGGGAGGGGTCAAGCACATCATCAGTCTCGAGTCCCTTCATGCCCACAAGAGATCTAAGTCCAACCCACCTTGAATTCTGTTGACTCTTATCTACCGCCAATTTGCTTTGACCATATGGCTGTGAAAGTTGGACCATAAGAAAGACTGAGCGCCAAAGAATTGAGACCTTTGAACTATGGTGGTGGAGAAGATGCCTGTGAGTCCTTTGGACTGCAAGGCGATCAAACCGGTCAGTCCTAGAGGAGATCAACCCTGACTGCTCTTTAGAAGGCCAGATCCTGAAGATGAAACTCAAAATACTTTGACCACCTAATGAGAAGGAAGGACTCACTGGAGAAGAGCCTCATGCTGGGAACGATTGAGGACAAAAGAAGAAGGGGATGACCGAGAACGAGGTGGCTGGATTGAGTCACTGAAGCAGTCGGCATGAGCTTAAATGGACTCCAGAGGATGGTAGAGGACAGGAAGGCCTGGAGGAACATTGTCTATGGGGTCACGATGGGTCGGACACGACTTCGCAACTAACAACAACAAGTTCAGATTCTTGTAGAGACTGTTAGCATGTAATAAAACTGTATTCATTTGAATCACCTTGCTTCCTGATTTCTTGCACCTAAGTAGCACTTAGCTGCCAGCTGCCTGCAATTACTGCGAGTTCAAATCTCACCAGGCTCAAGGTTGACTCAGCCTTTCATCCTTCCGAGGTAGGTAAAATGAGGACCCGGATTGTGGGGGCAATAAGCTGACTTTGTATAAAAAAGAACACCACTTGGGGGGGGGGCAAAAAGCCCTACTAAGCAGGTATATACAAAAGTATGACGGCTATTGCTTAACGCATCGTAAGCTGCCCTGAGTCTCCGGAGAAGGGCGGCATATAAATCGAACCAATAAATAAATAAATAAATCTGGCAATGAAATGGCATGAGAAGTGTCCAGATTACCACTGGAGGAAAATGAAGATGGAACCTAGCCAAGCATAGCCTTTATTGAGGATTACTTTTGCGACTATAAAGGCAGCAAAATGTCATTATTCTTCAATCTTTACAGGATCACTGACTTCTGATTATTTCTGCTCATCCCACAAGATCTGACAGGGTAGGCATAACTCTGGGATTGCTTTCTGAAATGATGCCATTTGATGTCTCTATTGCTGAACCTGCCCTATGGGACAGAATAAACCGCAGGATTTAGATGGCATTACCCTGTAAGGCCTTGAAAACCTGGATCTTCCTGCAAGCATTTGGCTAGGTGTTGGTTGAGCCTGTTCTACAAAGCTTTAGAAAAATGACTGTGGTTAACCTTGCACATATTTTTTGTCATTTGTTTTAATTTGATATTATCAGCCCCAGAATAGAATAACAGGGTTGGAAGGGACCTTGGAGGTCTTCTAGTCCAATCCCCTGCTTAGGCAGGAAACCCTACACTATTTCAGACAAATGTTTATCCAATCTCTTCTTTAAAAATTCCAGTGTTGGAGCATTTACAACTTCTGGAGGCAAGTTGTTCCACTGGTTAATTGTTCTAACTGTCAGGAAATTTCTCCTTAGTTCTAAGTTGCTTCTCTCATTGATCAATCACACATTGGAAGTTGGGCAGCCATAGAAATTGATTCAATAAATTAACAAGCTGTTTCAAATATTCCAAGTTTGAAACCAACTCCGGACATCCTTAGGTCAAAACAAAATACTCAAGACAAGCACATCTCTTGCCATCAGAAAATGCGATAACAGCTGCCAAAGGAGATTTGTATAGAATAGTTCTACCAACCGCAGCTTGTCTGGATGCCTATATATTACACTAGCTGGACGCCCGTGCTTCGCTACGAAATTATGTGATCGGGCGTGATAAATTGACACTTACAGCCTGAAAATTAATGTAGAATGTGTAACTCTGTAGCATCAGAGCGTGTTAATGTAAGGCAACTGGCAGTCGGAACAGAGGGGGAGGGGGAGTAGAATGTCCCAGCCCGCAGGCTGGATGAGACATGTGCTGGCCACGCCCATGCCTGGTTTAGCGAAGGGGTAGCATCAGAGCGTGTTAATATAAGGCAACTGGCAGTTGGGACAGAGTTCCTTTCAGGTGGGGAGGGGGAGTAGAACGTCTAACTCCTTAGCATCAGAGCATGTGAATACAATACTGTATATGAAATACTAATGATCTGATGGTCATTTCGAAAAATCCTTTCTTAGCGAGCACCTAGAAGCCAAGAGGAACATACGTGCCAAATTGCAAGTTTGTAGGCTTTACCGTTCTGGAAATTTCGTGATGAGTGAATGGTATTTGGCTTTTATATAGATAGAAGATTCTGTGCCGAAGGCACACTGTTGACCAGCGAACACAAGAAAAATGTTATTATCCTCAACTCCTGTGTCTAGGTTTCTTGGTTTCTCTGGTTATCTGTCTGGAATCTACAGAGACAAGCTGTAGGGACAATCCAAGCCTTTGAATCTGAGTCAACATACCTGTTCTTATATTACCTTTACTATACTGGGTGCTTTTTTTTTTTTTAATTCCAATCTGTCCATTTGACTCACAATAGAATGAATGTAAAATATAACTAAAATCAAAGCAGGTGGCAAAAAGCCAAAAAAAAATGTATCCGTCTGACCAACATTGTACCATTAAGGTCATTGTCAGAAAGAACAGACTTTGCTAATCCAAAGGGAAGAAAGCTTTGCATCTGATCCGAAATACACAGGAAGGATTTTTAAGGCCCCAGTGCTACCATCAGCTCATCTGTTTCGCAAATCACAAAAATATTCAGAGTATTGCAACTGTGCAGTTCAAATTTTTAATGAGAATGTGCCCGGAATTCTTCCACGATTAATTCTTTTATTGTCTACCCCTCCCTTTCACAAAAAGCTAGATTCATCTCGAACAGAAGCTTATAAAAAAATAGAAGCTAAAAAAAATAATGAGCAGGAGAGCATCAGTCTTCCCAGATAAAACAGTTCAGGTATCTCAGATTTCCTTCTAATCTCAGGATTTTATTCAGTGCCAAAACTGGATCAAAAAAATAAAATAAAGGAGCTTTTTTCCTCCTTTTATGTAAATCGTGTGCCAAGTAAAATATGCGCACAGATCATTAAGGAACTAAAGATGTTTAAAGTCTATTGTACCAAGAAGATAAGTGGCAATTGTTTTGGGGAACAAACTTAAAACAAGGATATTTAATAGCCTCTCACTCAAATTGACAAGATTACATAGGGTCTAAGGTTGTTAGGATAGGATAGGATAAGGTAGGGTAGGGTAGGGTAGGGTAGGGTAGGGTAGAATAGAATAGAATAGAATAGAATAGAATAGAATAGAATAGAATAGAATAGAATAGAATAGTGTGATTGGACACACAAGGAACTTGTCTTGGTGCATATGTTCTCAGTGTATATAAAAGAAAAGATACCTTCATCAAGAATCATAAGGTACAACAGTTAATGATAGTCGTAGAGTACAAATAAGCAATCAAGTCATATTACAGTCGTACAGTCATACAGTGGAAGGAGATGGGTGATGTGAACGATGAGAAGATTAATGCAGACTTAGTAACTAGTTTAACAGTGTTGAAAGAATTATTTGTTTAGCAGAATGATGGCGTTTGGAAAACAACTGTTCTTGTATCTAGTTGTTCTGGTGTGCAGTCAGTGGTGGGTTTCAAAAATTTTTACTACTGGTTCTGTGGGTGTGGCTTGGTGGGCATGGCTTGGTGGGCGTGGCTTGGTGGGTGGGTGTGGCAGGGGAAGGTTACTGCAAAATGGCTCAGGACCAGGCTACTTACAAGACCGCCTCCTGCCACCAATAGCCTCTCACCGACCAGTTCGCTCCCATAGAGAGGGACTCCTCAGGGTGCCGTCGGCCAAACAATGTCGACTGACGGCCCCCAGGGGGAGAGCCTTTTCTGTGGGGGCACCTACCATCTGGAACGGGCTTCCCCCAGAGTTACGAAACATCCAAGACTTACGCATTTTCCGCCGAGTCCTAAAAACACTTCTATTCCAACAAGCTGGTCTGGCCTAACTCTCCCTTTTTAAATTGGCTTTTTAAATTGGCTTTTTAAATCGGGTTTAGACCTCTATTAGATAAATTTGATGTTTTAATCTTTGAGCAAAATTACTTAAGCTGTTTTTAATCGTTTTTAACTTCTATATGTATTTGTATTTATTATGGCTGTTCACCGCCCTGAGTCCTTCGGGAGTAGGGCGGTATACAAATATGAAAAATAAATAAAATAAATAAATAAAATAAAATCCCCATTTCCTCCCGATCAACTGGAACTTGGGAGGCAGAGAATAGGTGGGGGTAGGGCCAGTCAGAATTTTTACTATCGGTTTTCCGAACTACTCAACCGGTAGCAGAAATAGTGGGTGGCTCCTCCCACCGCACCCCCCTGGCTGTATGCTATCCTATTTAGGCACGTTTTTGAGGCTGGGCACATGCCCGGAAGGCACGCACGCCAGCAAGCGCATGCACGGAAGGGCGGGCACATGCGTGGATGCGTGCGCTCACATTTGCGAACCAGTAGGGGAAGTAAATGAATACCACTCCTGGACAGATGCATAGAAAACTCTACCGCAGAAAGGAAATCATAGGTAGTCCTCAAGTTATGACCAGAATTGAGACCGGAATTTCCAGCAGTTGTTAAGTGAGTCATGTCCGATTTTACAACTTTTTTTTTTTTTTTTTTTGCCATGCTTGTTAGGCAAATCACTGCAGTTAAGTAAATCGAGTGGTTGTTAAATAAATCTGGTTTATCCCCACTGACTGTGCTTGTTTTGAAGCTAGCTGGGAAGGTCACAATGACATAACTCCAGGATGATACAAGCACTGGAATTTTGATACACATGACTGTGGGGATGTTGTTACAGTTGTGACGGTCACTAAATAAATGGTTGTAAGTTGAGCATTGTAAGTGCAGGTAGTAAAGTACCTGCAAACTTTTACAAGGTGCAATGTTACAGACAGCAGCATCCTGTTGATAAGGATATATATGAGGGCATGTCAGAAAAATCAATATGGTGTCCACAACTACATGAATAAAGCTCGGTCAGTCCTAATGGTGCTTTTTCAAGTGGCAACTGGTTTTTCTTTGAAGGCGTTTCGCTTCTCATCCAAGAAGCTTCTTCAGCTCTGACTGAATGGTGGCTTCTTCGGAAAGAAAGTGAAATGGGGACTTCTACATTTGACAATTGGAAAAAGACTGAATAAAGAGCTGAAGGGATTATTATTATTAATGTTACGGAAGGGATTCTGAGTTGGTTTTTGAGGAAGATGGAAGGAAGGTACTTTGGTTTTTTTCTACATTCCTTTCTGCACTTTTTCTGGTTTTGAACTGTAATTTTTAAAAAATTAAAAATAAATAAATAAATAGAGTTTACTGATCATAGTGCCAAGAAAGGTGACTTTTCAAAGGCCATTCCTAGGAGATTCAGTTGTGATTTTTCCAGGAAAAACAAAACAAAACCCTCAATGTTGTACCATTCCAAACATTGCTTGTTGTTTGATTCCATCGTGTTTCCATCCTGTCTAAATTTGTTTATTTTTATTCCATCTTTTTCATTTTTTATAAATAACTCAAGGCAGCAAACATCCCTAATACTCTTTATTCTTCACATTTTCACCACTGCCACCATAGCTCTCCTGGTAATTGGCCAGTAGTCACCCAGCCAGCTTTCATACCTAAAGAAGGACCAGAATATAGTCCTACCGCATAGCTCCCAGCAACCGGTAAGATCCCACAGAGTTGGTCTCCTCAGGGTCCCGTCAGCTAAACAATGCCGGCTGGTGGGCCCGCGGGGGAGGGCCTTCTCTGTGGTTGTCCCAGCTCTCTGGAACCAGTTACCTCCTTAGGTCCGGACCATCCCCACCCTATTGGCCTTCCGAAAAGCGGTGAAGACCTGGCTCTTCCGGCAGGCCTGGGGCCAGTGATCTCGCTGCTGCGATTTGGTGAGATCCAGCCATGAATGGTGTGAATGGGTTTTAATGGTTTAACTTTTAATTTATGGTTTTTAAATGCATTGTAAGCCACCTTGAGTCTTCGGAGAAAGGTGGCATACAAGTTGAACAAATAAATAAATAAATAAAATATCTCCTGGTAATTGGTCCAAAGTCACCATACTGACTTCAGAGGTGGGTTTCAGCAGGTTCTGACCAGTTCTGGAGAACCGGTAGTGGAAATTTTGAGTAGTTCGGAGAACCGGTAAATACCACCTCTGACTGGCTCCGCCCCTATCTATTCTCTGCCTCCCCAGTCCTAGCTGATCAGTAACCTTCCACTGGATTAGGGAAGGAATGGAGATTTTACAGTATCCTTCCCCTGCCACGTCCACCAAGCCATGTCCACCAAGCCACACCCACCAAGCCACACCCACAGAACCAATAGTAGAAAGTTTTTAAACCCACCACTGGCTGACTTTCATGCCTAAAATAGGACTAAAATTCACAGTTTCCTAATGAAATCATCCAGCTAGTGTTCATGCCTAACGTGGGACTAGAACTCACAGTTTCCTGGTTTCTAGTGTAGTGCCTTAACCACTAGACCAAATTGGCTCTTTTAAAAAAATGCAGATGTTGTGACCTGCCAGGTTTGAAAGTCACAAACAGCATTTGTACAACGTGCTTAACTTGATTATGGAATCAATTTCATTGATTCCATTGATCTGACCTCAGCTCTCTTCCTGCATTTAGAGGCTTCTTACGGGAAAAATAAAGAGTTGTACTTCAGAAAGGTATTTCTGCTCTTTGCCATTTGAGGAGACAAGAAGAACCTTTTAACTCGGTTCGGCATAATGCCTGCCATCAACTCATTTAGGAAGGGAAGGCTCCTGACATTTAGGAAGGGAGGCTCCTGACAATTTCCATCAAATCCCTCAAGGCATTTCCCCTTTGCATCCAAGGCAATTGAAACATTTAGCTGTGGTCTCTTGCATTGCCTCTAAACAGAGGAAACTAAGAAGGTTCATGCTATCCAGTGGTGGGTTGCTCCCAGTTCAGTCCGGTTCTTGCGAACCGGTAGTAAAAGTGGTGGGAGGCTCCGCCCACCTGCCCGGACGTCATCATGGATGATCTGTGCATGTGCATAAGCTTCTGTGCACGCACAGAAGTGCACACGCATGAGTAAAGCAAGTGTCTGCGTGCACTCCCGTTGCGAACCGGTAATAAAGGTAAGTAGAACCCACCCCTGATGCTATCCAGGGCAACAGCAAAAGCAGAATTAGAGGTCAAGACATTAGAATTATTGGAAAAGTTGCAAGGATTTCTTGCTTTCTTTTTTCTGCTACTGCACTTACTCTTCATCAGTGCCTACATGTTTGAGTTGCCTAAAAGGAATAACTCCTCTTATACTCTTCCCAATGTTTTATCTTGATTGTAGCAACAGCAATGGCACTTAGACTTATATAACGCTTCACAGTGCTTTACAGCCCTCTCTAAGCAATTTACAGAGTCAGTCTATTGCCTACCAACAATCTGGGTCCTCATTTGATAGACCTCGGAAGGATGGAAGGCTAAGTCAACCTTGAGCCGGTCAGGATCGAACTCCTGGAGTGGACAGTGAGTTAGCCTTGCAGTACTGCATTCTATTCGGACGTGGTGGCTCAGTGGCTAAGATGCTGAGCTTGTCGATCGAAAGGTCGGCAGGTCACCTGTTTGAATTCCTAGCACCGCGTAACAGGGTGAGCTCCCATTATTTGTCCCAGCTTCTGCCAACTTAGCAGCATGTAAAAAATGCAAGTAGAAAAATAGGGACCACCTTTGGTGGGAAGGTAACAGCGTTCCGTGCGCCTTTAGTGTTTAGTCTTGCCAGCCACAGGACCACGGAGATGTCTTTGGACAGTGCTGGCTCTTCGGCTTTGAAATGGAGAGGAGCACCGCCCCCTAGAGTCGGGAATGACTAGCACATATGTGCAAGGGGAACCTTTACCTTTACCTTACTGCATTCTAACCACTGTGCCACCATGGCTCCTTTCTCTTCCTCGGTGTGTAGACTTAACTTGACCACAAATATCAATAAAACACAATGGTCAAAAAAACCACTAACCAAGGTTAAAACTAAGCAGCCTCATCCTGTTGTGCAAATACAGTATTTTAAGTTACTTGGTTAAGCTTATTGTGCAAACACAGCAAGCTTGTGTCTGTGTCACCCTATTTGAGTGGCTCAAAAGTTGGCACAGATATTTATAGTAGACTTGGAAAGTGTCAAGCAAGAAAAAGTGCTTGGGAATTTTCAAAGAAAGTTGACCAAGATGGGAAATCTATGGCTGCCACAGTGCTCCTTTTGTAGGTTCCAGCGCAAACCCAACATTTTTAGCCTGTTTGGGGTGGATTACATGAGATGCTTTTACATCTGGCTAATTTCACAACCATTTTTACTCCTCAAGCTCACTTCAAAATACCACCTACAGGTAATCCTCAACCTACAACCTCAACCGAGCTCAACATTTCCATTGCCGAGCGACACAATTGTTAAGTGAGCTTTGCCCTGATTTTACCATCTTTCTTGCCACAGGTTGTTAAGTGAATCACTGCAGTTGTCAAGTTAGTAACACGGTTGTTAAGTGAATCTGGCTTCCACCCAGGGGTGAAATCCAGCAGGTTCTGACAGGTTCTGGAGAACCCATAGTGGAAATTTTGAGCAGTTCGGAGAACCGGCAAACACCACCTCTGGCTGGGCCCAGAGTGGGGAGGGAATGGGGATTTTGCAGTATCCTTCTCCTGGAGTAGGGTGGGAATGGAGATTTTGCAGTATCCTTCCCCTGCCATGCCCACCAAGCCACACCATGCCCACAGAACCGGTAGTAAAAAAAAAATTGGATTTCACCACTGCTTCCACCCATTGACTTTGCTTGTCAGAAGTTCTCAAAAGGGAATCACATCACCTGGGACACTGCAACCGTCATAATATGAGTCAGTTGTCAAGCGTCTGAAATTTTGATTCATGGGGATGCTACATGAGGTTGCAAGTGTGAAAAAGAGTCAAAAGTCACTTTTTTCAGTGCCATTGTAACTTTGAATGGTTACTAAACAAACTGTTGTAAGTCAAGAACTACCTATACTTGTGTATGAAGACAGGTTGAATGAACTCTGGAGAAAAGACGACAAAGGAAAAATATGGCAGCATCCAGATACATTAAAGGATGTTATAAAAAAGATGGCAAGGACTACTATTACAAAAATGTGGACCAGGACTAAAGGAGTGCAAATATTTAAGCTGTTGCTTTGCTTAAATATGAGGGGGAAACCTCCTAAATTGTCTAGAATAAACTATTTATGGAGACTGTGGGTTCTCGATCTTGATCTTACCCGAGGACAGCACAACGGTTATAAATATGAGTCAGTTGCCAAGCATCTGAATGTGATCTGAAATTTACAAATAAGAAATTGAAATGAGAATAAAGATAAATAGAAAATCGGGGCTGCTCGAGTACCATTTTAGATTGAACTGAAAAGGGAAACAACAAGAGAGAGGGGAAGGAGTAGAGAGAGAGGAAGGGAGAAGAGAGGAGAGGAGAGGGAGAGAAAGAAGAAAGGGAAAAGGAGAGGAAGAAAAGGGAGGGGAAAGAGGAGCACAGGAGAAGGCTAGAAGGGGGAAAGAAGAGAGAAGTCGGGGAAGGGAAGGGGAAGTAGGAAAGAGAAGGAGAGGAAGAATGAAGAAAGTAGGAGGAGAAAGAGGAAGGAAGAGAAGGGGAGGAGAAGAAGAAAGGTTGGAGTAAAGGTAAAGGGTAAAAGAGCAGCCCCGGAAAAGTAAAAATTAAAAATGAAAGTTAAAAGATAAGATGAATGAAAAATGATGGATAAAATGACTGTACACGTAAATGTGTTTATGAGAAATAAAAATAAAAACTTTTTTTGAATCTGATCTGAAGTTTGATCACATGACCATGAGGATGCTGCGGTGGTCATAAGTGTGAAAAATTGGTCATAAATCACTTTTTTCAGTGCCATTGTAACTTTGAAGGATCACTGTTACAAACCGAGGAGTATCTGTGCTTTCAGCCTACCCAACATCATGCTATCACTGACCATTTTGTCCCTGAAACCCATCAAAAATTGAATAACTTTGTAAAGTCGAAATCCTTGATATCAGAAAATTACCCACTCGTCCCCAAATAGATTTTGATTAAGAACAGGTGAGTACTTGCCATCTTCAAGAAACCGATATACAGAAGATTTGCCTTCTTTGATCTAGAATATTACAGAACATGAGCTCTGAAGGATTTTTTTTTTCTTAGTCTCTTTAGTCTCTCCTTCTCACACTATGGGTGTAAAGTAGTTTTAACACCAGTAGATGTCAAGAAATCAGGAACTGCTTTTTGGAACTTTGCAGTCATCTTAATGCCCAGTCAAACTGCAGTTATTATCTAAACGTCTCCCCCCAAAAATACCTTTACAAATAGTCCTTGATTTACAATAATTCATTTAATGACCATTCAAAGTTACAACCGCACTGAAAACAGTGGCTTATGACCATTTTTCACACAACTTGCAGCCTCTCCCTGGTCACGTAATCAAAATCCAGACACACTAGGCAACTGACTCATATTTATGACTCTGTTGCAGTCTCCCAGGGTCATGTGATCACCTTTTGTGACCTTCTGACAAGCAAAGTCCATGGGGAAACCAGATTCATTTAACAGCCATATGATTCACTTAACAACTTCAGCGATTCACTTAACAGGGGCCAAGAAAGGTCACAAAAAGGGGCAAAATTCACTTAACTGACTCACTGAGCAACATAAATTTGGGGCTCCATTGTGGTCGTAAGTCAAGGACTACCAGTTCTGTAGTTCTGGCACAGTGTAAGAAGCTAAAATGTTGCTTCCAAGTAACACAACAGGCAGAAAGGGGTGGTTACTGCCTCTTCTACCAAGATAGCCCTAAATCTGAAGCTGATCAGAAATTATATCAATATTAGAATGTGCAGAAATGAACAGATTAACACTAGCAATTAAGGAGAAAGAACAAACTGAATATTATATGATATGGGAAGTATTCTATCAATGGTTAGAGAGTAAAAAGGGGAACTGGAAATAAAAGGAGAAGATTAAAGAAGAATAGAAATTATGTTAAGATAGAAGTATAAATAAGATGTACATTGTTAGTATTATGATAATGAGGATAACTATGCATAATGCTAATATTATTGTATTTTTACTAGAAGACACGTTAAGAGGAAAAATAAATAGGCTTATAATGTTTAACTGTTCAGCTAATTCTATAATTTTAAGACTAGAGAATTAATATTAATGTGAATGATGTTGTAAATGTCGAAGGTTGTTGCACACAGACGACACACCGTTTAAGGAAAGATGCAATGTTTATATTTTGAAAAATAAAAAATAAACTTTTTTGGGGGAGGAAAGAAATTATATCATTTTACTGTAGAAATTTGGCATTAAGGATTATGGAGATAGTGCTTTGAAACCTTGAAATTGACTATACACTTGGTAGCTGTTCTGCTAAAATCTCAGAGTTAGCATCTGCTACTTCTGGACTCCGGCGTGTCAATGACCAGACTTCAAACTCACACAAAAGATAAGGATTTAACAGTCCCCTTGAAAAGCTATTTAAGAAAGCCTGTTTGAAATGCCTCCAAATACTAAAAGTTTCTCATTTTCCAACCTAAGGATCAAAGGCTGTGTTTTGAAAAGGATTACAAGTTTTGAAAGAGGGGAAGAGCCAAATCCCATGTGCTCAATTGGTCAAGAAAAGAGATGAGAAGGGATGTTTTTGGGGGGTTGGGGGGGGAGAAAGAAAGCGGGGGGGGCATTAATGAACATGCTGGCAAACCCTTGGCTGGGGTTGGGTAAGGAAGAGAAAGAGAGTTTAAAAGCAGGCCAAGACTTCCAGCACACCGATTGAGGGAAAAGGGAAACCAAACAGCCAAACGCAGCTCCAGTCCATACGATCCTATTTTGCAACAACTCTGGCCACCAAGCACATCTACAAACCAAGATGTTGCTGTCGTCCAGATCAAGGAGATTGCCACCTTTCTCTTGGTTTATCCCTGCCCTTCCTTCCCCCCCAATCCCACCCACCCCCACCCCCCAGAAAAAGAAACCCAGAACAACACAAAAAAGTAACTTGCTCCGGAAAGCAGTTGCCCCTATGCAAAATCCTTCCCTGTAATCTCCAATGCCATCTGGCAAATTGTCTGGTTATTACGGTACCTTTGGTTCTACTGTTCCCCATTCATTGGCTCCTCCAGAACAAACAACAGTGCCGATCACAAGCGAATTGCTGGTACTGCAGCCGCCTGCCAGGAATTACCCCATAATTTAACCTGACTGCTGGCACAGCAGGGGCAGCGCACAATCCTTTGCCACGCAGCAAGGTAGCCGCTATACAAGAACGGCAACCCGATCAGATGCAGCATCTTCCTCTGTGGCTCTTAAGCTAGGGTAGAGAATTTCTGCTCTCCATCTCCCTCTGCACACACTACTTTTCCTATTCACATCCGAGAGAGAGAGAGAGAGAGAGAGAGAGAGAGAGAGAGAGAGAGAGAGACACAGAGACAGAGAGACAGACAGACAGACAGACAGACAGACAGACAGACAGAGAGGAAGAGAGAGAGACAGAGACAGAGAAACAGACAGAGAGAGAGGGGGGGAGAGAGGGAGAGAAAAGGAGAGGGAGAGGGAGAGAGACAGAGAGAGACAGAGAAACAGTGAGAGAGAGACAGACAGACAGAGACAGACAGAGAGAGAGACAGAGAAGGAGAGAGAGAGAGACAGAGAAACAGACAGAGAGAGAGGGGGGGGAGAGAGAGAGGGAGAGAAAAGGAGAGGGAGAGGGAGAGAGACAGAGAGAGACAGAGAAACAGACAGTGAGAGAGAGACAGACAGACAGAGACAGACAGAGAGAGAGACAGAGAAGGAGAGAGAGAGAGAGACAGAGAAACAGACAGAGAGAGAGGGGGAGAGAGAGAGAGGGAGAGAAAAGGAGAGGGAGAGGGAGAGAGACAGAGAGAGACAGAGAAACAGACAGTGAGAGAGACAGAGAGACAGAGACAGACAGAGAGGGAGACAGAGAGAAACAGAGAAGGAGAGAGAGAGAGAGAGAGAGAAACAGAAAGACAGAGACAGAGACAGAGAGAGAGACAGAGAGACAGAGAGTAAAACTTACAATCTGTAGCTTTCCTGTCCGTGCTGGAAGGAAGATGACGATTTCAGACGATGGGTCCCACGAGTGATGCTGTCAAACTCCAGTTGCCAATGGAGCTGAATCATTTAGCAGCTCTTGTTCAGCAATTAGTGTTGGGAACCAGAGCAGCCCAAGAATATTCCTTTTTTTCTTCTGCTAAACTAAATGCCACAGACTTTGCAGACCGGCTGACAACCGAAGGGAGCTGGATCAAGGCTGCCTTCCAGAGCTCTGGGGCTCAAAGCCTTCATCTCATGACAGGAAAACACTTGCGGTTTTAACCCCTCCACGGCTCCAGCGGAGAGGGGGGTGACTCTCCCTCCCCACCCCCCTTCTTCCCATCAACAGCAGGCAACCAGAGCAGAGGGATGAGCACACATGTGGGAATTTAGTACATCTGGAACAAAAGAGGACTCCGAAGCCACAATGCTGCGCTGCCGGAGGAACTCTGCTTTCAGCACAGCAGCTAGCAGAGTGATTCCCCCCCCCCACCAACCGCCTCCCTCTTGGCTTCTGCAATTCTTCCTCTCCTCTTTTGTTTTCTCGCTCCCTCCTTCAGTCCCAAGGCAGCTGATAACAGGGACATTGGGGGGTGGGGGGAGAGAGAGCTGAGTTTTCAAGTGTTGATTGAGCCCAAACTTTGATAGCTTGTAGACTCTTGAAAGGATGTCATGAAATCGAATAAGTTTCGTATTTACGCAAGGAGTCAAGTTCCCCAGGCGGAATGTTTATCAGGATATCCAATCAAGTCTATTAACCGTTCTCATGCCAGGGTTTCCTGACTTCTAAAGCCATGTGTACTGGATTCCTCATTACTTCTCTTTTTATTTTTTTTTCCTAGGCATTATGAGATCATTCCCTTCCTTGTTTTGCAGGCAAACTCTGCACACCTTCTCACTTGGGGGTGGGGGGGTGGGGAGATGTATTGTAGGAAGGCAAGCTACCAGCCCCAGCACCCCTTGCTGACTGAATTGTCAATGGAATGGAATGGAATGGAATGGAATGGAATGGAATGGAATAGAATAGAATAGAATAGAATAGAATAGAATAGAATAGAATAGAATAGAATAGAATAGAAGAATGGGATAGGATGGGATAGGATGGGATGGGATGGGATGGGATGGGATGGGATAGGACAGAACAGAACAGAACAGAACAGAAAATAGAATAGAATGGAATGGAATGGAATGGAATGGAATGGAATGGAATGGAATGGAATGGAATGGAATGGAATGGAATAGGATAGAATAGGATAGGATAGAATGGAATGGAATGGAATGGAATGGAATGGAATGGAATGGAATAGGATAGGATGGAATGGAATGGAATGGAATGGAATGGAATAGGATAGAATAGGATAGGATTGAATAGAATAGAATAGAATAGAATAGAATAGAATAGAATAGAATAGAATAGAATGGGATGGGATGGGATGGGATGGGATGGGATGGGATGGGATGGGATAGAATAGAATAGAATAGAATAGAATAGAATAGAATAGAATAGAATAGAATAGAATTCTTTATTGGCCAAGTGTGATTGAACACACAAGGAATTTGTCTTCGGTGTATATGGTCTCAGTGTACATAAGGAGAATAAAATACATTCATCAAGAATTAAAAGATACCACACATAGTGGTTACTAATAAGCTATCAAATCGTACTAGGAAACAAATAAAAACAATGTAAATTGGAAGATACAAGCAACACGGTTATAATAATAAGTGGGAAGAGAAAGATACTAGGAAGAGAAGAATAATAGTAATACAGTCTTAGTAAATTATTTGACAGTGTTGTGGGAATTAATTGTTAAGCAGAGTGATGGCATTGGGGGGGGGGGGAAATTAGCAGAGAAGGGAGGATACCAATTAGTAGGAAGGCAGGATAATTAAGTGCAATATTGCATTGTCATCTCTTGGTGGCGAGATCCAACTGAACCTACCCTTTGGGCCGTAGAGTTATTGCAGGAAATTGCAGGAGAAACCAGAGCAAATAAGCAAGGTTGAGTGCCTATCAAAGCACACAAAGATGCAAGGGGCACTTGTCCCCTAATGACAGTTGCAGGACTTGAAGCAAGATGCCCTCAATATATTATTATGGTTGACTGCGCAGCCAGCCACATATTTAGACTGGATTTGGCAGACATGACAGCGAAGGCACGTTTCCTCAGTCCCATAAATTGTCCGCACATAATAGAAAGGACCTGGAATGCACACCCACTCTACCAGAGCATATCAGGTGGGCAGAAACAATTGGAGATATATATTCATTCTTGCCATCTCTTCCTTCTTCTCCGTCTGCAGTCCCTTTACCTCTGCTGGCCAATAACTTGAGGGAGAAGAAGAAGAGGAGATTGTACTGCCATTTTGTTGCTCTTGCTGTCATCCCTTACAGGTAGGGGAAAGTCAAGAAACAGTACTGGAAGTTCATTTGTTGTTGTTGTTGTAGGGTATTTATTTATTTATTATTGATTGATTGGTTCGATTTATATGTCGCTCTTCTCCGGAGACTCAGGGTGGCTTACAATGTGTTAAGCAATAGCCTTCATACTTTGCTTAGTAGGGCTTTCGGGGGGCCCTAAGCGGTGTTCTTTTTTATACAAAGTCAGCTTATTGCCCCCACAATCCAAGTCCTCATTTTACCTACCTCGAAAGGATGGAAGGCTGAGTCAACCTTGTGCCTGGTGAGATTTGAACTTGCAGTAATTGCAGGCAGCTGGTACTAGTTAACAGCACTTTAGTCTGCTGTGCCACCAAGGCTCTTTTTATATAGTAATATAGTAATAGTATCTTGAAATCCTGCCAAATTTTCCCTCAGTTCCTCTTAGATACAATCAAGATGAAGTTATCTTGAATCTTTTTTCCTCCTTTCCAAGGACTAAAATATTATTGTCTCTTTTTATCTACTAACAGGTATTAAGGCTTTCTCTGTATACTTGTATACACTCAAATCTGCCTTACCTACAGGAAGTGAGTGAAGAAAGCACAGCAGTGAGAAGTAGCAGTTATTCCAAGATGCCATGGTATCACTAGTATCTTACTGAGTTGTACTTATCCTACTTTTATTTTAAATTGTTTGTATCAGATTTTATTGGTGATATGTGTTCGCACCTTGTGCTTTGATATGGCCTATAGGCTAATCAATAAAGCTAACTGAACTACTGAGTTGTAACTTTGGCAGGCACCAAACATCGGAAGGGACCTTGGAGGTCTTCTAGTCCAACCCCCTGCTCCTCCAATAATGGAACACTGCTATCATGTTTCCCCTAGTCCTTGTCATTAGAGTAGACATGTGCTTCAAAATCTAAGGGACTTGTTTGGACAAAACTCAGCGGCATTTTTTCGTGTGTCTGTTGATAAAGATAGGATGGCCAACGTGATCGCCAACATCCAATGACGGATATGACACAAGAAGAAGAAGACATTCACTACGTTTACACTAGCTTTGCCTTTGGCTACAGGGCTTTAATCATCTCAGTAGAGAACCTTACAAATTAGACCAGTGTCTTGCAAGTAAGCTACATGTCCAATGATCATGGACCTTTCAGACAGCCTAAGAGTAGTCAACACATGAAGCAGACGGAGGATCTACCATTTCCTCCCATGGGGTCCCTTCTATACTCTTTCCCAGTAGTACCACCATTGAATCCCTCTCAATATTACTTTGATAAGATCCCACTAAGAGAGAATATCTGTAAGCTCAGGGTCAAACTATAGAATTCTTGATGTTCTCTGAGCTTGCTGGTTTCCATATGATGGAATATGATGAGGTTGCCTAGTTGGCAATGAAAAGTCTGCAAGTAAACAACCAAGCTTTGACAGGATTTTCAGAGTATTGCTCTCTAAAGTACCGTATTTTTCGGACTATAAGATGCATTCCCCAATGGAAATGTCGGTGCGTCTTATAGACCAAATATGGCCCTGTTTTTGGCCTCCTGAACCCACCCACCCCCATGCATCCAGTTTTCACCAAAAATGGGCCCATTTTTCACAAAAATGGGATGCACAGAGGGTTTGGGAGGCCTGTAGAGTGCTCCTGGGTGCCGGAGAGGGCAAAAATGGGATGCGTGGAGGCCAAAAACTTTTTTTTTCTTGTATTCCTCTTCAAAATCTAGGTGCGACTTATACTCTGGTGTGTCTTATAGTCCGAAAAATGCATCAGTCAAGAAAGTCAAATCATACTTTACGGGAGAAGACAAAACGAATATATTAGGTGCCTAAATAGGTAGCCCCTGAACAATCATAGAGTTAATTCTTCTAAAATCCCTCACAATCCCTCAATATAAATATAACAATTTATTGGCAGGGCCAAACACTTTAAAAAAATACTATAATTAAACACAAATCAAGAGATCAGCTGGAGGAAATCTGGCATCAGTTTGCCATCTGCTTGCTCTACTTAATGGTAAGGCTGGCCTTAGGGTAAAGAGCTACTCCTGGTTTAAGTTAATCCCATGTCAATATTTGATTCCCAACAGCCAATTAAATAACTAAAAAAAATATATCAAAGAGTAAGAAGAGCCTAAGTCCACTTAATGAACCACAAACCATGGAAAGAGCTGATCAAGTAAAGGCTTCCAAATTCGTCAGTCAAGAAAGTCAAATCATACTTTACGGGAGAAGACGAAACAAAAATAGAAGGTTTTGCTAATCTCTTGCGGCTGGAAAGAAGATTCATTCTGCACTCGAATGCAGTCATCAGCTGGATCTGATTATTGACTGAATGGCATATAAAACCACCTCT
Source organism: Arizona elegans (assembly GCA_022577455.1). Lineage (NCBI taxonomy): Eukaryota > Metazoa > Chordata > Lepidosauria > Squamata > Colubridae > Arizona > Arizona elegans. Next base: position 6,356,205 of record JAKOOJ010000009.1, on the reverse strand, counting down.
CAGAAATAATATTTATTGGAAAGGCATATTTTGCATTCCTGGGTGAGGAATGGCAAACTAACATGCCCACAGTCGAGCAGAGATAACGGCTGTGGCAAAAATTGAAGGACTAACCATTACACCTGTATCAGGGGTAGATTCTACTTACCTTTACTACCGGTTTGCAATGGGAGTGCATGCGCGCTTCTTGCTTCACTCGCGTGCACATGCAGTTCTGCGCATGTGCAGATTGTCAATTACGACATCCGGGCGGGTCGGCAGAGCCTCCCGCCGCTTTTACTACCGGTTCTAAAGAACCAGACAGAACCGAGAGCAACCCACCACTGACCTGTACCACAGAACCATTCCAGATGAGAAGAGGATGAGAGATGGTCCATTTGTGCTTTGGATGGCTGCTCCTCATGAGGAGACCACGGGAGAGTGGGTTTCCCCTGGCTTTGAAAATTAGGAGACAAAGGGAATCGTCATTCTGCTGACTGCCTGGGATTCAATCCTCACCGGCTCAAGGTTGACTCAGCCTTCCAAGACTGGTAAAATGAGGACCCAGATTGTTAGGGGCAATATGCTGACTCTGTAAACCGCTTAGAGAGGACTGTTAAGCGGTATATAAATCTAAGTGCTATTGCTATCATGCCTTTTTAAAGGATACTCGATGTGCTAACCTCCCTTTTGTAATTACTTTTGGAAATTGCCTATTTAACTATATTAAGGAAATTAGAGATCTTCACAATGACTAATTTGAAAACCCACCTATGAGTTTACCTGCATTCTTGAACAGAAGAAAAAACTAAAAGCTTAAAAAGTAAGAAACAAAAACAAATAGCAAAAATAGAAATAAGGATTTAATTTAAGAAAGATTTAAATGGACTAAAGGGTCAGAAAAGTTTAGATTTTTTTAAAATTTATAAATAAGAGATGAGAATATGGGAAGAAGAGACTGTTTGTTGTATTTTAAGAAAAAATGATAAGTTACTAAAATTGTATATATGTGTGATGAAGGGGAAAGTTGTTTCTTTATATATTCCTTTTGCTTTTCTTCTATATTCTTATTTTTTTTCTTTTCAATTTTTTTTCAATTTTCTTTCTCTTTTCTGCACTTTCCATTTTTTTTCTTTTAGTTTATATTAGTTTTTATTGTTGACATTCTAATTTTTAATCAAATTACTATTTAAAAGAAATAAAGACTCCAGGCAGGAAAAGCAAAAAAAAAAAAAAAGCATGCCTCTCATTTTTGAATTGAAGAATAAGCATTGCATTGCACAAAAGGACAGATATTGCTATGAAATTTGAATCATTTCAAGATACTTTTGAAGAAAAGGGGCAGACATATAGCTACGATGGCACAAATGAAGCTTACTTGTATGAATGTATTCTTTACAGATAAGAAAGGAAAGTTGTCCAAGAAAATGCTTTGAAAGAGTTATAGGATGAATTGGTGAAACAAGCTTATGCAGATTTACTACAAAATAAATTGTGGATTACAAGATAGAGACAGCAGTCAAAGTGGAAGCACAAAGGACAAGCCAAAATAATGAACTGGATAACAATTACTTGATGGATTTACAAAAGATTGTTGAAGCCATAAAGCAATGGAAAGAAGGAAGGAAGGAAGGAAGGAAGGAAGGAAGGAAGGAAGGAAGGAAGGAAGGAAGGAAGGAAGGAAGATCAAAACTTATGGATCAAAGGCCTGGCACATAGATTGAGAGAATATAAATAGTGTAGAATAGTACTAAAAAAACCTTTTCTGTATAGGTAGACCTCAACTTACAACAATTCATTTAGTGACCATTCAAAATTACAAGGGCACAATAATGTGACTTATCACTGTTTTTCAAAGATACAACCTTTGTAGGATTCCCATGATCATGTGAACAAAATTCAGACGCTTGGCAACTGGTTCATATTTATGACCGTTGTTGCGTCCCAGGGGCAAGTGATCCCCTTTTGCGACCTCACAAGCAAAGTCAATGGGGAAGCCAAATTCACTTAACAACTGCGCTACTAACCTATCAACTGCACAGATTCACTTAACAACTGTGGCAAGAAAGCTTGTAAAATGGGGCAAAACATGGCTTAGGCCTGGGATATTTGGCGGACCATCTGCAGCCAGCAACAGCTTCCCATCGCCCGGTGTGCTCTCACAGGGAGGGCCTACTCAGGGTGCCGTCGGCCAGACAATGTCGGCCGGCGACCCCCAGGGAGAGAGCTTTCTCTGTAGGCGCATCCACCCTTTGGAATCAACTCCCTCTGGAGCTCCAGGTGGCCCCCGACCTTCGCTCCTTCCGCCGTGGGCTGAAAACGTGGCTATTCCATCTAGCCGCCCTAGACTGAGGGGGTTTTTAATTAGAATTTAATGGGTTTTTAGTGGATTTGTATCAATTTTATCATGGATTTTGTTTTTAACGGTCTGTTTGTTTTTGTTTATTGTTGTGAGCCGCCCTGAGTCCTGCGGAGATAGGGCGGCATATAAGTCCAATTATAAATAAATAAATAAATAAATAAATAAATAAATAAATAAATAAATAAATAAATAAATCTTAACACTTAACAAATGTGTTACTTAACAACAGAAATTTTGGGCTCAATTGGAGCCCAAAATTGGAGCCTGAGTGGCACAGCAGACTAATGCTACTGTTAAAGGTAGTATTTAGCTTCCAGCTGCCTGCAATTACTGCAAATTCAATTCTCACCAGGCTCAAGGTTGACTCAGCCTTCCATCCTTTCTAAGGTAGGTAAAATGAGGACCCGGTTTGTGGGCGCAATAAGCTGACTTTGTATAAAATATACAAAAGGATGAAGGCTATTGCTTAACGCCTTGTAAGCCGCCCTGAGTCTCCGGAGAAGGGCAGCAAATAAATAAATAAATAAATAAATAAACAAATAAATAAATAAATAAATAAATAAATAAATAAATAAATAAATAAATTGCGGTCGTAAGTGGAGGACTACCGGTATTTTTTTCATAAATGGAGCAAAGTATTTTATATAGTTTTGATATATTCCTATGATGGATGTTTCACCTCGAATGTCCAACAGCCTGCCATCTCCCTCATTTTCCATAGATAAATTCCAAGACCTCTTCCCATAGTTTTTCTTTCTCCTAGAACTGTGATGGCAAACCTATGGCACGTATGCCACAGGTGACATGCAAAACCCTCTCTGTGGGCATGTGAACCATCACCCCAGTTCAGCTTCGCCATGCATGCACGCGTGCCTCCCGCCAGCCAGCTGGTTGTTTGGTCTCTACCATGCATGCGAGGGGGGGCGGGGCACTGCGTGGGCCTGTGCGTGCATGAGCAAGAGGGCAGGGCGTATACAGGGGGGCCATGCATGGGGGCGAGGTGCATGTGGAGGACCATGCACGCATGTGCGGGGTGGGACGCATGTGCAAGGGCCGCAATCATTGCATTTTGGGGTTTCTCACTTTGGGCACTCGGTCCAGGAAAGGTTAACCATCACTGCCCTCGAATGAGAAGTAAAAGCAATCAAAAACTTTTTCAATGTGAAAATCCAACAATACTATCAGTTTCACTCACTATCATCTCAACACTTATATACATTCAAGAAGAGCACAAGAAATAACTCTAATGTTCTCAACCAAGTAGATATTGTAAGTAAAAAGGTAAAGGTAAAGGTCCAATCATGTCAAGTCTAAGGCAGAATGCTCATCTCCATTTCTTAGCCGAGGGAGCCAGTATTGTACAAAGACAATTTCCGTGGTCATGTGGCTGAGGCATGTAGAATGCTGTTATCTTCCCACCAAAGTGGTACCTATTTATCTATTCGCATTTGCATGGTTTTGAACTGCTAGATGGGCAAGAACTGAAGCAAGGAACAAGAGCTTACCCCGTTAATACTCCAGATTTTTAGATTTTATAGGATGATGATTTCAAACTATATTGTTAAATTGCTTTTGTGTAAGTTGAGTATTTACTCCCTCTTTTAAATGTAGATACACAACAATTCATGAAATTTAGCATCAGCAGTGTGCATTTACTTTCCGTTTATTCAAACCATATTTGCACCATTGACTTCTTTTAATAAAATCTTTTTATCTACTTTTTTCAAACTGACCAATTTTATCAAAAAGGACATGAGCTTTCATCATCTACAGCTCACTATTTACAATCCACCAAAGCTGCCTAATGACATCCGTTAGCCTGAAAGGGCTCAAAGAACCAGAAAATATGTTAGAAAAATGAAAGAGTTTTTTTTTTTTTTGAAGAGAAGAAAATGTTGGCAGATGTTTTCTTGCTTCAATTTACAGCTGGCACAAACCCATCCCTCAATAGAATTCTGCCTTCAACAACATAAAGGTGTCTTAATCTGTTTTTAATACCATATTTCAATTCTCTCATATTTTTGATAGCATCTTATTCTCATTCCATAATTGCCTTCAGAGGTTGTGGGAGCTTCATCACTAGAGACTTTCAAGAAGAGATTGGACTGCCGTTTGTCAGAAATGGTATAGGGCCATGATGGTGACCTATGGCACGCGTGCCACAGGTGTCACGTGGAGCCATATCTGTGGGCACACGAGTGTTGCTGTAGCTCAGCTCCAGCGTGCATGCATGCATCGGCCAGCTGATTTTCGGGCCTTCCAGGCCACCAGAAGTCGGGAAACAGGCTGTTTCCGGCCTCTAGAGGGCCTCTGGGTGGGATGGGGAAGGCTGTTTTCGCCCTCCCCAGACTCCAAGAAAGCCTCTGGAAAGCCCACTGGTAACCTTTTTGCTATCGCATGCCAAAAGTGGGGAGAGCATATGGGGGGATTGAATTATGGATGTGGGCACGCGCGTGACCCACCCAATCCCTGCGCTCCCCCCACTTTTGGCACATGGCGGCAAAAAGGTTAGCCATCACTGGTACAAGGTCTCCTGCTTGGGCAGGGGGTTGGACTAGATGACCTACAAGGTCCCTTCCAACTCTGTTAATCTGTAATTATTCACACACAAGAATAATCTCCCCTTCACCTGAATGTGTTTTGGAGAAACTTCTCCTTTTAAGCTACATATCCCAATAATATTTCTTCTTTGCTTTTTGAGGGAACACTGTGACTACATACAGGCTTTTCGGAGAGAAGAGAACATTTGGCATATTTGCATGGCATTTAACCAATACTAAAACCATGCATGTATTTAAAGGGCATTGGTCGCGTTGGTGGATGATCTCTGGAGGGCTCGGGATAGGGGTTGTTCCTCTATCCTGGTCCTGTTATATCTCTCAGTGGCTTTTGATACCATCAACCATGGTATCATGTTGCGCCGGTTGGAGGGGTTGGGAGTGGGGGGCACCGTTTTGTGGTGGTTCTCCTCCTACCTCTCTGACCGGTCGCAATCTGTGTTGGCAGGGGGGCAGTGGTCGACCCTGAGGAGCCTTGTTTGTGGGGTGCCGCAAGGGTCGGTCCTCTCGCCCCTTCTGTTCAACATTTATGTGAAGCCGCTGGGTGAGATCATCCGTGGTTTTGGGGTGGAGTTCCATCAGTACGCTGATGACACTCAGCTGTACATCTCCACCCCAGGCCACCCCAACGATGCCCTTGAAGTGAGGTCCCGGTGCCTGGAGGCCGTGCGGGCCTGGATGGGGAGAAAGAGGCTCCGACTCAACCCTTCCAAGACCGAGTGGCTGTGGCTTCCGGCGTCCCGATATAGCCAGCTGGTGCCATCGCTGGTTATTGGGGGCGAATCATTGGCCCCCACGGAAAGGGCTTGCAATTTGGGCATCCTCCTGGATACACGTCTGTCTTTAAAAGAGCATATGACGGCAGTGGCCAGGGGGGCTTTTTATCAGGTTCGCCTGATACGCCAGTTGCGTCCCTTTCTAGATCGGGACTCCCTACGCACGGTCACTCAAGCACTCGTCACTTCCCGTCTGGATTACTGTAATGGTCTCTACATGGGGCTCCCCTTGGGGTACACCCGGAGGCTCCAGTTGGTCCAGAATGCGGCTGCGCGGGGGATTATGGGAGCGACGGGGCGCTCCCATGTGATACCTCTCCTACGCGAGCTGCACTGGCTTCCTGTGGTCTTCAGGGTGTGCTTCAAGGTGTTGGTGACCACCTTTAAAGCGCTCCATGGCTTAGGGCCAGGTTATCTACAAGACCGCCTTCTGCCGCAAATAGCCTCCCACCGGCCAGTACGCTCCCACAGAGAGGGACTCCTCAGGGTGCCATCGGCCAGACAATGTCGACTGGCGACCCCCAGGGGAGAGCCTTCTCTGTGGCGGCACCTGCCTTCTGGAACGACCTACCCCCAGAGGTATGCATGATACCAGACTCCGGACTTTTTGTCGGGCCCTGAAAACACATGTTTTTCACCTAGCCGGGCTGGCTTGATCCCATCCCTTCGGTTTTAATTTGTAATTGGTTTTAATCTGGGTTGTTTTAAATGGATAGCCAAAATTATTTAATGTTTTTTAAACTGCTTTTAAATTTTATATGTTATGTTTTATCATGGCTGTTCACCGCCCTGAGTCCTGTTGGAGAAGGGCGGTATACAAATTAAATAAATAAATAAATAAATAAATAAATAAATAAATAAATAAAATATTTGTTGCATATAAGGACCAAGGTCAGCTACATGGCATTTGGCTAGACATCCCAGAAGCGATCCTAAATAAAATAAATCTCCCACTGGAATCTCAGCCTCACTGAAAGAAAACCAAAGTTTCCTAAAATATTGCATGAAAACCACAAAATATTGCTGATTTTAGCTGTACTGAATCTTAATCCCTGGGCACTGCCATGCTTCACAGAGAGTCAAAAGCATTTTCAATCCTTTACAGTAGATTCAGCTTTTTTTTTTTTAGCGATATCATAAATCTAGAATATCTGGCTCAAAAGTAGTAACTGCAAGAGGGATCTTGGCAGTGGTGAGATTCAAGTAATTTAACAACCGGTTCTCTGCCCTAATGATTTCTTCCAACAACCAGTTTGCCAAACTGCTCAGAAAGACAACCGGTTCTCCTGAACTGGTGCGAACTGGCTGAATCCCACCACTGGATCTTGGGGACAATCACTTCGATATGAGCCAGCAGTTGCCAAAAAAGCCAACACAGTCGTAGGCTGCATTAACAGAACAACAAAGATAATTAGGGGACTGGAGGATAAAACATACAAAGAACGGTTGCTGGAATTGGATATGTCTAGTTTAATGAAAAGAAGGACTAGGGGATGACATGATAGCACTCTTCCAATATCTCAGGGGCTGCCACAAGAAAGAGGAGGGGGTATCAATCTATTCTCCAAAGCACCCGAAGGCAGGACAAAAAGCAATAGATGGAAACTAATCAAGGAGAGAACCAACCTAAAACTAAGGAGAAATTTCCCGACAGTTAAAACAATTCATCAGTGGAACTATTTGCCTCCAGAAGTTGTGAATGCTCCAACACTGGAAGTTTTTAAGAAGAGATTGGACAACCATTTGTCTGAAATGGTATTGGGTTTCCTGTTTGAACAAGGGGTTGGACTAGAAGTCCCTTCCAACTCTGTTATTCTGTCCTGTTACTATACATCCCAACTCTGTTATATTTATATTAATATAAAAGTCATCTAGAAGCTGTCAGATCTGGAAGAATGAGATTTTTTTTAAAAAAAGTACCTACCTTTTTAAGATTTGCAAAAAAGGCAGAAGTTGTACGCGCATCCCATAATATTTTTTAAACTATTCTTTATTGAATAAATCCCAATCGACACTAAATTAGAGCACAACATTTCCCAAACAAAGTTTGTGGTTCAGCCAACCTTGATGAACCATAATACAATTTCTTTAATCTTGGCTTTGCGTTTATGTTAAATCTAGCCAAGAAATGAAAATCTTGGGGTTTTTTTTTCCTCTGGAAAAGAAAAAAAAACTTCTTTTGCATCTCCTCAATATACTGAATCATAAATCAACCAAATGGATTGTATAACATGCTATACAGAGGTGGGTTTCAGCAGGTTCTGACCAGTTCTGGAGAACCGGTAGCGGAAATTTTGAGTAGTTCGGAGAACTGGTAAATACCACCTCTGACTGGCCCTGCCCCGATCTATTCTCTGCCTCCCAAGTCCCAGCTGATCGGGAGGAAATGGGGATTTTGCAGTAACCTTCCCCTAGAGTGGGGCCAGAATAGAGATTTTACACTATCCCTCCCCTGCCAAACCCACCGAGACACGCCCACCAAGACATGCCACGCCCACTAAGCCACACGCACAGAACCGGTAGTAAAAAAATTTGAAACCCACCACTGATGCTATAGATTCTATTTGATAGACTTTGATCATGTTTAGAAGAGGATTTATAAGCACTAGAAATCACTGTACATCTTTAGAATCAGGGCTGCTCCTACAGTCAGAATTCTTCCACCTTACTATTCCTACCATTATTCGCATGCCCTGAGCAATTCTTCAGTTGCTGCCCGGAAAGTTGAAAACATTTAAAAATGTAAAACGTTTTAAATTTCACTTGAAAAGTGGCAGATTTTTCTGTAGTTCTTTCTCTAGTTCATCCAGATTTTGGCAGTCTGGATGTGGTAAATGCATTACATGCACATACTTGTAAAGCTGTACCAGTCAGGAATCTTTCAGACTGTTATGTACCAGCTGGATGAGTAATGACTAAAGTATGGTTGTGATTGTTGTTGTTTTGTTGCTTCCAACTCTTCATGACCCCGATGGACATCATTTTGCCAGAATTGTCTGTCCGTAATTACTTCTCGGAATTCTTTTAATGATTGTCCTTGAGTCATCACAAATGATATCAAGCTTCTGTTGGCCTCTTTTTCTATTCTCGCCAATCTTTCCAAGTGCCAAGATCTTCAGTGACTCTTGCCCTTTCGTTATATGTCCAAAAATCTAACTTTTAGCTCCGTTATCAGTGCTTCCAGGGAGCAATCTATTGTAGAAAGTTAGCACCCACCCCTCTCCTAGAAGAATGAAAGGAAATATTAAAAAGGCAGAATATTTCCCCTAAAAGAGAAATAGAAATCTTAAGGGAGACAGAAATTCAGAGCTGCAGCTCCCTGCCCCCAGCAGATATTTGCTGCCCATTGAGCAGGACTTGGCCAGCCTATCTACAAGACAATTAGACCTTCAGCTTCAGAGTGATGAGATTAAGACATGACCCTCCAGGACATTATAGGTTTATCAAGCAGCAGGGCGAAATCACCTGGGAACACCTGGGGACATTACATCAGCCTAAGGTTCAACCAAACTTGATTCAGGCAAATATGACTCCACAGGGGAGTCTGACTACAGCCAATAGAATACATTTCTTGCACAGGAACAGGAAGCTCAAGGGCAAGGCCAAAGAGAGGGTATAAATAACCCTCACTCTCCACTCCACTCCATGTGGTCAGCTGCCTAGGACTTCAAACCCATGTGGTCCTGTCCTTCAATAGACCATCTTTCCAATCAGCCTCCATGTTTCCAGTGTCTTTCTCCCCACTTGGAACTGAACCAGATGGATATTTCTTCCAACACTGGGTTTAGACAATCTAGACCGCCATTCTTTATTCTTCTCATGATTTTTATTTATTAATTTATTTATTAATTTAATTTGTATACCGCCCTTCTCCCAGAAGGGACTCAGGGTGGTGAACAGCCAAAATTAAAAAACATACAAATGCAAAAGTTAAGATAATTAAAAGAATTAAATCACTGGCTACCTAATTTAAAATCCCAAAATCCATAAAATTTAAAATCTCAATTAAAAACCATTTAGGCTAGGCCGGCTTGATGAAATAAAAACGTCTTCAGGGCTTAACGGAAGGTACGGAGGTCCAGGATCAATCGTATTCCAGGAGGCAGCTCATTCCACAGGGCGGGTGCCCCCACAGAGAAGGCTCGCCCCCTGGGGGCCGCCAGCCGACATTGCCTGACCAACTGCACCCCGAGGAGGCCCTCTCTGTGAGAGCGTATTGGCCGGTGGGAGGTCTAAGATATTCTTAATAGTTTTCTCCAGCACCACGTTTCAAAAGGATATTTTTTCCCCCTCATTCAGCCTTCCACAGCTGTAAACTTGCTTTATAGGCCTTCTATTTCGAATCATTAAAATGCTAAGAAAACTGCTCAATATTCTGAGCAATATCAACAGGCCAAAAAAAAAAAAAAAACCCCACACAATAGGGCACTGCTTGCCTTAAATTAAAACAACTCATCACTTACTGGATGCTCCACATTAAAACAGAAATTCAAAGAGAATCCAAATAAAATTACTGTCAGTCTAGGCAGGAATACGCACACCAAGGGGATACGTCATTCTTTTTTTAAACAGTGGCTTTAGCTTCCGAATCAGATTTTGTCACTTGGTTAAAAAAAAATTTTTTTAAAAAAATAAAAAGTACAGACCCCCTGACCCCCCCCAAAGATGTGCACATCAAATTGCTCTAAGATTTTAAAGAAGTAAAACAAGCCAGCTTGTAGAAACAGCTGCACAAATATTGAAAACTGCCAAGAAGCTGTGTCTTTTCAGAGCTTCAGATTTTTCTCAGCTAACAGAAAAGGAAGGAAAAATGCTAAGAAGCAGATCAGTGGTGGAATTCAATTTTTTTTAACTACCGGTAAAAAAATGTGGGCGTGGCTTGGTTTTGTGGGAGTGGCAGGGGAGGGATACTGCAAAATCTCCATTCCCACCCCACTGCAGGGGAAGGATGCTGCAAAATCTCCATTCCCACCCCACTGCAGGGGAAGGATACTGCAAAATCACCATTCCCATCCCACTCCAGGGGAAGGATACTGCAAAATCCCCATTCCCACCCCACTCCAGGGGAAGGATACTGCAAAATCTCCATTCCCACCCCACTCCAGGGGAAGGATATTTCAAAATCTCCATTCCCATCCCACTCCAGGGGAAGGATACTGCAAAATCCCCATTCCCACCCCGCTCCAGGGGAAGGATACTGCAAAATCTCCATTCCCTCTCCACTCCAGGGGAAGAATACTGCAAAATCTCCATTCCCACCCCACTCCAAGGGAAGAATACTGCAAAATCCCCATTCCCACCCTACTCTGGGTGCCAGCCAGGGGTGGTATTTGCCGGTTCTCCAAACTACTCAAAATTTCCGCAACTGGTTCTCTAGAACCTGTCAGGACCTGCTGAATTTCACCCCTGAAGCAGATCTACTTTTTTTCGTGGATAACCTACTGGCAAAAGAACATTTTAATCTTTCTGGAAAAAAACCTTACTTTTGAGTTTTCTTAAAGAATGACAACGCAAATAGCAGCTCACTCACTGTAAAAGAAAAAGGCTCACGATTCCAACTAGAAATATAATACTGCATAGGGCAAATAGGCCACTATTGAGCTACTTGCTTAGATTCTCAATGAAGCAATGAAAATGTTCCACGGTGGCACTTGTAATTACCAGGTGCTCCACGGTGAAATATTTTCGGTTGTCATCAACTGTAGCTGCAAGGCTACCCTCATCACCTTTCTAGCCTTCCTCAACCCAATGCTCAGTTTTGGAAGATGAGCTCTGGCAGACAACTCAAAAGAGGCCAATTTTTTGTTACATGAGCCTAATTTTTAAAGGCAGCAGGGACTTGTTGCCAAAGAACTGATGGAAACAATTCAGCCTAACAAGGCAATTTATATTATTAAGCTATATAAAGGATTCATTTTTTTTTTAATTTTTATTTATATGCCGCCCTTCTCCGGAGACTCAGGGCAGCTTACAGTGCGTTAAGCAATAGCCTTCATACTTTTGTATATTTATACAAAGTCAGCTTATTGCCCCCACAAACTGAGTCCTCAATTTACCTACCTTAGAAAGGATGGAAGGCTGAGTCAACCTTGAGCCTGGCGAGATTTGATCTAACTTTAATTGCAGACAGCTGGTGTTAAATTACAGTGCTTCTGTCTGTTGAGCTAAACCAGGCTCTTTAAGCTCATTGAGCTCAGTGTTTGGACACAGGTGCAGGTTAACACTGGTTTAAACAAAAGTTACCCATTATAGAAGTTGTCATCCGAACAATGGGTCTACCTTGGTTGTCTACCTTGCTTGGCCCCAAAGATACACAATATCTCACACACACACATACACCCGCAAATTTTTTTTCCAAAGCAACATTTTTAATGTGACAAGAAGAGATCAAATACATGACTGACGGATAATCAAGTTAATGACATTTAATTTAAACTAAATTTAAATAAGTAGTGGGTTTCAAATTAGTTTGCTACCAGTTTCTCTTGTGGGCAGAAACATCTGGGTGTGTGGGCGGAGCCTCCCGCCGCCGCTAGCGGTTCGCCCGATCCAGGGCTAACTCATAGCAACCCACCACTGCTAGGGACATTTTAATAAACAAAACAGAAAAGTACCCTTGAAATGAACTCCTTTGTCACCTGCATTTGCTTCTCCACAAAATTACCTCCGTACATTGTACAATTCTTCCTATGATGAATGAGCTTCTTACCCCTGTTACGAAAGTAGGACAATGGACAATGTATCCTCTCAATCATATCTTGACAGTGTTTTCTCCCTCTTGACTTGAGTCAAACAGATGCCCACAAAACATTCGTCGATTTTGGGAACAGGTGGAAGCCACATAGCATGAAGTCTAGACTCCATGGTGTATAACGGGGTATGAGATTCAACTTCACCACTGCTTCTTGGGTGGTTCGTGAGATGTTAAGCCTGGCAAACTGTCCTTCTTGTGCTTCCAAACTCTGCTTAATCATTGTTTCAACAACTGTAACCGTGAGTTTTCCTGGCAAAACTAGGACTTTGTATAATTTTCCCAAGCGAAGTTTTCTGATGACATCTCCTGGACCGATGTTTTATTTCAGAACGATGGGACTATATGTCATTTTCCTTGTCACAATACCATGAAGAAATTTCTCGCTTTCATTCTTACGGCATGATCATTGCTGGCAAATTTCAGCTCACATCTCTGCCATCAGCATGCAAGGAATCCATCTTGCACAAATCTTCCACCAGTCAGCAGCATCGAGAATGTAAATGACAAGCTTGACAGTCACTTCAAGCTTTTGAGCGATCCCCCCATTTGTCCTTAATCAGTTCATCCACCTTTCTCATGTAACATTTGCTGGCTGCTGGCCCAGGCCATCCACTTTGTTCTGGATCACCCCAATAGTCCACCACAATTGAGCCAAAAATTTTTGCCCCATTTTATGACCTTTATCGCCGCAGTTGTTAAGTGAAACACTGAGGTTCTTAAATTAGTAACATGGTTGTTAAGTGAATCTGGCTTCCCCATTGATTTTGCTTGTAAGCTGATCACAAAAGGAGATCAGGTGACCCTGGGACAATGCAACCGTCATAAATGTGAGTCAGGTACCAAATGTCTAAATTTTGACCACGTGGTCCCAGGGATGCAGCAATGGTTGTAAGTGTGAAAAACATTCATAAGTCACTTTTTTCAATGCCGTGGTAACTTTGAATGGTCACTAAATGAACTGTTGTAAATCAAGGATTACTTGTACTCAATTGAACATAGTTATCACCTGAAGCAGTGGGTTTGAATCCCAGAAGGGTATGGCTAACTGATGAGAGCTAAATAGCTTGAAATAGATCTATACTAGTCTCCCTTTATTTCTTTGTCGGTAAACATAAATCCAATACAAAAATAGTTTGTCATGGAAGCGACTGCCTGCAAAGGCTCCTGGATTGGAGCTGAAAGGCAAAAGCGGAAGCAGTATTCTCCGCCCCATAATTGGGTAGACCAGGTTGCCCTGATAGACCAGTCTCACCCCCCCCCAAAAAAACCCACACACTTAATCTCTCCCCTGGTATGGTTGACAAAGTGAGGAGAACCTGTGTGTTAGAGGTTAATACATCTACCTAATATGCAAGCAACCTGGGTTTGAATCACGGTTGAAATCCAGCAGGTTCTGACAGGTTCTGGAGAACCGGTAGCGGAAATTTTGAGCAGTTCGGAGAACCGGCAAATACCACTTCTGGCTGGTTCCAAAGTGGAGTGGAAATGGAGATTTTGCAATATCCTTCCCCTGGAGTGGGGTGGGAATGGAGATTTTGCAGTATCCTTCCCCTGCCATGCCCACCACACCACGCCCACCAAACCATACCATGCCCACTAAGCCATGCCCACAGATCTGGTAGTAAAAAAAAAAAAAGGATTTTATCACTGGTTTGAATCCCAGAAGGATCTGGCTAGCTGATGAGAGCTAAATAGCTTGAAATAGATCTATACTAGTCTCCCTTTATTTCTTTGTCGGTAAACATAAATTCAACACAAAAATAGTTTGACTGCCTGCGAAAGCTCCTGGACTGGGGCTGAAAGGCAAAAGAGGAAGCAGTATGTTCTGTCCCATAATTGGGTAGACCAGGTTGTCCTGATAGACTGATAAGGTTGCCCTGATAGATAAACCCCCACTGAAGCAGCCAACATTCAGCAGTGACTTCCAGTCAAAGGACCTCTTCAGCAGTCAAACATTCAATCTCAACAGGTTGATCAAAATGAACTGACCGCTTCGATTTCGTGAACAATAGCAACACACCCTTTTCTCACACTAAGCTCCTGCCAAATGAATTAGGAGAACAGATGCCAAAAAGTTTTTGGCAATGTCAGTATCGCCATCTGTTAACAATTTATGGCATTGGAGGCATTCATTTTATTCAACCATTGCACATGTACATATGTGTATATGGATATGTATACACACAGATACAAAGCTCCAGAGGCAACCAAGATACTCAAAGGCAAGGTTTTTTTTTTCCCTAAACCCCAGACATGAATGCTGAATGGAAAGAAAGACGTACAAAGTTATACATAGAAAATAGAACCCAGAATAATAGAGTTGGTATACAAATTGTAGACAGTTGGTATACAAATGAATCGACAGTTGGTATACAAATGAACATTTTGGCCTTCTTCAACTATACAATTTACAGAATAAAAGGCAGAACAACAAGAGTTGGAAGTCTTCTTGTTCAACCCCCTGCCAAGCAGGAGACCCTATATCACCTTTTTGCCATCGTGTGCCAAAAGCATGGAGTGCATGGGTGGGTCCTCTCCCCAGGCTCAAGAGCCTCTGTAGGCGCCTGGGGAGGGTGAAAACAACCTTCCCCACCCCCAGAGGCTCTCCGGAGGCCAGAAACGGCCCATTTGCCAACTTCCAGTTCCCCCAGAAGTTGACAAACGGGCTGTTTTGGCCTCCGGAGGGCCTCCAGGGGAGTGGGGAAGGCTGTTTTTGCCCTCCCCAGGCTCCTAGAGAGACTCTGGCGCCTGGGGAGAGCAAAAAATGGGCCTCCCCACAGACCCTCCAGAGGCAGGAAACAGCCTGTTTCCCTACTTCTGATGGGCCCAGAAGGCCTGAAAATCAGCTGGCTCGCGTGCCCACCAATATGGCTCTGTGTGCCACCTGTGGTTTGCCATCACGGCCCTATACCATTCCAGACAAATGGTTGCCTAATCTCTTCTTAAAAACCTTCAGTGATGGAGCACCCACAATTTCTGAAGGCAATCCATTCGACTGGTTAATTGTTCTCACTATCAGGAAATTTCTCCTTATTTCTGGGTTGCTTCTCTCCTTGATTAGCTTCATTTTATAGACTTGAAAGAATAGTTACTCCCTAATTGGTTTTGCTTAACAAGGTGAAAGGAGATAAAAAGTGGTTTGAATGTGATATTTTATCCTCTATATTCCCTGTAATATAGTTCCAGATGTTTGCAAAATGTTGCAGGTTTTGACAAGAGCTTCTAAATACGTTGGGCTGAATTAATTTAGGTGCCTACAAATGATAATGAGAATGTTTTTCTTAATTATTTTTTTAAATATAAAACCTTGCCAAATTTGCATACATTCAAATTGAGAAAATTGACAAATTATGTCCAGCTGCAATTTGCTAGGTCATCTCCCATCTCTTAGTTACGCAGCCTTTGCCAAGAATTGCATCCTAATTCTATATAGATCCTCTGTATAGATAAGGACAAATCATATGTCTGTAATATTGAATGTACTTCAAGATGGCTGCCTTCCCTCTGGCCAAACGCAATAACAATTTCTGTCCACGCTTTAAACTGAGATTATTTACAAATGTACAATCTATTTTGGGCATTCATACTTTACATTTGTCCAGCCAGGCATTCAGACAGCTGCCATGTTGGCAAATGTATCATTTGTTGCCAACCGTAGCTTCAAAAATGAGGCTTCAAGTACAGAAGACTACCTTGGCTCTTGAGCTTTGATTCATGAAACTGGTTTTGCTGGAAATTTACATGTTAGAAAGACAGATATTTGCCTCAAGGGCAGAATATATATCATGTAAATGCACTGTTTTGCACAAAACAAAAAACAAATAAATGAGTCTGACAAATGAAGTCCTGAGTTATTTTTTAATAATGTGAAAATACACAATTTTGTTGATTGTGAGGACCTATCAAAGGTCTAGTTAGAAAAGGGGGAGGCTGCCAAAAAGAATAAAAATGTTTTAGCCGTGCCCCCTTTTTTTTATACCTCTGTTATGTGTGACAAATATAAAAAAGGGGGCAGAATTTCATTTGCACAACTATAGCCATTATCTTGGGATTTTTTTATTTTTTTTCCTTGCTACCTGCCATCATTCCTAGTGATAAGCAACAAGACTTACACTGAGGAAGAAAAGCAGGATCTAAATGTGATGAGCCACACACGACACAGTGGAGTTGTTATTGGTGCCTGCCAGTGAGTTTGCCCCAGTAGGCTTGTTTTTAGATTAAATATTTTTTAATTAAAAGAGAGAGTTAAATGGGAAATGAACGTGCTTCGAGCAAGCTGCCTTCAGCATTATATTAAAGAAAGATTGCAAAGGTTACAGCTCAGTGCTTGACTAAGCATCACCTGCCCAACCAATATGGTGCAAATTAAGCTTGGATTGGAGAGAAAACCCTGGGAATTAATGTGGGGAGGGGGGCAAAAGCTGTTCTCATTGGTTGGGTCTCTGGCAAATAAGCATCGTGTTACTGGCGAGGCTTCCCAGAGTTGCCATCTTGAGAATGGGCAAGCCTTCACTATGGCAACCACTTTGGAATCATAATACAGTATATACCACACTGTAAAAATTCTAAATGTGTCCATCGTTGAAAAGGTGGCAATAAAGAAATACTTTCAGATTTTACCAACTGGACAGGAGTGGGGATGGTAAAACAGCCTTTTTAAAGGGAGAAATAGACCAGGGTGAGATATTTAAAAGTCTAACCCACTGACCCTTTCCAAAATTAATTATAGTTCTAAGTTTCCAAAACGTGTTTAAATAAAACAGCCCTCTCCCCACAGGACACTTTTCCAAGTTGTGCTGGCAAGGATATGCGTAAAAAAATAAAATGGCAAAATATGTAAATAGTAAATAGTATGTAAACAAATATAGAAGTGTGAGAGGTTATTTTACATCAGGATTCAGAGTTCTGACTTCCAAATGCTGAGCTATTTCCAGTCATTAATTTAAAAACCCTGAAACTTCAAGCAGTATTCGGTATAATTTTCAGTCTAAAAACATCTCCAGATAACAGATCCAGCCATAAAAGCAAGCTTCCAAAGAGAATCCTATACAGATAGTCCCAGAGGTGGGCTTTGTCAAGTTTCGAGGTCGTCTCAAATAAATTGCATTTCAAACAAAGTCTTTGAAGAAAAACTCCTATTTATTAAGCACGGCATTCTAAACCCGACTCCATCGAAGCCAACACTGACTTCCAGACCCCAAACCCTCCCTTTCCGTTCCCCACTCCCCTGCACTCATTGGCCATCTTCCAAGTCATTCTACCCCTAATCTACTCCAGCTCAAAGGAATTTCCCCCCTCCCATCCCATCTCCTAGGGGATTTTATCTCCAGGGAAAATAAGTAGGTGAAAAGTCAAACGTCCCTTTCCAGACACTTCTGCTTCTCCTTCTTATGTCAGCACTAGAGTAAATGCAGCTTGAAGTGCTGACAGGCTTCATATAATTTATCAACCGGTTCACCCACAATCAAATATGTGTGTGCTCACACCTTGTGCGCATGTGCGCTGCATCAAAAACACAGCAATTGTATAAGACGAGATAGCACCAGGTGGGGTGGGGTGGGCCCAGCCGCTGGCTGAAACTACCGGTTTGCGTGAACCGGTCTGAACCGGCTGAATCGCACCCCTGGGTAGTCCTCGACTTACGACCGCAATTGAGCCCAAAATTTCTGTTGCTAAGTGAAACATTTGTTAAGTGAATTTTGCCTCATTTTACAACCTTTCTTGCCACAGTTGTTAAGGGAATCACTGCAGTTGTTAAGTGAGCAACACGTTTGTTACCTGAATCTGGATTCCCTAATGACTTTGCTTGTCAAAAGGTCACAAAACCCCAGGATGCTGTGACTGTCATAAATATGAGTCACTTGCCAAGCATCTGAATTTTGATCACGTGACCCTGGAGAAGCTACAGCAGTCATCAGTGTAAAAAACGGTCATAAATCATAAGCCAGTGCCTTTGTTACCTTGAACAGTCACTAAATGAATTTATAAGTCAAAGGCTATCTGTATCAATTCATTGCCAGTAGAGTTTACAACCAGAATTGGGACCACAATTTCCATTGATCAACAAGTGAGATGCACCTAATTTTTGCCAGTTATTAAGTGAACATGGCAGTTGAGTAAACCTGGTCTCCCACACTAACTTTCCTTGTTAGAAGCTGGTTGAGAAAGTCACAAATGGCAGTCACATGACCCTGGGATGTTGCAACCATCATAAATAGATGTTGGTTGCCAAACACCCAAATTATTATTATGACCGTGGGGATGTTGCAATGGTGACCAGTTCTAAATCTCTCTTTTTTTAAGTGCCAGACCAGGGTAACTTCAAATGGCCGCTAAATGAAAAGTTGGAGTGAATCAAGGACTAACTGTACTCTGGCCCTAAACCAGGGGTGTCAAATTCAATTTCATTGAGAGCCATTTCAGGATTGTGTTTGACCTTGGGGGGGTGCAGGACATGGCCAGGGTGAGTGTGGCTAGCTTGACGTCCTTTGTCGAGGCTCCGTTTTCAGCCACAACTGACTCCTGCAGCCCTCTGCCAGTGAAAACGGAGCCTGGGCAGGCCATGCGTGGCTCTCCCGAGCTCCGTTTTCGCTGGCAGAGGCACCGTGGGCTGGTCCTTCGCTGTTTCCAGGGCAGGCCTATGAGCCAGATCTAAGAAGCCATGGGCCAGATCTGGCCGGCGGGCTTGAGTTTAACAACCCTGCCCTAGATTGTTATAAACCATGTTTTCTGGTCTGAAAGTCCTACATGGGGTCCCTGCATTCTATTTTCTGATTTCAAACACCGTCAGAGCAGTGGTGGGTTGCTATCAGTTCACACCAGATCGGGCGAACCGGTAGCGGCGGCGGCGGCGGGAAGCTCCGCCCACCCGCCTGGATGCTTCAGCGCATGCGCAGAAGCACCGCGCACACAAGCAAACTGGTAGCGATGGAATTTGGAACCCACCCCTGCGTCAGAGGACTAGTTTTTCATGGGGCTCAAGACAACATCCCTCACAGAGGGGTGACATCGTGGTTACTGGCCCCAACTACCACTACTACCATACATTCAATGTAAGGTGTGAACAAGTCAAAACACAGCTTCTAAAATGGATATACAGTACTTGACTTACAACAGTTCATCATACAACAGTGCAGAAGGATATACAGTACTTGACTTACAACAGTTCATTTAGTGACTGTTCAAAGTTACAACATGGCTGAAAAAAAGTGACTTATGATCGTTTTTCACAATTACATCCTTTGTAGTGTCCCCGTGATCACGTGATAAAATTCAGATCCTTGGCAACTGGTTCGTACTCATGACCTTTGCTGTGTCCCAAAGTCATGTGATTCCTCTCTTGCAACCTTTTGACAAGCAAAGTCAACAGGGAAGACCGATTCACTTAACCACCATGTTGCTAACTTAGCAAACTGCAGAGAGTCACTTAACAAACGTGGCACGAAAAGTCGTAAAAATGGGACAACGCTCACTTTAAAAATGTCTCAATTAACAACAGAAATTTTGAACTCAATTGTGGTCGTAAGTCGAGGACTACCTGTACACATAGAATGCTTTCGTAAGTTCCCAAGTTCAGGTGAGCATATGGAGATATGTAGACTGGAGGTGCTAATAAATTTGCATTTGACAGGACACGAGGATTATAGCTATAAAAGCAAAAGGCAGATGCATCGTTAATCACAGGCTGATTTATCCGTTAAGTAAGGTTCCCCTTTGAATGATTGTGCAATATTGAACAAGCTTCCTATATGTTTCTAAAACATATGCCTATAACCATTGCTTTGCACATTTTAACTCACTTTTCTAATTACAGTGTAAGAAGTAAGAACAGTATTTACAGAGCTGGATCAATATGCCAAAGGAATCCAACTTTAAAGCTTTTAATCCCGTTCAAAAAGTTCTATGAATCTACCGTTTTAAAAAAAAAATAGCCATTGTAAATTGTTGGGTCTCAGAGTTTTATTATGCCTTGAAGCTGATAGGTTGAGCTTGTTTTAATCATGCTCAGTCTATCACTGAGTGTAATGAAAATAAAATAACTTCAGGAAAAAAATCCAATAGAATCTGGAGAAGGCAGCATTGAAGAAGAAGAAGAAAAACCTTAAAATCAGATCTAGGTGAAGAAGGAGGAGCCTGTGGTTTTCCATTTGTTATTAAATTCTGCTCCCAGTATGTCGTCTTATTGTTGGGGGCTGTTACTTGAAATTTAAGAATATCTGGACTACAAATACACTATCTTTGTCATATGTAAGTCAAAAGTCTATCAACCTACTTGGAATTTTCATGAGTTACAAAGGTTCTAAAATGACCATCAAGATGAGATGTCAAGTTAAACAGACCAAACCAAGTCAAAAATTGCTAGAGAATTTCTAGAAGCCTGCCACTCTGATAGATTAGCCATTATAGACACATTGACATAAACAGTATCTACATACTATGGAAAAAGAGAAATCAACAAGCCAAAAAAGGAACAAAAAGACCGATCAACAGAACAAAAAGACAGATCAGTATAGATTAACTCCAAGATTAACATCAGACCAACAATTAGAAGTAAACAATACCACAATCAAGGTACTTCCAAAAAACAGTAAACAGCTCAACCAAAGAACCTGTTCTGAGCTAGGCTTCCCCGGCAGCACGAAGCAGAGTCCTCATCCCAATAAACCCCTTTTATTTAATTTACAGTGAATTCCTCTCCAGCAAAGTCTTTCCTCTCCCACAGTCTTTCAAGATAGTTCACAATGACCAACCTTTATCAGGCTTGGAGAGTGGCCGGGCCGATATCTTTCAGACACCGCAATACTTGGCAAGAATGCAGGAATGAACTAATTGTCTCCTGGAAACACCCCTCCCCTTTTGCTCCTCTTTTATTCTCTCTGGGAGGGGCCCTTCATTGTCCACCTGTGGCCTTACTCCCAAGTCGATCCTTGTTCCTTAGCTGTTCCCTTCGTCTGGCAACTCTGCGCATGTGGACACTGGGAAGAGGCTCCAGCTATTCGTCTGCCTCACTGATATCTGACTCCGAAGGCAGCTGATACCTGTCAAATGGCCGTGGCCCCGTCTCTGTCTCTGATGCAGAGTCCTCATCAGAGCCTTCCTCAGACTCCAGGACTGGCCCATCTTCCTCCCCAACCTCCTCACTGTCTGAATCCGCTGCCACAACAGAACCTCTAAGACCATCCCCACCAAAACTGATAAGAAAAAGCCATTAGACTATAAATGGAGAGCAAACCTACTCCTTACTAGCACTGATGATTTTACCTAGTTTGGGTAATGGATGTCTGCAAGAAAATAACCAAGCTCAGAGAGCACCAAGGACCCCTCATCTCAAGTTAACTTTTCTCTGGTACGGGATTTTATTTGGTGATCATAATTGCTTTTGTCGTTCTTTTCCCAAGAAACGCTAGTATTGAACAATTTCTAATTCTAATTTTAGCCTGTTTGCAACTCGTTCCTTTTCTAATTGTTGATCGTGTTTGAGATCAAATGATTCCACCGTATGTTATTTTTATCCTATTGTATATTTTGCCTAGGCAAAATAGAAAGGGCTGATTAGTTCGCTGAAAGAATAACAAATAAATAATCTGACCGTCTAGTCACAAGAGAAGAATCCAGACCTAAGAAAATCTTAGTAACTTGCACCAATGAACCCATTCAGTTACTCAATTTTGCATTTTTCAGACTGATGTGCAAAAATAGTGAACCAACATAATTATGTCAAAGATTTCTGCAGGACCTTGGAGTGGGAATTATGCAGTGGTGGGATTCAAATAATTTAACAACTGGTTCTCTGCCCTAATGACCTGCTGGGTGGGCGTGGCCATGGTGGGCATGACCAGAGGGTGTGACAGACAGTACTCGACCTCCTGCACCCTCCTGGGAGCAAAAATGGGCCAGGGGGATGTGCTGCCCCCCCCCCAGTGCTCATTTTGGGTCTAGTAGGCCTCCCTGCAGCCTCCTGGGAGCAAAAACAGGTCATGGAAGAGCCATCCTGCCACCCCGTGTCCTGTTTTGGGCCTAGGAGGCCTCCCTGAAGCCTCCTGGGAGTGAAAATGGGCTGGGGAGCACTGCACCCCCCCGTGCCCCATTTTGGGCCTAGTAGGCCTCCCTGAATTTACCTGGGAACAAAATGGGGCACATGGGGACTCCTGGAAGGGGTACAGTGGGGAGGGGTGGGGCCAGCCAGCAATTTAACTACCGGTTCACTCAAACTGGCCCAAACCGGCTGAATCCCACCACTAGGATTATGGGTTCTGAAATCCAGCCCATTGGGATGAAACCAGTTTGAGGATATAGTTGGTAGAGACATTATTTTTTCCTGTGGCAGCGGCCAGAATACAGAATACAAAGTATATCCCACAAACCTGAAATCCCCCCCTTTCCCAAATAATTATTACTAGCTGACTGAAAAGACTGATGATGAAAGTCATATATCTGTTTGATATACTCCGCCGGCATCCTTGTTCGTGGAGGAACACACAGGGCAGTGGCTCAATGGATTATTCCTTGTCTTTCTAACCTTGACAGCTTCACGGATTAAGCTAGATCACAAACTTTTGATGCTCTCTGGTGCTCCTGGCTACACTTTTTCCTGTAGAACTAACAAGGGATGACAGGCCTCAGATTCCTTATTCCAGTGGACAATTAGCACCTCCTTCAGTCTAATGCTTCTCACATATTAATGCTACTCAACCAACATAACTAAATGTGGAAAGGGGAAGAGAGACAAGGCTGGGAATCAAGACACTGGGCCAGTGCAGTCTTACTGGCAAATTCATTACAGTTGTGCTTTTCAGCTCAGCTGGAGAAAATTATGCAAATGTCTTTAACCTGCCTTTCCTTCTTGTCTCATGGCACATCTGCCGCCTGTTCTTTTTCCGGAAGGCCAAAATGTTGTGCAGTGAAAGGGAGAGTAGGTTTTTTTTTTTTTGCATGGAAAGGGGAAAAGAAAAGGGGAGGTAGTTAAGTCAGTAATCCCTGCACCCTTTCACTGTTCTTTTTAGTCATCAACACTTTTCAAGGGCAACAACAATGCTTAGAAGGGGAAAGGGGTTTGCAGAGCTGAAATGCCAAGCAAGAAAGATGCGGAATGTTTTCAGAATATGTAGGCACCAGCCTATGCTTGTGCTTTAATCATTTGTGGATTAAAGCATACTTCAGCAGGCTAACAAATAAATTAGTTAGGGTTGAGGAATCATAGGTCTATGAGAAAGTGAGAAAGAGAGAGAGAAAGGGAGAAGAACTGGCAAACTGCACGCAACCAAATAGTTCATTGCAGGTGGCTTTTTGCACTACTTCCTCTTTTTACTTTCTCACAGCCTATTTAGCATGCCGCCACCACTAAAATAACCCTTAGGAACAGAGCAGTGGTGGGATGCCCCCGGTTCGGACCGGTTCTATAGAACCGGCAGTAGAGCTGACAGGAGGCTCCACCCATTGACCCAGATGTCATTAGAAGCGATCTGCGCATGTGCAGAAGAGTGCACATGCCCGCTTGCTTTGGTCGTGCGCATACACAATGCGAACCGGTAGTAAAGGTAAGTAGAGCCCACCCCTGGGAGAAAACGTTCTCTGGATTGGTCATAGCAGAGGTGTCAAACTCGATTTTGTTGAGGGCTGCAATCAGGGTTATGTTTGACCTTGGGAGGCCAAGGTCAAACATTTTTTTATTTTTTTATTTTATTTTATTTCAAATTTATATACCGCACCTTCTCCCGAGGGACTCAGGGCGGTGTACAGCCAGATAAAAACATACAATACAAACATTAAAAAACAATTAAAAGGATATATATTAATTTGGCCCCAATTTAAGATAACAAACCAATTAAAAATTAAAAATATGTTAAAAAATATGTTAAGCCAGCCCAGCTTGCTGAAAAAAGAAAGTTTTAAGGGCACAACAGAAGGCACCGAGGTCTTGGATTCTCCTTATCTCTGATTCCAGAAGGTAGGTGCCGCAGCTGATTCCAGAGGGTAGGTGCCCCCACAGAGAAGGCCCTCCCCTGGGGGTCACCAGCCTACATTGTTTGGTTGATGGCACCCCGAGGAGGCCCTCTCTGTGGGAGCACACAGGTCGGTGGGAGGTCATCGGTAGCAGCAGGCGGTTTCGAAGATAACTAGGTCCTATGCCATGGAGCGCTTTAAAGGTGGTAACCAACACCTTGAAGCGCACTCGGAAGACCACTGGGCGCCAGTGCAGCTCACGCAGGAGTGGTGTTATGTGGGAGCGCCAGGCAGCTCCCGTAATTACCCGCGCGGCCGCATTCTGGACCAGTTGGAGCCTCCGGGTGCTTTTCAAGGGGAGCCCCATGTAGATAGCGTTGCAGTAATCCAGGCGCGAGGTGACGAGGGGGTGAGTGACTGTGCACAGGGAATCCCAATTAATCTTGATTAAATTATCTTTATGTTGATATATAATTTTATTATATTTATATATATAATATAATTTTTACTCCAAAAAAAATGGTGTTATTAGCTAGTTTTAGAAAATACACTTTTCCCAAAAGGTTTCCACAATTTTGGCCACTACTGTACAATACAATAAATAAAAAGGAGTATGTCTCATGGCTTGGGAGCAGCATAGAAGAATAATTCGCTCCCACATATCAGAAAAACAGTGGCAGAGATGACAGAGCCATTTTCTGAAAAGCCTCTTAAGAACCAGACAGGTTTTTAATGGGAACGCAGACCCTATGATTTTAGGTGTTTCAAAAGCTATGAGTCAACTCTTTCTTTCCCAATCAAGCTCCAGTTTGGACGGTTACACAGATACAGTGATGAAGTTTCCTTGCAGGACGACAGCTGTGTTCCTCTATGGTGGCAGAAATTTAGAAGGAATTTGGCAGCACCTTTTCCACCTAGCGCTGTGGCTTACGAAAGTCTACACTTTTAATAAAATGTGATTGTTGGAAACAATGCTTCCAACTTTCTGAAAAAGCCTTTGGCAGTAATATGGAATGGCTCCCACGGCCTTCATTTTTTGTGTGTGTGTTTTGTTTTGACTTCCTCATCTGTTCTTCTGCTTAGTCTTTCCTGGTGGTCTCCCCTCCAAATTCTAATTAGGTCCAGCCAGCTTGCCTACTTGGAGAACTGTCAAAGTTAGCCTAATGCTGCCATCTGCTGGAAATTACAGAACATCAACAAACTTTAGATCAGTGTTTCTCAACCTTGGCTACTTGAAGATGTGTGGACTTCAGCTCCCAGAATTCACCACTTAGACCGCACATCTTCCAAGGGTCAAGATTGAGAAACCCTCCTTTAGATTATGCCTAGCAAACAACTGGCAGCTAGTAAAAAACTTTCAGTATAGACTTCATGTGATCTCTGCATCTTGAACATAAGTTAGTACTGTTACTAAGTTAGCACCCACCCCTCTCCTACAGTGTTTTCCCGAAAATAAGACCCTGTCTTATATTTTTTTTTGAACCCTGAAATAAGCGCTTGGCCTTATTGCCATGTGCTCAAAAGCCCAATTGGGCTTATTATCAGGGGATGTCTTATTTTGGGGGAAACAGGGTAGAAGAATGAAATATTTTGAGAAATATTAAAAAGGCAGAATATTATATTTCCCTAAAGGAGAAACATGTTCTTGAAAAGCAGCCCCGCAACTTTCTTAATAGCCACAGCAGGACTGGGCCAGCCTATCTACAAGACTCAGCTCCAGGGTGATGGGATTAAGACATGACCCTCCAATGTCCACCTGGGGACATTGCATCACCGTCCAAGTTTCAACCAAACTTGATTCAGGCAAACATGACCCCACATGGCCCCATGGGAGTTTGACTACAGCCAATAGAATACATTTCTTGCACAGGAACAGGAAGCTCAAGGACAAGGCCCAAGAGAGGGTATAAATAACCCTCACTCTCCACTCCACTCCATGTGGTCAGCTGCCCAGGACCTCAAACCCATGTGGTCCTGTCCATCAATAAACCATCCTTCCAATCAGCCTCCATGTTTCCAGTGTGTTTCTCCCTACTTGGAACTGAACCAAATGGATAGTAGTAGTAGTACACAGTAGTAGAGCAGTATAGTTTACTGCCTATGCCATTTTATAAACTTTTCAGTGTCAGTTCCATGTGCTATGCACCACAAAAGTGAAAATGCCTTAGATTACAGAAAATTGTAGGCACATCCATTAGGAAAGGCATATGCAAAATACGCCCCAAATGCATTTGTATCAGAGGTGGGTTTCAGCAGGTTCTGACCAGTTCTGGAGAACTGGTAGCGGAAATTTTGAGTAGTTCGGAGAACCAGTAGTAAACATTCCGACTGGCCCCGCCCCCATCTATTCTCTGCCTCCCAAATCCCAACTGATCAGGAGGAAATGGGGATTTTGCAGTAACCTTCCCCTGGAGTAGGGTGAGAATGGAAATTTTACAGTATCCTTCCCCTGCCATGCCCACCATGCCACGCCCACCAAGCCACACCCACAGAACCGGTAGTAAAAAATTTTGAAACCCACCACTGACCTGTATACAGGTAAACCTCGATTTACAACAGTTCTTTTAGTGACCTTTCAAAGTTAGGGCAACACTGAAAAAAATGACTTATAACCAGTGGTGGGATGCTGCCGGTTTAATAACAGGTTCGGTGAGCACGTGTGCCTAAAACGCTTGCGTGCTGCACTGAAAATGGAGCATTTAGAAGCTCAGCTGCTTACCTTCCAAGTCAGCAACGGTAAGTAGAACAGCGAGGGAGGAAATCAGCTGTGCTGCGCAATTGAGATGAGCTACAAAGCAGGAAATAAAGGACAGGATAGAGCTGGGGCGGGTAGACAAGGCCAACTGATCATCGGAATTACCGGTTCTCCCGAACCAGTCTGAACCAGCTGAATACCACCTCTGCTTATACCATTTTTCACACCTAAGACTATTGCAGCGCCCCCATGGTCACGATCAAAGCCTGATCAAAATTCAGACACTTGGTAACTGACTCATATTTATGACGGTTGCAGTGTCCCGGGCTCATGTGATTCCCCTTTTGCGACCTTCTGACAAGCATATTTCAATGGGGGGAAGTCAGATTTACTTAACAAACAATTTACTAACTTAACAACTCCAGTGATTCACTTAACAACAGTGGCAAGGCAGGTCATAAAATGGGGCAAAACTCACTTAACAGATGTCTCGTTTAGGAACAGAAATTTTGGGCTCAGTTGTTGTTGTAAGTCGAGGACTACCTTGTATTAGGAAAAACGTGCACCAAAAGACACAGGATGGGGAAAAAACTTAAGGTGGGATATAAGAAAAACTGAAAAAAAGTCAAGCATGAGAGGCTCCACCAATGTTTTCCTGAGCAAATAGTCTTCCAGGAGAGGACACTAGGATAACCCAAGTGTAAAAACCTTGGAGGAATGAGAAACAGGCCAATGTAAAAGTTATTTTGTGGGCTGTATATGTAAATATTTATAATGTTACCACATTAAAACACAAACAATTACGCCATTCGCTATTTATTCTGGTGCTGGGCAGAGAAATTCTTCTGTATTTTTCCTAAGAATCCTCACTCAATTTGATGAATGGAAGGGTGGGGGAGGAAGAATTTGGGGGGAAATTTCCAAAGTGTGGTGGGTTAATCATAGAAAATGTGTTTGAGCAGCTTCAAACCACAGTAGTCATATTGTCACCACCCTACCCTTGAAAAAAATGTCTCATTCACAAATTTAAGGTGGGCTTTCAAAATGCCACTGGACTCCAGCTGTCACATAAGCCTCCCACATACTTTTTTCCAGGGATTTCCTCATTATTTGAAAAGGGAACACTTTCACCCCAAAACAGAAATGCAACATGAAAGACAAGACAACACAGGTACAAATCAGTCATGTAAAACCCCACAACTTGTATTTCCATGACAACTCTGTATGCAAACCTATATACTCCCAATTATTTATTTATTTATTTATTTATTTAATTAAATTTCTATACCGCCCTTCTCCAAATAGAACTCAGGGCGGTGCACAGCCAGAGTAAAAACAGAGCATGCAAAATTTAAAAAACAATATTAAAATAATTTGAATATTTTGGCCATAAATTAAAACAACCCAATTTAAAACAATTTAAAATTTAAGTCAAGCCAGCCCAGCTAGTTGAAATAAATAAGTTTTCATGGGCCCGACGAAAAATCCGGAGGTCTGTTATTGTACGTAACTCTGGGGGAAGGTTGTTCCAGAGGGTGGGCGCCGTCACAGAGAAGGCTCTCCCCCTGGGGGTCGCCAGCCGACATTGTCTGGCGGACGGCACCCTGAGGAGGCCCACTCTGTGCGAGCGTACTGGCCGGTGGGAGGCTATTGGTGGCAGAAGGCGGTCTCGTAAGTACCCCGGCCCTAAGCCATGGAGCGCTTTAAAGGTGGTCACCAACACCTTGAAGCGCACCCGGAAGACCACCGGGAGCCAGTGCAGCTCGCGCAGGAGAGGTGTCACATGGGAGCGCCTCGTCGCCCCCATAATCCCCCGCGCGGCCGCGTTCTGGACCAGCTGGAGCCTCCGGGTGCACCCCAGGGGGAGCCCCAGGTAGAGAGCGTTGCAGTAGTCCAGGCGGGAAGTGACTAGTGCCTGAGTGACTGTGCGTAGAGAGTCCCGATCTAGAAAGGGACGCAACTGGCGTATCAGGCGAACCTGATAAAAAGCCCCCCTGGCCACGGCCGTCAAATGGTCTTCTAAAGACAGCCGTGCGTCCAGGAGGACGCCCAAGTTACGAGCCCTCTCCGTGGGGGCGAGTGATTCGCCCCCAATAGCCAGCGATGGCGTCAGCTGGCTATATCGGGACCCTGGAAGCCACAGCCACTCGGTCTTGGAGGGGTTGAGTCGGAGCCTATTTCTCCCCATCCAGGCCCGCACGGCCTCCAGGCACTGGGACATCACTTCAAGGGCATCGTTGGGGTGGCCTGGGGTGGAGATGTACAGCTGGGTGTCATTAGCGTACTGATGGAACTCCACCCCGAAGCCACGGATGATCTCACCCAGCGGCTTTACATAAATGTTGAACAGAAGGGGCGAGAGGACCGACCCTTGTGGCACCCCACAAGCAAGGTGCCTTGGGGTCGACCGCTGCCCCCCCCGTCAACACAGATTGCAACCGGTCAGAGAGGTAGGAGGAGAACCACCGCAGAACGGTGCCCCCTACCCCCAACCCCGCCAACCGGTGCAACATGATACCATGGTCGATGGTATCAAAAGCCGCTGAGAGGTCTAACAGGACCAGGATAGAGGAACAACCCCTATCCCGAGCCCTCCAGAGATCATCCACCAACGCGACCAATGCCGTTTCCGTGCTGTGCCCAGGCCGGAAGCCGGACTAGAGCGGGTCTAGATAGACAGCTTCATCCAGGTACCGGGGAAGCTGTTGCGCTACCACACTCTCAACAACCTTCGCAATGAAGCGAAGGTTGGAGACTGGACGATAGTTAGCCAAAACAGCCGGATCCAGAGAGGGCTTCTTGAGGAGGGGCCTCACAACCGCTTCTTTCAAAGCAGCCGGCAGGACCTCCTCACTCAAAGAAGCGTTAACAATCTTCTGGAGCCAGTTTCACCAAACTACAGGTAGTCCTTGACTTACGACCACAATTCAGCCCAAAATTTCTGTTGCTAAGCGAGACATTTATTAAGTGAGTTTTGCCCCATTTTACGACCTCTCTTGCCATAGTTGTTAAGCGAATCACTGCAGTTGTTAAGTTAGGAATATGGTTGTTAAATGAATCTGGCTTCCCCATTGACTTTGCTTGTCAGAAGGTCTCAAAAGGTGGTCACATAACCCTGGGACATTGCAACTGTCATAAATATGAGTCAGTTGCCAAGCGTGAACAAGAGTCATAAGTCTCTTTTTTCAGTACTGTTGTAACTTTGAATGGTTACTAAGCAAACTGTTGTAAGTCAAAGACCTGTGTAGACTCTATACCAGGGGTGAAATGCTCCTGGTTCGGACTGGATCACCCGATCCGGTAGTGATGGCGGCAGGTGATTCAGAGAACCGTAGCAAAAATCCCTGAGCCCCTCCCCCCCAAATGCCCAGCTGAGCCGCGCGATCATCAGAGACTTTTTCTTTTACTTTTAAAAGCATTTTTTTCTCTTCGGCCGAGGAAGTTGTAGGAAAAAAAATGCTTTTAAAAGCCTCTGACGATCCCAACTGAGTTGCCTGATCGTCAGAGGCTTTTAAAAGCATTTTTTTCTGCAACCTCTTCGGCTGAAGAGGTTGTAGACAAAATGCTTTTAAAAGTTTAAAAAAAAAAGTTGGCCACGCCCACAGAACCAGTAGTAACAAATTTTACATTTCACCACTGCTCCATACCTGTGTATGAAGATAGATTGAATGAACTCTGCAGAAAAGACTACAAAGGGAAAATATGGCAGCATCCAGATACATTAAAGGATGTTATAAAGAAGATGGCAAGGACTACTATTACAAAAATGTGGACCAGGAATAAAGAAGTAAAAAATAACAAGTATTTAAGCTGTTACTTTGCTTAAGTATGAGGTAAAACCTTCCGAATTGTCTACCATAATCTATTTATGAAGACCATGAATTCTTGCTCATCTCTGGAGGGTTTTTTTAAATATATATATATATATATATATATATATATATATATATATATATATATATATATATATATATATATATATATATATATATATATATATATGGATAGCTACCTCCTGAGAATAGTTCATCTGGTTTTTCTACCCATTGTAGAAGGTTGGACTAAGTCAGGGGTCTCCAAACTTAGCAACTTTAAGACTTGTGGACTTCAACTCCCAGAATTCTCCATCTAGCATGGGTGGCTGAGGAAATCTGGGAGTTAAAGTCCACAAGTCTTAAAGTTTCCAAGTTTGGAGACTCCTGGACTAGGTGATGCTCTAACAGTCTAACTTGTTAATTCTATGGTTCTTTTCAGTCATTTGGTCTACACATTTATTTTCTCCCAAATATAAAATAGAGATCAAACAAAGATAAATAAGAAAATGTAGATGGAACAATACCATCACATAGTTGAGAAAATCAATGCCACGTTTCCCTTTATATAAACCACCGTACATTGTCAAATAA
The DNA here is from genome assembly GCA_022577455.1 of Arizona elegans. Taxonomy (NCBI): domain Eukaryota; kingdom Metazoa; phylum Chordata; class Lepidosauria; order Squamata; family Colubridae; genus Arizona; species Arizona elegans. Next base: position 6,324,732 of record JAKOOJ010000009.1, on the reverse strand, counting down.
ATATGTGCTAGCTGAATTGTCAGAATACAGGAAAACACTTGGAAAGCGGTTCATGAAAACCTTGACGTTTCGTTCTTCCAAAGAGAAGTCTTGTTTTGAAAAGATTTACCTCTCATCACACCAGGCATTTATCTAACCGCATCTCAAAAACCTAATCTCACCTTAAACAGAAAATACTCTCTCCCTTAAAAAAAAAAAAAAGTACATGATTTGTCATCTGAACTGCATTGCAGAGATTTTGGAGATTTCATTGACAAGAACTGATTTGGTGCCGATATTGAAGACGGGGGAGCGTTTTCATGATTTTTACAACTTTTGCCATTCTAACTGGAGGAACGATCAGAAAAACCAATCACGGGGACATGCAAAATGTTTTGAGACTTTTCATGCAGGTGTATTGCTTTGGAATAAGAGCCTGCTAAGGAAGAGGCTGGAAAAAAAATGGCAAGTCTTTTTAATATAAGAAATTTAGGACAGAAGATTTTATAGATCCCCCCCTCCCTGCAGCTGAGATGAGAACTCCAATTTTAACTTTCAGAGAAGACAAACGCCAAGAAGCGCCACGACGACTCAATTTCTTTCATTCAAATGTAGATCACCCTTGAAAAGCCTTTAAACTCCCTACTGCAACTTCTCCAAAATTGCATTAGGAAGAAACTCTGGTATCCACAGTGAGGGAGTTTTGACCGGCTGGAAGATCGTATTCTTTGCCTGGCATTCCATCACTTGAAGCAAATGGTATTTTAATGCCACTTACCCTGTTCCTAGCAGCTGAACTGATCCACTGCCGGCACTAATTCCAAACCCAGAGCCTTCACTCTTTCCGAAGATGAAAAAAGCAGAACGGAAAAGAAAAAGGTGGGGGGAAAGCACAACCCTTTCCAGAAGGCAAGAGAACATTCAAATCAAAGTGAAAGTCCCTATAACTCCAGTTTCAAAAAGGAAATGCAGACAGGCTAAATAAAGCCGCCACTGTTGTGAAAAGTTTTTGGTTCCCTCTAGTCTTCCTGTTGAACGCTGACACCAAACGTCAACGCTCAAGGCTGAGCCTCAGCTGTACTTGAATGAGGAGCGAGGCTCAGAATCCACAGCTGAGGCGGGGTCCAAAATGTGTTAATATGCAACAGACTAGTAAGTGGGCAAGGCCAACCTTCACCCCTTCCAGCAGGTTTCGGGTTTCACCCAGCAACTGGTAGCTTTGCAGCAAGCAAAGGCTGTTGGCTCTAGCTGAAGGGAGTCCCTTCTTAACCGACAGCTCATTCCTCAACTATCTCTGGACCCCCGCGTGGTAGGGCCCCTCCCTTCCCTGGGCCATGTGGGAAGTGCCATGTGGAAACATTATCCTGCCTTGCTTTCCTTCCAGCCTGCTTTCATCTGATGAAAGTGAATTGGCTTGCAATGTTTCTCTCCCTGAAAAAAAAGAAGAGCTTGGTGGGCAATGCAGATGCATGAATCTGGAGTTCTCCGTTACGAGGTGACCAAAGGCCATTTGATCGTATTTTTGAGCCTTCCAAGTGCTTTTCCTGATTAAGTTAAATTTCTAAAGGGGGCATAAGGTTGGACCTCCTCCAATAAAGGAGAAATATTTGTAGCTCGTCAAGGCTATGGTTTTCCCAGTTGCAATGTATGGCTGTGAAAGTTGGACCATAAGGAAGGCTGAGCGCCAAAGAATTGAGGCTTTTGAACTATGGTGCTGGAGAAGACTCCTGTGAGTCCCTTAGACTGCAAGGTGAACAAACCAGTCAGTCCTAGAGGAGATCAATCCTGGCTGCTCTTTAGAAGGCCAGATCCTGAAGATGAAACTCAAATACTTTGGCCACCTAATGAGAAGGAAGGACTCCCTGGAGAAGAGCCTAATGTTGGGAACGATTGAGGGCAAAAAAAGGAGATGAAGAAGAATGAGGTGGCTGGATGGTGTCACTGAAGCAGTCAGTGTGAACTTAAATGGACTCTGGTGGATGGTAGAGGACAGGAAGGCCTGGAGGAACGTTGTCCATGGGGTCACGATGGGTCAGACATGACTTCGCAACTAACAACAACATTTGTACTCACGGGTGAAATGAAGGGTCCTTGGTGTTCTCTGAGATTGGTTGTTTTTTTGCAACTCCTTTTTTTTTTTCCAGATGGAGGAGGTGAACATCTAGTGAATTTTCAGGCGGAAGAAGGCATATCAGAAAGCTAGAACATCAGCATTAACAGTCTCCTTCATCTCCATCAGTTAAATTAGCTGAAAATAACAGCAAGACCTCTTCAAAATAAGGAAAGGGGAAAAAAGAAGCCTGTCTGAAAGAGAGACAATCTCTTGACATGTCCTGTCCAGACCATGTCTACTATGATTGATGGATTCTGCTGCTTCATTATCCCACCTGAACTGGTAAATGAAGAAAGGAGAGAAAACACCTTTAACAAAACAAAACAAAAAAAATTCTGTCACTGCAGTTAAGTGAGAAAAGTAACAGAACACTTCTCAATTTCATCTATGGGATTTTTATTTTTATTATTATTTTGAAGCCCATCTTTTTCCTGTTCCATTAATGAAGCAGGGTATTTTTGTACAGTTGTATGAAGTTGTATGGGGGAGACGGTGGCTCAGTGGCTAAGACACTGACCTTGTCGATTGAAAGGTCGGCAGTTCAGCGGTTCGAATCCCTAGTGCCGCGTAACAGGGTGAGCTCCTGTTACTTGTCCCAGCTTCTTCCAACCTAGCAGTTTGAAAGCATGTAAAAAATGCAAGTAGAAAAATAGGGACCATCGTTGGTGGGAAGGTAACAGTGTTCCGTGCACCTTTGGCGTTTAGTCATGCCAGCCACATGACCACGGAGACATCTTCGGACAGCACTGGCTCTTCAGCTTTGAAACAGAGATGAGCACCGCACCCTGGAGTCGGGAACGACTAACACAGATGTGCGAGGGGAACCTTTACCTTTACCTTATGAAGTTGTATGAAGAGGTGTCAGTGGAGTGACACTGGAAGAGAGACAGACTTACCAACAACTGAAATGCAGCATGGAAACCGGACAATGTGACTTGAGCTGGTCCAAAATGGAAAATATTACTCATGGTCACAAAGCACAGGAGGAATTTGGGTAAACTGTTCATTGGGGTATCTCGAGGCTAGTACGTCACGTGTTTCTGCCTCCAGAAATGGAAGACGGATCATGTTCAATCTTGGCTAAACTGGAAGTGCTGCTCTGCCTGTTATCTCTGTGCTGAGGCCTCCAACAGCTGACCCTGAGCACATGCTGCCTTGAATAAAGACCACACCTCTTGCCTTAAAGACTGCTGTGATTTTTTTCTGCATGACAGATTTTGGACTAGTGTTTCCTAGCTCCATTTGTCACTTCTTCATCTTAACCACATCACTGGGGTTTTCCCCCTTCAGAAATATCTTCCTCTACTATTCTAAAATGAAAACTGCTCTTGGAAACCTCCAGGTTTTTCTATCATTTGATCTGTTAGCTTTCTTTATTTCCTAGAATGCAGAGAAGTGCAACAAGGATGATTGGGGGTGGGCTAGAGGCTAAAACATATGAAGAACAGTTGCTAGAATTCGGTATGTCTAATACAATTTAATGAAAAGAAGGACAAGGGGGTGACACGATAGCAGTCTTCCGATTTTTGAGGGGCTGCCATGAAGAAGAGGGGCTCAACCTATTCTCCAAAGCACCTGAGGACAGGACAAGAAGCAATGGATGGAAATTAATCGAGGAGAGAAGCAACCTAGAAATAAGAAGAAATTTCTTACCAGTTAGAACAATTAATCAGTGGAAAATCTTGCCTTGAGAAGTTGTCTATGGTCAGTACAGAATCCAGAGGTGGGTTTCAGCAGGTTCTGACCAGTTCTGGAGAACCGGTAGTGGAAATTTTGGGTAGTTCAGAGAACCGGTAGTAAAAATTCTGACTGGCCCCGCCCCCATCTATTCTCTGCCTCCCAAGGCCCAGTTGATTGGAAGGAAATGGGAATTTTGCAGTAACCTTCCCCTGGAGTAGGGTGGGAATGGAGATTTTACAGTAACCTTCCCCTGCCACGCGTACCAAGCCATACCCACCAAGCCATGCCATGCCCACCAAGCCACACCCACATAACCGTTAGTAAAAAATTTTGAAACCCACCACTGACAGTATCCCACTAGAAAAACTAGAGTCATAAATTAGGGATAAGATACAATCATTGGATGAAATTTCATTAATAAGAACGTTCTATGGCTTGCAAACACCCTGATGCTATTTTTGCAGGAGTTCTGCAGACGTGGGTTTCCCTTTTCATTTGTTTATACAGATAGTCCTCAACTTACAACCACAATCGAGCCCAAAATTTCTGTTGCTAAGCGAGACATTCGTTAAGTGAGTTTTGCCCCATTTTACAGACCTTTCTTTCAACAGTTGTTAAAGGAATCACTGCAGTTATTTAGTTAAATGAATCTGCTGTCAGCTTTGGAAGCCATATTAGGGCGGAAGCTTCCATGCTGCCACCTTCTCATGTGTGGGAAAGTAGGAGGGGGGATTTAGTAGAGGGAATGTAGTTAGACATAATAGCATTCTTTCCATTGGTCAAGGTCAAGGCGATTCTGCATCTGGAGAAGGAGTGTTCAGAGTGCTGTCTCGAGATGGGACGGATGGTGACTAAAGCATGTGATTGACTGAGGAGTGAGGGGATGGTTTGGGGGGGGGGGGTTGATTTACTGAGGGAAAATCCGGACCTTTCAGAGATTCGGGTTTTCCCAGATGTGCCAGTTTATCTATTCTAGTAAATAGAACTTTGAAAAATGCTTACTTCAGAGTTTTTACTTGGAGTTGGGGTTTTTTCTGGAATGCTGACATCTGCCTTCCCCATTGACTTCACTTTTCAGAAGGTCGCAAAAGGTGAACAAATGACACCCCCGGAACCAGAGGTGAAATGTAAAATGTGTTACTACCAGTTCTGTGGGCGTGGCTTGGGGGGGGGGGGTAATGTGACTAGGTGGGCATGGCCAACTTTTTTTTTTTTACTTTTCAAAGCATTTTTCTAATTGCCTCTGGCAATCAGGCAACTCAGCTGGGATCGTCAGAGACTTTTCAAAGCATTTTTTCTACCACCTCTTCGGCCAAGAGGTTGCAGAAAAAAATGCTTTGAAAAGCCTCTGAGGATCCCAGCTGAGCCGTGTGATCATCAGAGGCTTTTTTTTTTTTTTTTTACTTTTAAAAGCATTTTTTTCATCAGAAGAGGTTGTAGAAAAAATCCTTTAAAAAGTTTTTTAAAAAGCCTCTGATGATCATGCGACTCAGCTGAGCATGGTGGTGGGGGGCAGGGATTTTTGCTATCAGTTCTCCGAACACCTGCTGCTATTGCTACCGGATCGGGCAATCCAGTCTGAACCGGGAGTATTTCACCCCTGCCCGGAACACTGTAACCATCAGAAATACAAGCCAGTTGCCAAGAGACTCTGAATTTTGATCACATGATCATGGGGATGCTACAATGGTTGTGTGAAAAATGCTCCTCCTCCACATTTTTCAGTACTGTCGTAACTTCGAATGGTCATTAAATGAACTGTTGTTAAGTCAATCGCTACCTGTACTCATCTCTCTCTATCCAGGCCACTGTTGACCTGGGCTTGACTACAAGGTTCATCAAACTAACCATTGTAGGAAGTTAGCACCCACCCCTCTCCTAGGAAAATGAAATATTCTAGGAAATATTAAAAAGGCAGAATATTATTTATTTATTTATTTTATTGGTTCAATTTATATGCCACCCTTCTCCGGAGACTCAGGACGGCTTACAATATGTTAAGCAATAGCCTTCATACTTTTGTATATACCTGCTTAGTAGGGCTTTTGCCCCCCCACCCCCAAGCGGTGTTCTTTTTTATACAAAGTCAGCTTATTGCCCCACAATCCGGATCCTCACTTTACCTACCTCGGAAAGATGGAAGGCTGAGTCAACCTTGAGCCTGGTGAGATTCGAACTTGCAGTAATTGCAGGCAGCTGGCAGCTAAGTGCTTTTAACAGCGCTTTAGTCCACTGCTCCACCAGGCTATTTTCCCTAAAGGAGAAACATGTTTCTAAAGACAAACTCAGAGCCTCAGCTCCCTGTCATCGTCCCCCCCCCCCCCCCCATAGCAGATATTTTGGTGCCAACGTATCTACAAGACAAAGGTTGGGCCAGTTTATCTACAACACAAAAGGCATGGCCCTCCGGACATGAGCCCTCACTCAAGATCCAAACCAGGACAAAGCCATTAAGCCATAATAGGAATTACCCAAAGCTCCTTCATTGCATCATCACCCAACAAAACTCAACCAAGCCTGGGACTCAGGACAGCCTACAGAGTTGCCCCTGCATGGCCCCATGGGAGTCTGACAACCAATCAGAATACAAGCTCAAATTCAAAAGCCCAGAGAGGGCATAAAACCCAGGCACTCTCAGCATCTCGGATGGATTTTTTCCTTTCTTCGCCCAAGATCTTCAAGGCATGTGATACTGTCCACCATTAAACCATCTTTCCAAGCAGTCTCCATGTTTCCAGTGTCTTTCTTCCCTACTTGGAACTGAACCCAGAGGGACATTTCTTCCAACACCATCATGAATATGCTTACAGTTGGTGAAAGGAGCTGTGGTCCAACCCCTGTATCAGGGGTGGGTTCTAAATTTTTTTACTACCGGTTCTGTGGGTGTGGCTTATTTTGTGGGTGTGGCTTGGAGGTCATGTGACTAGGTGGGCGTGGCTAGCTGGTCAGAGTCATTTCTGGAAGGTCCTTGCACTTACGACCCGACTCATTTGTTTGCTTTTAACACTGATCAGCTGTAGGACGGCCCTTTGAAGCCCCACGGCAAGAGTTTAAACAGTTTTTTTCCCTCTAGTCATCAGCTGGGACTCAGGAGGCAGCAATAGATTGGGGGTGGGACCAAATAAAAGGTAAGAATAACGTGGGGGGGTGGGGGGGGTGGGGGGGGTGGGGGGGTGGAGAACCGGTTCGGTGACATCATATTGTCACTGCTACCAGCTCGGCCGAACCGGACCGAACCGGGAGGAACCCACCACTGCCCTGTATGGTAGCACTAAGCTGGAGAGACTGGCTAATGAAGTGGTCTTTGGAAGGAGGTTGATATCACATTTTTTTCTCCTGCCCCTTTTCTGGATGAAACAAAGGGAATGTTTCTATCGTTTGTCTTCTGACACCATTATTGCTGACACACAATAGAAATTCTTCTTACCCTACTGTGGAATACGCTGCACCTACAATTTATGAAGAAAAAAATATAGGAATGTGTTCGCTAACCTTCCTCACATTGCCCTAGTTTAGACACGAATAACTGAAAATTGTGAGCGGAAGAAGTGGGACTTCTCAGTTGCAAAATCGGGAATAAATAAAAGAGGTGGATGGATAGCTTTTGGACAGAGACCGGATGGAACTCAGAACCATGCCGTGCATTTGAATGATTGTTTTTCTTAGAAAATTAATGACCAGTTAGACTTCCAGATCTATGAAACTTCAAAGCAGATTTTCTCCAAAATAGTATTCATTTCCTCTCAAATTTCCCTTCCTAAGAACTCCAAGCAGTGGTGGGATTCAGCCAGTTCGCACCACTTCAAGAGAACCGGTTGTCCTTCTGAGCAGTTTGGCAAACTGGTTGTTGGAAGAAATCATTAGGGCACAGAACCGGTTGTTAAATTACTTGAATCCCACCACTGACTCCAAGTATTCTAAAAATATATGGTACTTGAACATTGAAGAATGATAAAATTACCGTATTTTTCGGAGTATAAGACCCACCTTTTTCCCCCCAAAAAGAGGGTGAAAATCTGGGTGCGTCTTATACTCATCCCGTTACACGGCACTAGGGATTCGAAACACTGAACTGCTGAACTGCCGACCTTTCAATTGACAAGCTCAGCCTCTTAGCCACTGAGCCACCGTGTCCCTCAAAACATGCATACTCACAGTCAAATTGATTGAAACAGTTACAAGTGCCATACTAGCCATAGTTGGGCAAAACAACAACAACAACCCACCTTTGTTGCCATCTGTGAATCCAGTGACAGCTGAAAATCAGGGAACAGTGCAGATCTGCTCTTTCAGAAGGAATGGAACCGCATTCACAAGAAGCCAATCTTTAAATTTCTGAAACCATCTTCTTATTGATCAACAATGTCTCTACCTTGAGGCTTCCGGTTTGCTGCTGGCCGCCGCCAGACGTTCCTTTGGGATCGTCAGCTTCCATTCCCTGTCAGAGCTGCCGTTACAGCGGATGGCGGCTCGAAAAAACTCCGTTTCCAAGAGGAAACGGAGATAGAGCCGGCAGGGGTGGGTAGAACTCTCCGCAGAGTCCCAAAAGTTTTTTTTTTAACTTTTGGGACGGAGCGGATGAGAAGCCCCATATCCCCTGCCGCTGCTCCGGGCTTTGGGAGACCTCTGCTTATGCAGAGCCAGGCGTCAAGAGCAAGCCTGCGAATTCAACAGAATAATTAAAGAAATGACGAGCTGGACCCTTAATACTGAACCGCAAGTATTTCACCTTTCCAAAATCTATCTAAGAGAAAAGAGGAGAGGAAAAGAGGGAAAAAGAACCTTTTAAAATGGCGTCTGCTGTGGCTGGAGAAGGGCTAAAAGGGAAAGTCCTTCCGTTTCTTCTTACTACAATGTAGCGGAATAAATATCACTGGCTACATTTGTAGATAAAACCTCGCTCCTGTGCTGTTGATTGAAAAGAAGTTTTTTTTTTTCCTTTTTTAAGGGAAAGTTCTTTTGTTTTCTATTTCTTCTCTCTTTTTTGCTAAATCTTGTCTGTGTGGGAAATGGCATCGGGACTTACACAGCTGGACAAATGGGGGGGGAAACTTCCCCTCTCAAGAAATTGCGCCAACAAATTTCAACTCTCCAGCGTCAGAAACCCGATTTTAATATATTAGAATTTATCCTTGAAGAGATTGTAAGAAGGGATGAGATTGTGAACCAGCAACTTGAAAAATTTAAGCAGGAAATTAAAGAAATTGGTGAATTGGTCAAATCAAAGTTTGACTTTTTGAATCAAAAGATTTTAAAAGCTGCTAATGGTTTATCAGGCTTTCTGATTCGGGTGGATGCAAAGACTAAATTATTAGAATCTAAAATGAAGGAAATTGAGGAGAATTTGGATGACATGACTCAAAAAATTAAAAAGGATTTGATAAACACTCAGGATAATAGCTCGGAAGACAAATCTAAAATGGAGACTGACCAAAAGATTGGTAATGAAGAAAATGTACAACAGAGGATTGAAAGAGAAGTTTTAATGATTCAATATAATTTTACAGAATATGCAATTAGACTGAGAGGTTTGCAGGAAAATAATAGAGATGATCTAAGGAAAATATCTTCTGAAATTCTGGCTGGGATCTTAAAGGTTCAACCTGATGAAGTGTATTGTAGGATTGATAGAATTTACAGAATAAACTCCTGGTTGGCAAAGCAAAGGCAATTGCCCAGAGATGTGGTGATCTATTTTACAGATAAAGAAATTAGGAATAATATTGTGCAGAACTCTTTTAATTCTACCTTGCAATTTCATGGAAGAAAGATTTGGATTTTTAAGGAGCTCCCGCCCAAGATGTTAATGGAGAGGAAGAAATTTGGCTTTCTAGTGACTGAATTAAAAAAAAGAAATATCCTATTCAGGTGGGACACCCCAGTTGGCCTAATATTGAGATATCAAGGAATAAGATATCAATTGCATACTGTTGAAAAAGCGGAAGATTTTTATCAAAAAATTTTAAAAATGAATTTAACACCTTTAGGCATAATACAGGATAAGCAAAAGGAGTTGGAAACAAAAGGAAAACATCAAATTACAGAGGCTGTGATGGATAAATTGTCTTTGGACTCCCTGGATACCCCAGCTGGACTGTCTATAAATAAGAGAGCAGTGTCATCCGACTCCAATGTGATGAACCATCAAGTCACAGACAAGTGCGCAAATCAATCAGTTGATATACAAGTGATGGAGAAGAAAGATGAGATGATAAAACTAACCCAACAACAACAATACATAAAGCAGAATGAAAATCAACTAGCAGACACACAATTGGTAGGCAAGAAACGAGGATGGAAATTCAACCCGGAAAAGAAAAAGAAAAGAAATAGATCGCATAGAAACAGCAATTTCTAAACTATGCAACAGTGATGCCAGGGACTTTAAAAAATGAATGAATATTTGAAAAGATAGTGGAGGCGAACAATTGTCTGATACTATCCTGAGGATTGTGGCAGATCTCTGCAAGGCCATGATTTTGGGATGTGAAAAGAGCCTCACTTTGTTGGATTTGAATCATCTAAAAATCTTTTTTTTTTTTTTTGGTAAATATATTATAATCATTTTGAGTTATAAGGCAGGAGAGTCTCGCCGGGGCATGCAGAAGATCTGGATGTTACTCAGTAGGATGATGGGAATTAATAATCCTGATGAATACCACAACTATAACCATATGGATATAATTATAATTATAATGTCACTCGGGTGGTTGTTTTTGCTTTTATACAGATGCGAGGATATCTACTACTGATGGGGGCAGAAGATGACTGGAGATTTTGAACAAACTGTTGCACCAGCATGTTATTTTACCCTATTATGGGTGATGGATCTAACAATCCAGAGGAAAGACATCAAAGAAGATACTATATGGATTATAAATTTAAAGTTATTGTTTTTTCCTTTTTTACAAAATGGAATGCATATATAGATATGTGTATATCTTAGTAATGTGGGCAGTGGATTATATCTAGAATTGTACTGCATGATTTTGTAGGAATTGAAGGGTTGAAATAGGTTAGTTTACTGATTGATTAGTTTAAGAAAAAGGATTCTTAAGTCATATATTTAGGGGAGTGGAGGACTTAACAATTCAGTGGAAAGATACTAAAGAAGATATATTTTTTTCTCTTCTTTTTTTTTTCTTCTTTTTATAAAATGGGATGCATATATAGATATGTGTATATTTTAGTAAAGTGGGTAGTGGATTATATCTAGAATTGTACTGTATGATTTTAAGTCATATATTTAGAGGAGTGGAGGAATTGGACAGAATTGAATAAATGTTAAATTTGGATGCAGGGAGAAGGTCGATTTAAAATGTTATATTAATATATATAAAAGATTAAAGGTTAAATTGTAATAATACTCAATAAGCTTAACATGTTAAGGGTCAGTATTTCGAGAAGGGATTAAGGGAAAGGAAAGATATTATGTATGTAACTAGTTATGAAATAGCCTATTGTTGTGAAGAAGTCACAGGGGGGGTTGGGTGGAAAGGGTGGGTTAGGGAAGAGGGGGGGGGGGAAAAGGGGGAAAAACTTGTATTTGAAAACTTTTTCAATAAAAAAAAAAAAACAATGTCTCTACCTTATCCAGATTTAATTTCAGCTGGGTTTCCTTTATTTACTCCATTATTGAACTCGGGGAGTGTTCAAGAGTACAATCCTTTAGAAGAGGATGAAAATTAAAATACAGTATATCATTCCAAAGTTCTGGATGATCTTTTCCCATGATTTCATGTAGATTTGGAAATGCATAAAGGACTAGATCAGTGGTGAGCAACTGTGGCCCTTTTACAACCTGTGGACTTCAACTCCCAGAATTCCTGAGACAGACTAGATGGAACTCTGAGATAGTCCAACAGTATAGTCTCAAACCATAGTTCCCAGACCACTTTCTGAACACAATCCACAAATGGGAGCAGAAGCAGTATATCTATATCTATATCTATATCTATATCTATATCTATATCTATATCTATATCTATATCTATATCTATATCTATATCTATATCTATATCTATATCTATATCTATATCTATATCTATATCTATCTATTTATCTATCTATTTATCTATCTATCTATCTATCTATCTATCTATCTATCTATCTATCCATCCATCCATCTATCTAACTATCTAACTATCTATCTATATATAAAATATCCCCCAGACTCAATTCTACCAGGTGGTCCAAAAGATCTATATCTTATGGGTGATCATTGGGTTTCACCTAGAAACCCAACAAAATTAGCAGGCGCAAGGTGCCCTGCCTCATTTTCTAGCGTAGATCATTCCCCTGAAGAAACCAAAGAAACCAGAAACAAACAAACAAAAAAACTATCACGTGACATGTTACTTTCATTTTATAATTCCTTGGTAAGGCCACCCTTGGAATACTGCATCCAATTTTGGTCACTATGACACACAAAAAAATGTTGAGACTCTAGATAGGGTGCAGAGAAGAGCAAGAAAAGTAATTAAGGGGTTGGAAGCTAAAACATATTAAGGCCGAGTGCAGGAATTGGGTAGTCTAGTTTAGTGAAAAGAAGGACTAGGGGGTGACATGATAGCAGTCTTCCAATATTTGATGGGCTGCCACAAAGAAGAGGGAGTCAAGCTATTCTCCAAAGCACCTGAGGGCAGGACAAGAAGCAACAGATGGAAACTAATCTAGGAGAGAAGCAACTTAGAACTAAGGATAAATTTCCTAACAATGTGAACCATTAGTGGAATGACTTGTTTCAGTGGAACAACTTGCACCCAATGGGTGCTCCATCACTGGAGGTTTTTAAGAAGAGCTTGGACAGCTATTTGTCTGAATAGGGTATAGGTAGGTATAGGGTCTCCTGCCTGAGTAGGGGTTGAACTAGAAGACTTCCAAGGTCCCTTCCAACCCTGCTATTCTGTTATTTTATTACTCTATTATTCTTTTAAGGGATGTGGTGGCTCAGTGGCTAAGACACTGAGCTTGCTGATCGAAAGGATGGCAGTTCAGCGGTTCAAATCCCTAGTGCTGGGGTGAGCTCCCGTTACTTGTCCCAGCTTCTGCCAACCTAGCAGTTCAAAAGCACATAAAAAATGCAAGTAGAAAAATAGGGACCACCTTTGATGGGAAAGTAACAGCATTCTGTGCGCCTTTGGCATTTAGTCATGCCGGCCACATGATCATGGAGATGTCTTTGGACAGCACTGGCTCTTTGGCTTTGAGATGGAGAGGCGCACCGTCCCCTAGAGTTGGGAATGACTAGCCCATTATGTGCAAGGGGAACCTTTACTTTTACCTTATTGATTTTTATTTTTATTTTAAAAAGACACCATCAGGATTGAACTTGACTCCTACATGGAATATGATGGAGATGTTTTGACACTGACTTCTTTAAGGATGTTTCATTGATCTAGTCTCCTCCTATTTTCCCCTCTTCCTCTAGTCCAGGGGTGTCAAACTCAAGGCCCACGGGGTGCTTAGATCTGGCCCGTGGGGGCGGCCTGGAAACAGCAAAGGATCGGCCCACTGTGCCTCTGCCAGCGAAAATGGAGCTCGGGTGTGTGTGCATGCACCACCACCCCGCGCCCCATTTTCCTCCGCAAGGGCCTCCTGCAGCTCTCTGCCAGAGAAAAAAAGGAAGAAGAAAGGAGAATAAAGAGGGAAGGAAAAAGTAGAAAAGGAAGTGTAGGAAGAAATATCCTTCTGGGTTCTGCTCCAAGTGGGGAAAAAGACACTGGAAACATGGAGACTGCTTGGAAAGATGGTTTAATGGTGGACAGGATCACATGACTTGAGTTCCTGAACAGAAAAAAGGGCAGATACAGCGAGTCTCCGGGTTTTATGCTCTCTCTGGCCTTGAACTTCCTGGGGCCCCCTTCATAATTGGAACGTGCCCCAGGGCTGTGGTGCTTTGAAGCAGTGACTTCTGCATGTCTCTGCGGGGTTCTCTGGCTTGAGTGAATGCAAGAGAACTACGGTGTAGAAAATGGTAGCAAAATCACTTGCTTTAGATCTATCGCCAGTCGCTGCCAACTGACTCCCTGCCTCAGTATCCCCTCCTCAACAAAGAACAGGCATCCACTTGGAGTTTCTCTAAACCCAGTTAAACATTGTTTTGTGTTAGATATGTCATTTTGGGCAAAGATCCCCTCCTGGGAAATTTGGTTGAAAGCAAACCAAGCCTCGGGCAAACAGAAGCATCCCGCTGTGTTTTGCACATAATTTGGCAGTCCCCCTCCTCTTTGAGTATGTATACATATTCCCCTTTTCCCTTGCTGTTTGCTCCTTTCCTTTTCCCAGCTTCTAAGTTGCTGTCAGAGTGGTTAAACCATCAAGTATGCTTAACCAGCGGTAGCTTTGACATTCTATGGGGCAGGCCCGGCGGGTGGCCCCCATCAGAATCGGTCAGGGTAGCTTGCTATTGCTAAAAACTTCTTCAGGACATGGTGTTGTGAATGTGCTTATTTACATGCCAATCCTTTTTGGCCAAATGGAAGCAGTTCTTGGCTAAATGGCAGTTCATGAACCTGGGCCAATCATGCTTTTAACAAGAAAAGTTCTGAGAATAATAAATGTAAAGGTAAAGGTTCCCCTCGCATATATGTGCTAGTCGTTCCTGACTCTAGGGGGCGGTGCTCATCTCCGTTTCAAAGCTGAAGAGCCAGCGCTGTCCAAAGATGTCTCCGTGGTCACGTGGCCGGCATGACTCAACACCAAAGGCACACGAAACGCTGTTACCTTCCCAACAAAGGTGGTCCCTATTTTTCTACTTGCATTTTTTATGTGCTTTCGAACTGCTAGGTTGGCAGAAGCTGGGACAAGTAACGGGAGCTCACCCCGTTACGCGGCACTAGGGATTCGAACCACTACACTGCCAACCTTTCGCTTGACAAGCTCAGCATCTTAGCCACTGAGCCACCGCATCCCGTCAAGTCCTCGACTTACAACATTTTATTTAGTAACTGTTCAAAGTTACAATGGCAGTGAAAAAGTGTGACCGTTTTTCACACTGATGACTGTTGCGGACTCCCCATAGTCACGTGATCAAAATTCAGATATTTGGCAACTGATTCATATTTATGATGGTTTCAGTGTCCTGGAGTCATGTTGATCCCCTTTTGTGAACTTCTGAACAAAGCAAAGTCAAGGGGGAAGCCAGATTTACTTTACAGCCATGCTATTAATTTAATAACTGCAGTGATTCACTTTACAACTGTGGCAAGAAAGGTCGTAAAATGGTGCAACACTCACTTAACAAATGTCTCATTTAGCAACGGAAATCTGGGGCTCAATTATGGTTGTAAGTTGAGGACTACCTGCAGACTACTTGTCAGGGTTCCAAGTAACACCCCCAACGAAATCAAACTCTGAGGCTTGAATTTCGTCAAAGCTAGTTTTTATTAGAGATGTCATAATGGTACATCTGGGAAAACCCAAATCTGAGAGCTTCTGGGTTTTCCTCACCCAAAAGAAAGTTCAAGTCCTTGCCCATCACCCACATGTCCATCACACTCACCAATCAGGTACACTCCGGAACAGAAGATACCTCCCCAATCTTCTCAGCACAACTGCAGGTCAACTCGGCCTTGACTTTCTGGAAAGAATGTTATTTTGACTGCATATCATTTACACTCCATACAATCCCCTCTCCCATTTTCCCACAGTAGAATTTGTGGTAGGCCTGAAGGTTCAAAGGTAAAAGATGGCTTCCAGGTCTGACACTGCTTGGGTTACAAATGGGAAACCAGCATCTTCTTGACGACTTTCTATTGTTAGTGATATTTCCATATATGTAGAAAAAGGTGGTAAGTTAAATGCTTACATGGCATAAATGAACATATACGTAACCCATTAGAAAGAGAACTTAGGAGAACCTTTGCCTTCTTCCAATGCTTTCAGGCTTTACATTTTAGCTTAGACCTCTGATTTTCTCCAGCAATTTCCAACCAGATATAATCATGTCCAACTCCATTACTTTCCAAGCTTAGAAAAGTTCAGTCCAGACCTTGACATGTGTGTAATGGGTCATCTTCAAATTAAAATTCATAAATGTTTCAGGAAATTTATCTCCTGTGCCGTCCCTGATGAACGAGCCTTTTTTTCAACACTTGGAAAAGCCCAGAGACAGGATGTTCATTTCTCCCCCACTATCTTCTCATTGCATCCTACATCAACGTAATCTCTTCCTATATTGTTTTTTATGCACTAAAGTCAATGGCCCAGTAAATGAGAATGAGTGGCCTTGAGAGTTACTGCCATGAATGAAAAAAGATTGATCAATCTGATCATTCCAATTATGGAAGCGAAACGTTGATTAAAATTCCTTGCAAGAGAGATCCTTGCATATCAGCCCCTCAGAGTACCAACAATTTATATCTTCATCCATATTGACTCAAAAAAGCCAAATGTCAGGGTTCCGACGGATGCCCTAATTAAATCATGATCCTCGAGCCAAGCTTCAAAAGAAATCCAGTTATTTATTAGGAGCTCCATGTCAGCACATACCCAAATGAAGCCAACTCTGATCCCACATAATTTATGACTCTAATCATGACCCTGTCCCCCCTCCCACTGGTGTGTCATCAATCTCATTCACCAATGGAGCAATTTTGCGGGTTGTAGAGATCACTCTCCTCCAGCCGCTGTGGGTAATCCTGGGATACAGCCTTGAGAAAGATATATCTGGAATGTGCTTCTGTCTTTGGTTGCCATATTGCTTCATCGGTTTCCTATCCCCCTTGCCTATGGCAACTCAAGAGCAGGCCAGGGATGCTTTGCGAGTTGATACCAGATGTCTATGATCATTCACAAAAGCTGATGTGCGTGAAGTTGTTGGACAATTGTGGTGTAATGTAAGACAACAATTTCTGTTACTCCGTTTTCTCATTTCTGGTTATTTTTCAATCGTTTTGTCATGTCCAATTCTTCGTGACCCCATGGACCATGGCAGCTTCCCCTATCCTCTGCTGTCTCCTGGAGTTCGGCCAAAATTCAAGTTCATTGCGTTGATGACTTTATCTAATCATCTGCTGTCTCCTTCTCCTTTTGCCTTCATTCTTTCCCAACATCAGGGTCTTCTCCAAGGAGTCCTGTCTTCTCATTTGGTGACCAAAGTATTTGTGCTTCAGCTTCAGGATCTGTCCTTCCAAAGAACAGTCAGGGTTGGTTTCCTTTAGGAAATTATTTCTAGATCTGTCATTTTTTAAATTTCCTTTTCTAGCTGAACTGCCTCTTAAATGATCTGCTCTATACTGCCAGAATATCATTCTGAGTAGTATTAAAACCTCATTGAGAAAGTATTGAATTCACTGCTAATTTGAGAAAGTATTGAATTCACTGTTAATTTTTTACAAGTCCCTAAATATTGTTTTTTATTTTATGTATGTATTTCATCAATCATGAATTTGATAACATATACAAGTGTAAACATAATTATGAATATATGAAAAGAGTAAGAGTAAATGGAATATTAGGACAGGGATGGTAGGCACGTTGGTGCACTTATGCACACCCCTTAAAGACCTCTTAGGAATGGAGCGAGGTTAACAGTAGACAGTTTAAGGTTAAAGTTTTGGGGGTTTGGAGAAGAAACTACAGAGTCAGGTAGTGCATACCAGGCATTGACCACTCTGTTACTGAAGTCATATTTTCTGCAATCTAGTTTGGATCAGTTTACCATGAGTTAGTATCTATTGTGTGCTTTTGTATTGTTGTGGTTGAAGCTGAAGAATTCATTGACTGGGAAGACATTGTAGCAGATGATTTTATGTACTATGCTTACCGGTAAAACAGACCGAAGATGGCGAAGTTCTAAGTTGTCTAAGCCCAAAATTTCAAGTCTGGTGGCATAAGGTATGTAAGCGGAGGAGTGGAGGACATAAACTGTTTCAACTCCTACCCTCAAAACGACACTATCGAGCACTGCACACTGGACAACAACTAGACACAAGAACAGCTTTTTCCCCGAACGCCATCACTCTGCTAAACAGATAATTCCCTCAACACTGTCAAACTATTCACTAAATCTGCATTACTATTAATCTTCTCATCATTCCTATCACCCATCTCCTCCCACTTATGACTGTATGATTGTAACCTTGTTGCTTGTATCCTTGCGATTTATATTGATTGTTTCAGTGGTGGGATTCAGCCAGTTCGCACCACTTCAGGAGAACCGGTTGTTAAATTACTTGAATCCCACCACTGGATTGTTTCCTAGTATGATTTGATTGCTTATTTCTACTCTATGACTATCATTAAGTATTGTACCTTATGATTCTTGACGAATGTATCTTGTCTTTTTATGTACACTGAGAGCATATGCACCAAAGACAAATTCCTTGTGTGTCCAATCACGCTTGGCCAATCAAGAATTCTATGTTGAAGGGCTAAACATCAGGCCACAATGCTTGACTAACAAACCACGTATTTAGTACAAAATACAGGTAGTCCTGGACTTTCAAACGTTCATTTAGTGACCATTTGAAGTTACAATGGCATGGAAAAAGTGACCTGTGACCAGGGGTGGGTTCTAAAATTTTTTACTACCAGTTCTGTGGGTTCTAACAATCAGGCAACTCACCTGAGATCGTCAGAGACTTTTCAAAGCATTCTTTTTGCCACCTCTTCGGCTGAAGAGGTTGTAGAAAAAATGCTTTGAAAAGCCTCTGACAATGCCAGCTAAGCCACGGGATCATTTTTTCGGCCGAAGAGGTTGTAGAAAAAAGGCTTTTAAAAGTAAAAAAAAAAAAGCCTCTAATGAGGTGGGCAGGGTAAGCGAGCGGCGACTGGGCCGGGGACTGGTTTTGGGGATGTGGCCAGCTAATGTTATTACTGGTTCTCGGAACGACTACAAATTTTTAATACCAGTTCTTGCAAACGGGTGCGAACCGAGAGCAACCCACCATTGCCTGTGACCATTTTTCACACTTACAATCATTAAAGAATCCCCATGGTCACATGATCAAAATTTAAACACTTGGCAACTTGCTCATATTTTATGAAGTTATAGAGTCCTGGGATCATGTGATCACTTTTTGAGACCTTCTGACCAGCAATGTCAATGGGGAAGCCAGATTCACCTTACAACCAGGTTACTGACTTAACAACTGCAGCGGTTCCTTTAACAACTATGGCAAGAAAGGTTGTAAAATGGGGCAAAGCTGACTTAACAACTGTCTCACTTAGCAACAGGCCTTTTGCGCTCAATTGTGGTATGTAAGTCAGGGACTACCTGTAAGTAAATTACTAAGATTCATCTTTGGCCAGGCGTCCTACAGTTTCTGGAAATTGTAGTTTGTTGTTTCTCAAATCTTGGCAAATTAAAGATGTGTGGACTTCAATTTCCAGCATGCTGGCTGAAGAATTCTGGGATTTGATCCATACGTATTAAAGTTGCCAAGGTTGAGAAATACTGCAGTAATGCAATCAGAGTCATTAACTAGTCTAATGCTTACACAGTTGTGATTGCCTTTCCTGCGGCTTGTTGATTAAGTCAGAATTAGCCGGCTTCATACACAACACTGAGCCTTAAACACAATTTTGATTTACCAACCACAGTTTCTGGCTTCATAAACCTAGTAAGTCAAAACCCTGCAAATCATGTTAGGATGTTTTATATATAAGTTTTTTCTTAAGACTGGTTTCCTTTCTGACCAGGGCTTATTAATCATCTTTAATTCCAGAATGGAATGGAATGGAATGGAATGGAATGGAATGGAATAGAATAGAATAGAATAGAATAGAATAGAATAGAATAGAATAGAATAGAATAGAATAGAATAGAATAGAATAGAATAGAATAGAATAATTTCTTGGCCAAGTATGACTGGACACACAAGGAATTTGTCTTCGGTGCATAAGCTCTCAATGTACATAAAAGATATAAATGATAAATCAGGATCATAATCGTCATAATACATTCATTGTGAATCATAAAATACAACAACACTTAGTCATAGGATGCTAAATAATCAATAACATAAATCATACTAGGAAACTAAATAAACCAATATAAATCGTAAAGATACAAGCAACAAAGTCATAGCCATAAGTAGAAAAGTAGATAGGTAGTAGGAAGGATGAGAAAAATAATAGTAATACAGTTTTAATAAATAGTTTGACAGTGTTGTGGGAATTAGTTGTTTAGCAGGATGACGGCATGAGGGGAATTTTTTTGGGAAAACCACCACAGCCTTTGAATTCTGCCCCAGTCCTGAATCCAATTAAGCAGGAGCGCGATGGTTGCACATGATGAGCTCTCCAACACTTTTAAGTCCATGTATTCTATTTCACTAGCACAATATTTTTCTACCTTGGCAGCTTTAAGATGTGTGGACTTCATCCCATGCTGGCTGGGGAATTCTGGGAATTGAAGTTTGTACATCTTCAAGTTGCCAACATTGCTCTGGCCCATCTACTCAATCTTCCCCTTCTCATTAGTCACCAGTCACACCCCTGCCCTCATTTTTTCCTCAGTGAACACACTTTGAGTCAGGGGTGGGATTCAACTGGCTTGGACCAGTTCGGGAGAACCGGATGCTAATTTTACATCTGGTTCGTCGAACTGGTAGTTGCAAGGACAGACTGGCCCCGCCTACCCCGCCCCACCCCTTACAAGAGTCTCCACGTGGTCCGTTTTGAATGCCAGGTAAGTGCAGAGCCCGCGTGGAGGCTCTTGGAGGGCGAAAAACAGGCCTCCCAGAAGTTTGGAAATGGCCCCATTTCTGGCCTCCGGAGGGCCTCTGGAGCCCAGGGGAGACCGTTTTCACATCCTGGAGGCTCGAGGAAAGCCTCTGGAGCTTGGGGAGGATGAAACACCCCCCCCCCCACGGTACAGGAGGCAGAGTAGGCCACGCCCATAATGGCCGCACCCACCCAGCAATCGGGCACAGAACCAGTTGCTAAAATTTTTGAATCCCACCCCTGCTTTTAATGCAATATTTACCCCACATGTAAGTTTTGGTTGTCTTCTTCTGCCTAAAGCAGGGGTGTCAAACTTGCTGCCTACAGGACGGATGCATCACACGCTGGCCACCCTCACCCCCATTTTAGCAAAGGGGAAAAAAGTTGCGATACGTCACTTGATGACAACATGTCATCACAAATTTGACACCCTGGTCTAAAGTGACTTACTGTTTTAAACTGCACTGTTTCCATAAGTGGCAAAAGATTGCATCCTACTACCAGTAGTTGCAAAAACATAGCCCTCAAAAGTGCTGACCAGAACTGGACTCTGCCAATCACTATAAATGCCCAATAAATGGATTAAAATTTAGGGTAGATCTCTACCTAATACCTTACATACATTAGTTTTTAAGGACAGTTGCTGTTGTTTTTCTCTTTCCTTTTTCTTTTTTTTTGTTTGTTTCCCTAAGCATCTTTCTGTGTTTAATGTACTGTGTTGTTTTGGTTTTTCTAGGGCAAAAAAAAAAACTCCTTAAGTGTGATATATTTATTTCGTGGGCTTATTTTCTTCCACCATCAGCATTCTCTATTCATAGCAGTCCCTGTACAAAGGAAGAAAAATGGAGTGCGCTACACAAAAGCAGATGCTGTGAAGGGGAGTATCTGTACAAAAATACCTGCAGTACTGCATCAATGTCTGAATTCAACACAATTTTACCTGGATTTTCCAAGAAAATCGTATTGCTGTCACAATGCAGAAAAGTATTTCTTTTACTTTAAAAAGAAAAATCTCCAGCTGTCTCCCATAATACATTTATGGATTGGTTTTGACAATACAGACTTACAGCAGAAAAAGTCCCCAGGCCATTTTTAGATTTCCCCAGGCTCATTTTTTAGGGGGGAGGCTTCCCTGTTCCCCACAGGGCCTTCCCCTTTCGGCAGAGTGGGGCAAATTGATTGCAACAAAGGGCTGGCCACAAGGATCTCAGAGAAAACCCAATCACAAGTATAAACAACTCTTTCTGTGACCTCTTTTATACCTATTTTACTTGCTCAGTGTGGAATGTCCTATGCCTATAACTTGAAGGCACTTTTGATATGAATAAAGAAAGAACCCCATGGAGTTATTATTGTGTGAAAAATATGGGCAGAGAAAGCATTTTGTAGACTACATTGGATTCTTGAACGAGAGGCAGTATATAAAACTAACAAATATTTACAATTATGGATTCCTGACCCCAACACGTTCTCAGCCTTAGAATGATGTTAATACCTAAACGCCCTCTGGAACGAGCTACCCCCAGGAATACCGCTGATCCTGGACCTCCGTACTTTGCGCCGAGCTTTGAAAACCTTCTTATTTCAGCAAGCCGGGCTGGCTTAAAATTTTAATGGGTTATTTTATGGGTAAAGGGTTTTAAAATTTGGGGAAGCCAAACTGATCTAATTCTGTTTTAATTTATTTTAATTTTTATATTGTATGTATTTTAATCTTGGCTGTTCACTGCCCTTAGTCCTTCGGGAGAAGGGCGGTATACAAATTTAATAAATCTAATCTAATCTAATCTAACTGGGCGACAGAGAACGAGGTGGCTGGATGGAGTCACTGAAGCAGTTGGCGTGAGCTTAAATGGACTCCAGAGGATGATAGAGGACAGGAAGGCCTGGAGGAACGTTGTCCATGGAGTCACGATGGATCTGATACGACTTCGGCAAAAATACCTAAACCAGGAACTTCCTGGTCTTTTTTATCATTCTGTATTCATCCCAACTTTCCTCCAACAGGTTTTGGCTCTGCAAAAACCTTCTCCCATTTTATCTTCAAAGCAACCCATTCAAAGTGACAATAAAGTTATTATTCTATTCTATTCTATTCTATTCTATTCTGTTCTGTTCTGTTCTGTTCTGTTCTGTTCTGTTCTATTCTATTCTATTCTATTCTATTCTATTCTATTCTATTCTTGTATCTTCTCATCTCATCTCATCTACCTCATCTCATCTCATCTCATCTCATCTCATCTTATCTTATCTTATCTTTTAATGCCCCATACTATACACGAGAGCTGTGGTGCTGTAGTGGTTAGAATGCAGTACTACAGGCTATGTCTGCTGATTGCCGACTACCAGCAGTTCGGCAGTTCGATTCTCACCAGCTCAAGGTTGACTTGGCCTTCCATCCTTCTGAGGTCAGTAAAAATGAGGACCCAGATTGTTGGCGGCAAATAGGCTGACTCTGTAAATTACTTAGAGAGGGCTGTAAAAGCACTGTGAAGCGATATATAAGTGCTATTGACATTCTATTCTATTCTATTCTATTCTATTCTATTCTATTCTATTCTATTCTATTCTATTCTATTCTATTCTATTCCATTCCATTCCATTCCATTCCATTCCATTCCATTCTAACCTAACCCACTAAGCCAA
Organism: Arizona elegans; assembly: GCA_022577455.1. Taxonomy (NCBI): domain Eukaryota; kingdom Metazoa; phylum Chordata; class Lepidosauria; order Squamata; family Colubridae; genus Arizona; species Arizona elegans. Next base: position 6,301,643 of record JAKOOJ010000009.1, on the reverse strand, counting down.
TAGGAATGAAAAATTGGGACGTCAAGGCTGAAAATAGTCTTGAACAATGATATCTCCCACAACCATGCTAACAAAAAAGATTTATTTGAAGTGGGTTTCCTAGCTTTCCGTTTGTTACTTTTTAGTTTCCCCATGAAACCCTTGACGTCCACAAACAGCGCTAACATGGCTAAACCTCCCTAGCAAGTCATTGGTAATAGACAGTACACTTTGCTGATCCTATTCAGCTTTATTATTTTATTTTATTATTTTTATTTTTAAAATTTTTATACCGCCTCCTCTCCCGAAGGACTCGGGGCGGTGAACAGCCAAGATTAAGAAACATCCAATACAAACATTAAAATGCATTTAAAATAAAATTAAATCCAATGGCTTTCCCCAATTTAAAACCCCTTACCCATAAAATTCACCAATAAAAATTCTAAGCCAGCCCGGCTTGCCGAAATAAAAACATTTTCAGAGCCCGGTGAAAGGTTCGGAGGTCTGGGATCAGTCGTATCCCTGGGGGTAGCTCATTCCAGAGGGCAGGTGCCCCCACAGAGAAGGCTCTTCCCCAGGGGGTCGCCAGTCGACATTGCCTGACCGACGGCATCCTGAGGAGACCCTCTCTGTGGGAGCGTATTGGCCAGTGGGAGGTTATCGGTGGCAGAAGGTGGTCTTGTAAATAACCGGGCCCTAAGCCCGGTTTAAATATTGCCTGTAGCATAATTTACAAATACATAGTATAATTACGGTTTTCTCTCTCCCTGATTTTCAGTCCAGATTTCTAGATGATCACACATGGGTCACTCTCAGTATTACAATCTTTCTTGCTGTGTGTTTAGTGCCTTCTGAAGACCAATGGTTTTATATTCCTTCATTGGCTGACGCTCTTTTCCTCTGCAATTGCCAATTAGGATAAAAACAGCAGGAGTCATAATCAGAGCCCCACGTTAAGGGATGGGGGAAATTCAGACCAGCAAATATCTTGTTGATCCTGACACAAACCTTATGATCAATAGCTGTAAATTAGCAACTAAATTGCTCTACTATTCCAATTACGACCATGCCCTTTCTCTCCTTCGACTTTCACTAACTTGGTTCTCACTGAAGAATGTCTCCGTGATGGACTATTTGCACATTACTAGGGGATTATAAATCCTTATGGCCCTGCGTCCAGTGGAAAGCTATCCTTGTCATTCTGATAGCAGGGGTTTTTTTAATATAAAGTATTACAGAGTGTTTTTAATACAGAGTAAAAACCGATTAAAATTCAAAAAATAATAGCCTCCACTGGGAAATCAGTGCAGCCCTGAAGATGACATTTTTATGGGAATCATGCTGTCCTATGCTGGTGGTCACAGTTTTCAACTCAAAACTTATATAAAAGGTGTAAATTTAGGTGATGTATGCCAGGGGTGGGCTGTTCTGTCCCCAACCCCACGCACACACACCAACAGACGTTCAGGAGTTAAAGACCAACCAGCCAGCAAAATCCTTTTCCTTATGATAACGGAACTTGGCAACAACCTAGTGGCTGCCTGCCAAAAGTTTATTATTTACAAAGAGGAGAGATAACTTCTCCCCACTTCTAATACATCAAAAGAAAGCCGTTCAATAATTACGGAATTAAATCAAGTCCAGAGATACTTCCAGCAAAGTCTTAAAGCAAAAGTCCGGCAATGCAGAATGGCGTAGAAGCTTTCAGCTTTGTTCATCACAAGGTCTGACTGGCCACCATGCTCCCTTTTATATCCTATGGGGTGTGGTCCAGTGACTCAGCCTAATCTCAGGCACGCCCTTTCTTCTGTTGCGCGCGCTTATCTCTGCAACGCTGGCGTGGGTCCAGCCAAGACTCATTACCCTCATCACTGTCCATCTGTGGCTGCGTGGACGTGCTTGGCCCTGGCCCTATCTCTTGCTCTTCGGCGGACACCAAAGGCATTGCCAGAGAGGAGGGTCCTGGAGAGGGAGGCCTTGCCAACTCCTCTCCTTCACTCTCAGAGTCCTCTCCTGCCGATGACACAGGCTCAGGTAACGGAGCTACAACATGGGCTTCAAAAATTTTAGCATTGGGTTCTCTGCCCAGTTGCTGAGTGGACATGGCCATGGTGGGTGTGGCCTACTCAGCCTCCTGTACCACGGCAGGGGGGGGCGTGTTTTTGTCCTCCCAGGGCTCCGGAGGCTTTCCTTGAGCCTCCAGGAGGGCAAAAACTGCGTCCCAGGCTACAGAGGCCCTCTGGAGGCCTTCCGGAACATCTATTAGGCCCATTTTTCGCCCTCCCCAGCCTCCTCACGCATGCCCTGCACTTACCTGCATCCAAAACGGGATGCATGGGGACTCCTGGGAGGGGCAGGGTAGGGTGGGGTGGGCCAGCCAGGAGTGGGATTTGGGGAACCCCCAGCAGACCATCCCTGATGTACACTAAAAATGTAAATTGCAAATGGCAATACGTTGGGTGGAAGATGTTTAATTCTTTTGTCAAACGTTTTGTGTTGCCTGCCAGAGATACCTGTAATACATGTCAAGGTGAGCATGTGTCCAATATTTGAAGATGTGTGCCAGTCAAGTATCTAAAAGGAATTAATATATCCAAAAACATTTGTCAGTTCTTCAAGAAGCTGCAGAAACCTTGCCCATCAAAAATTTCCCCCTCAAGTTCTCCCTTTTTCTGCTTCTGCAGTATCTTGCTCTCTTTAGTCCTTCTTCTCTGTCTGTGCTAAACTTATGAACACTTTGTTGATTTATTTTACTTTATTTAATTGTATGCTGCCCATCTCACTACTAAGCAACTCTAGTGGCTTACAGCACCATAAAAATGGAGATATAAACACAAAAACATTTATATTAAAATTCACAGAAATGAAATAAGTAGGAAGTAGAACACTAGGGTGAGGTGGGATCTTCCTAGTCCACCAACCACCTCCAGAATGGGATGTCACCATTGGGGGCCCAGGCCAATCAGCAGAGCTAAATTTTGAGGCTCTTTTGGAAGGCCAAAGGTGTGGGGTCAGATCTCACCTTGAGGGGTATGATATTCCAGTGGGCAGGAGTGGGTAGGAGCCATGGCAGAAAAGTCCCCACTATTTCTTTTTGGAGCTCACTAAACCTTTTCTACCACCCACTGCCAACCCTCACCTTTACCTAGAATTCAGTGCTCTTTGCCTTCCTTTCCTGATCCCTCCACTTCTTCCTTGTTCTGCAGCCCTCTGACTGTTATTACTACCACCACTACTACTGTTACTATATAGAGAAGATGAAAAGGGATAGGAAATGTAAGAGATGACCAGGCTGAGGGGTCAAACATGTCATCAGTCTTGAATCTCTTCGCACCCATAAGAGATCCAGCCCACCTTGAATTCAGTTGACTCTTATCTACCGCCAAGTTGTTTTGACTATTAGTAGTTCAGATTCTTTTAGAGAGCTTCAGCTTTAGCACACAACAAAAAGAGAGAGGTGGGAGGGAGGGAGGGAGGAAGGGAGGGAGAGAGAGAGAGAGAGAGAGATTCATTTGAATTGCCTGAACTCCTGGTTTCCTATGCTTTACAGGAGAATCAAGAATACAGAGGAGTCGAACTTCCGGTTTCCTCGTCTTCGGCGGTGACGGTGCTTTCTTTTAGCACCGCCACCCCCGCCGCTTGTAGAGCCGCTTCCTGACTGCGAAGCGGCTCGAAATCTTCGAAATCCTCAGGATTAAAGAAGAAGAGGCAGCAGGGCACAGGTAGAGCCCCTGCAACCCCCCCAGGGAACTGTTTCTGGGGAGGAAGCAGGCGCGGCTCCCTTACAACCTGCTGAAACTCCGGGCGGCGTGGGACGTCTTCTGCTTTTGCAGAACAAGCCGACCTCAGGAAACCTTTAAAGAGCGAGGAAATAACTCAAATAAACATCCGCAATCCACTTGAACCCTGAAATTTTGAACTGCAAGTATTAGTCCTTTGCTGAACTTTTTTACTGAAGTGAAAGTCTCGGAATGAGTGAAAGTGATTGAAAAAATATGGCGCTCAGTAAATGAATTAGTGGGTGTGGATTGGTGAAGTTATCTTGTCTTGCTACAAAGTTAAAAAGTTGTTACAGAGTTGCTCCGGCTGCAACAGAAATAAGAGGAAAATCTCTCCCTTTTACTTGTCTTTGCTGCATTATAGCTTTGTTTTGAGTAATTCTGGGGGACTTTTTTAGAAGGTATTGTGGAGGTGGCAGAAGAGGCGGACCCTCCCTTTTTAAGAAAGCTAGCTTACGTGGCAGGATGGCTTCAAAAAAGCAGGAAGGCAAAACAGGGGGGGATCCCCCCCACGTAAGCAGGATACGCAGTCACAAGCCCAAAAAAAAGATTTGGATATGGGAGAATTAAAAGAATTCATCTCAAATATTTTGGATGAGAAATTTCAAGACATGGATGATAAAATAAATAAAATAGATGAAAAAATTCAAAAGTCACAACAGGAAATTATGCAGGAAACGCAGCAGAGCCAAAAGATGGTGACCAAAAAAATAACGGATGTGGCGTCTGGTCTGGCAGGATTTATTATGAAAGTTGAGACAAAAGTGGATGAATTTAAATTAGAAGTTAATGCTAAGATGAAAAATAATGATCATAAATTTCTTGATGTTGATGACAAGATGCAGAGAGTTGAGAATGATATGGTTATGATGCAATTTCGTGCAATGGAATTTGCTATAAGGCTTCGAGGAATTAGAGAAGAGGAGAGACAAGATTTGAGACAGATCTGTGCCGAAGCCCTAGCTGTGATTTTAAAAGTTGAACCTGAGATGGTTTTTTGCAAAATAGATAAAATCTATAGAGTTAACTCGTGGGTGGCCAGACAAAGACAACTGCCTAGAGATGTGGTCATATATTTTACAGACAGAGCAATAAGAAATGACATTTTGCAAAAATCTTTTCTCACTTCTGTGCAAGTGAGCGGATCCAAGATTACAGTCTACAAGGAGCTCCCACCTAAGATGTTGAAATCTAGAAAAGAGTATGGTTTTCTTGTTAAAGAACTGCAGAGTAATCAAATCCCATTTCGTTGGGACGCCCCAACTGGCATAATTTTGAGATATAAGGGAGAGAAACACCGTCTGAATACTGTGGAGAAGGCGGAGCAATTTTATAATGACATCTTTAAAGAAAGAACTCCATCCCCACGCACATCTACAGTTTTGGAGATTAAAGAGAGTGATAAGAAGCAACCTCAAGAATGGCAACAACAATCTAAGCAGGAATTAGCAGAGTTGAAGGGTGCTGAAGGAGGTTTTCTGGATGAGCCTTTGCTGGAACCTTCCCCAATCTCGGAGCTGGCTTGGGCGGCTGAAGTTAAGGATCAGCGTATAACTCGAGCAAAAGCCAAGGAACTTAAAGAAAAGTTACAGCAGGAGAGACAAGACAAGGCTGGGGCTGTGGGAAATGCAGGACAGAGGATCTCAGATGAAATCCTAAAGTTCTGCGCTTCGCTCCAGAAGGAGAACAAGGATGATTAAATGTTTATCTTGGAATGTGAATGGGTTGAATGTAATACAAAAAAGGAAGAAAGTATTTGCATATTTAAAACAACATAATAATGATATAATTTGTTTACAAGAAACGCATATTACAGTTCAAGATCAAAACTATTTGAAAAATTCCAAATTAGGAACACATTTTATATCCTCAACTAACCAAAAAAAGAATGGTGTGGTTATTTATGTAAACAAAAAATTAACAGCCAAACTTATAGAAGCTGATCAAGATGGTAGGTTTGTAGCAATTGAATTACTTTCTGCTAATAGTCAAATTCTTTTGATAGGAATTTATGCTCCTAATCAACAACAGGACTATTTTTATAAAATGCTGCATACTAAAATACTTCAATGGGATTATAGATCTATTTTAATTATGGGAGACTGGAATGGAGTAATTGACTCTAAATTAGATAAAAAGACTTTGGCAAAATCAAGAATTAGATTACCACAGACTTTTTTTGATATGAAAGAAGACCTGGAATTAAAAGATATTTGGAGAATATATAATCCAAAAGAACTGGACTATACTTTCTTTTCTGACAGACATAGATCCTTTTCCAGGATTGATTTTATTTTGTTGTCTGATGACTTACTTGTTAGGACAAAAAGAACAAAGATTCTGCCAAGAACTTTGACTGATCATAGCCCAGTCTGGATAGAAATCGAGACATGTAAGAATGAGAGACGCTCTTGGAGATTAAATGAAAACTTGTTTAGATATGAGAAAAATATAATAGAACTTAAAAAGCATCTGAAAGAGTTTTTTGAAATGAACTTGAATAAAGGCACCCCAATGGAAATTGTGTGGGACGCAAGCAAAGCTTATATGAGAGGGGTGCTTATATATATGAACTCTAAACATAAGCGGATTCGACAAAAGAAAAGACTTGAATTGGAAGCAGAAATAAAGGACAAAGAACAGTTACTTATTAAAAATCCAACAGATGAAAGAATACTTAGTGTTATAAAACTTCTGAAAGACCAATTTCAAATGCTTATAGCGGAACAAGTTGCAACAAACTTACAATATGCGAAGCATAATACATTCTGCAATGCTAATAAACCAGGCAGGTGGTTGGCTTACACATTAAGGAAGAAACAAAGCATACGGACTATTGATAGTGTTGATATTGGGGGGAAAGAAGTTTTTCAACAGAATTTAATAAAAGAAGCTTTTCTTTAATATTACACTAAACTATATGCCAGAGAGGAGGTGCAGAATGGACTTATAGAAAAATATTTGGACAATAAAAGAGTTACAAAAATCACTGAGCAACAAAAGGAAAGAATGGATTATCCCATAACAGAGGAGGAGATAATAGCAGCAATAAAACAATTAAAAACAGCCAAAGCTCCTGGAACGGATGGTCTGACAGCAGTGTATTATAAAACTTTACAGGCAGAAATGGTGGAACAACTCAGAGACTTATTTTGCAACATACAACAAGGGGGAAAAGTACCTCCATCGTGGACTACAGCTTATATTTCTTTGATACCAAAAGAGCAAGCAGGTCCTAAAAAACCAGAGAATTACAGACCAATATCTCTTTTGAATACGGATTATAAAATTTACGCAAAAGTATTAGCCAACAGACTGATGCCAGTAATTCAAAAGGTGATTCATGATGACCAAGCGGGATTTATTGAGGGTAGGCACATGAAGGACAATGTAAGGCAAGTAATAGATTTATTGGAATATCTTGAGAAGAATAAACAGATCCCTGCAGTGCTGGTCTTTCTGGATGCAGAGAAGGCCTTTGATAGAGTGGATTGGAATTTTCTATTAAAGACACTAAAAAAGATGGACTTTGGGGACCAATACATACAGGCGGTTTCAGCAATTTATCAAGAGCAAAAGGCACAGATCATTATCAATGGAAGTTTGACAACAGAGTTTAAAATTGAAAAAGGTACAAGACAGGGATGTCCACTGTCCCCATTGTTGTTCATTTTAACACTAGAAGTCTTGTTAAATACAATAAGGGATTCTAACACATTGAAAGGTATAATGATAAGGCAAGAGGATTACAGAATAAAGGCATTTGCAGACGATCTGGTTGTTACCCTAACACAGCCAATGGAATCGATAATCCAGATGAAGGACATTATACAAGACTTTGGTAAAGTTTCAGGTTTCAGATTGAATCAGAGAAAAACTAAGATGGTAGTTAAAAATATGACACAAGATCGTAAACTGGAGTTAGAAAGGAGGGCAGGTTTTGAGATTGTACCAAAGGTAAAATATCTAGGAGTTCAGGTTGCAGAATCAAATATGAAATTGTTTCAAAATAACTATGAGGCGTTGTGGCGAGAGGTGCAAAAAGATATGGAGACTTGGAAAAAACTGCAGCTGTCTTTACTTGGAAGAATAGCAGCAGTTAAGATGAACATTTTGCCAAGATTTCTTTTTTTGTTTCAAATGATTCCGGTGCTCAAAAATGATAAACAACTAAAAGCATGGCAAACTGGTGTCAACAAATTTGTCTGGAACGAGAAAAAACCAAGAGTAAAAATGAAAATTATGCAAGACATTCCAGAAAGGGGAGGTCTCAAACTTCCAAACCTACAATTATATTATGATGCAACAGCTTTGACTTTAGTAAGTGATTGGTTTGGAGGAAAAAAGACTGGAATATTGAATGCAGAAAGTTCTGATCTGGAATTTGGATGGCACGCTTACTTATTTTATGACAGCAAAGTGGATAAAGTATTTAAAAGCCATATACTTAGAGATTCTTTGCTGAGAGTTTGGAAGAAGCACCGAAACAACTGGAATTATAAAATACCGCTATGGCTGGATCTTGGTCATACCTTGTGGAATACAAATATAATGTCACTCGGGGGGTTTTTATATAAAGAGGTTCTTTTTACAGATGCGGGCAGATGGCAGCTGAAGACATTACAGACATTGTTGGCTGAAGGGATTAATTTAACTTGGTTACAATATAATCAACTGCAATTGAGATGGAAAGAGGACCAAAAAACTGGTATTATGATGTATGAGGAAGAATTAGTTAGACATATAAAAGAGAAAGGCCCAATGCATATTAAAAGACTTTATAATGTCTTGTTAGAAAGGGATTCAGAAACTGAACTAGTTAAAGACTGCATGGTTAAGTGGGCACAAAATTTTGAGGAACCAGTGATGTTGGAAACATGGGAAAAAATTTGGGTTCAGAATGTTAAATTTACACAGTCGCAGAATCTGCGGGAAAATTTCTATAAAATGTTTTATAGATGGCATTTAGATCCAAAAAAATTGTCGTGTATGTACCCTAGTGTCCAGCCTAAATGTTGGAGATGTGACTGCTTAGACGCTACATATTATCATGTTTGGTGGACCTGTAAGAAAGTTAAGGCTTTTTGGGTAAAAATTTGGTGGGTCATGCAGAATGTTTTGAAGAAAAAAATTCAATTTTCTCCACAACTGTTTTTATTGGGTATAGTTAAGGGTTTTACATTGGGGGAAACAAAATTGATATTGTACATGATAACTGCAGCAAGATTGTTGATAGGTAAATACTGGAAAAATGAAGCGCTGCCTACGATTGAGGAATGGACTTTGAAGATGGCCAGTTTTGCAGAGATGGCGAAGATTTCAGCATATCTAAAAGATTGTTCTCAAGAGACCTATGAATGGGAATGGAAGAAGTGGATAAATTATGTTCAGCACAAATATCAAACTAGGAAGTATCAAATAGCCTTTATTTAAAAATGTTATATAAGATAGAAACATTTTAGGGTTGAGGATAAAAATTTGTTAGAAAATGTTATATTAAGATAGAAATATTTTAAGGTTAAGGATGAAAATTTGTTAGAAAATGTTATATTATGATAGAAATATTTTTAAGGTAATCAGGATGAAAATTTATCTGAAAATGTTATACCAAGATAGAAATACGTTAATGTAATGAAGATGAAAATTTGTAAGGGGGAGGGAGGGGTTCAAGTTTTATATACAAAGGAGGGTTTTTTCCTTTTATCTGACATGAGCATACTAGGAAGTCTGGGGGGAGGGGAGGGTTAGGGTGGGCCGGGGAGGTTGGGGAGTCTGGGGGGGGGGGTAGTGGGGGGGGGGAAAAAGGGGGTGAAAATGTAATTGTAAAACTTTTGCAATAAAAAAAAAAGAATACAGAGGAGTCTAAGATTGTGTGTGTGTGTGTGTGTGTGTGTGAGTGTGTGTGTGTGTGTGTGTTTGAACATTGTGTTTGTATGTTTGTGTATAAATGAATTAAACCTTGATCAGGGAGACCATGGAGCTCCTGAGTAATTAAGATTCATTCATTCTCTCTAGGCCTGCCCTTTTTTCAAAGAGTTGAAGTGAAAAGAAGAGATAAATGCAGGAGGGAACCCCACAGGTAAACTCTCAGAGAACAGGCACATTATAAATAAAAGTAACTGAATTAATTAATTATTACTTGTATATAATTTAAATGGCTACTACTGCATGTAGGCTCTATTGAAAGAAAAAAAATCTGATAGTCCAAGGAAAAGAAAGAATAGAATAGAATAGAATAGAATAGAATAGAATAGAATAGAATAGAATAGAATAGAATAGAATAGAATAGAATAGAATAGAATAGAATAGAATTTTTATTGGCCAAATGTGATTGGATACACAAGGAATTTGTCTTGGTGCATATCTCCCAGTGTACATAAAATAAAAAATACGTTCATCAAGAATCATAAGGTACAACACTTAATGATAGTCATAGGTTACAAATAAGCAATCAGGAAACAATATCAATATAAATTGTAAGGATACCAGCAACAAGGTTACAGTCATACAGTCAAAAGTGGGAGGAGATGGGTTATGGGAACGATGAGAAGATGAGAAGATTAATAGTAGTGCAGACTTAGTAACTAGTTTGACAGTGTTGAGAGAATTATTTGTTTAGCAGAGTGATGGCGTTTGGGGAAAAAACTGTCCTTGTGTCTAGTTGTTCTGGTGTGCAGGGCTCTATAGCGTCGTTTTGAGGGTAGGAGTTGAAGCAATTTATGTCCAGGATGCGAGGGGTCTGTAAATATTTTCACAGCCCTCTTTTTGACTCGTGCAGCATACAGGTCCTCAATGGAAGGCAGGTTGGTAGCCATTGTTTTTTCTGCAGTTCTAATTATCCTCTGAACTCTGTGTCTGTCTTGTTGGATTGCAGAACCAAACTAGACAGTTATGGAGGTACAGATGACAGTTCTGAGGGACAATCCTGAGGAACAGTTGAAATCCACATGAAACCAGCTCTTTTGATGATAAATGGAAACATAAAACCATCGACCTAATAAAGAAGCAAAGACTGGGAAGGAAAAGATCCTTAGTGAATTTGACTGCAAGAGTAAACCCTTCAGGTTGATGAATTTTTAATACAGTAATGTTGACAGCTGCAGAAGTCAAAGGAGGCTGCTGATAAATTAAAGATAGTCACCAAATCTTTCTTCAAGAATATCTAAGCCTTTCACTAATCTCTCACAAGATACCATCCAGAGGGCAGTTGTTCAACTATCTGTCATGGTTCATCTCTCAATAAAATGGAGAAATGGAGAAGGCTGGGAGAAGATCGAAGAAGACAATATCTGCTCTGCTGGAACTGAAGGAATTATTTGTTCCAGGCGTGTAGTACAGTTATGACTCTTTCAAAGATAAGAAAGTGACCTTTCCAAAGGTTTATTTTTTCAGGGAAACTGTACCAAAGGCATATAGAAACAAGATCTTACAATCAGGGTTTAATGGAAGGGTGTTTAAAAAATAATCAAGGTGGCACATATGACACATTTAAAACAAATGGTTCCTTGGATAAGGCAATCAAGTTCAGATATTCGAGTAATATAATTCTAATTAGATTTTTTTTTTTTAGGAAAAATTATGAGGGCTGAATAACAGGATGTGATGGCTCAGTGCCTAAGACGCTGAACTTGTCAATCGAAAGGTCAGCAGTTTAGCGGTTCGAATCCCTAGTGCCGTGTAATGGGGTGAGCTCCCGTTACTTGTCCCAGCTTCTGCCAACCTAGCAGTTCGAAAACACATAAAAAATGCAAGTAGAAAAATAGCGCCCACCTTTGTTGAGAAGGTAACAGTGCTTCGTGCACCTTTGGCATTTAGTCATGCTGGCCACATGACCACGGAGACGTCTTCGGACAGCGCTGGCTCTTCGGCTTTGAAATGGAGATGAGCACCGCCCCCTAGAGTCAGGAACAACTAGCACATATGTGCGAGGGGAAACTTTACCTTTACCTTATACATCAATGCTAGGACTAACATTCCCAAACATTAGGATTCAACCACCTCATATTTTGAACTTTCATCTTTGGTGAAGCAAAGGGACACCACCAGACATACCTATTCAGATAGCAATTTAGGGGACTGCGAAATTTGAGAAGCAGTGCACTAAATTATCATGTAACTTCTTTCTTTTCAGCTTAGAATTTTATGCAAACTAGGTTTACTCTAGCTTGTAAACCTCTTTTAAAGATTAGCATATTGTATGAACATAGCCAATTGTATCTTATTAACTAAATCATGATTTTTTTTAAAAAAAATGCAAATGAACATATCTTAAAGATGATTTTTTCAAAAGGCAATTGGACTTTCTGTGTTTTGCTTGAAGACATTTTGCTTCTCATCCACTTCTTCTGTTATGGCTGAACGGTGGAGAATGGAAAGATTTATATTCCTTGCGGTCATCTGGTCATTAGCACATTGGAGAGTCGTTGAGGCCGCCCCACAAAGTAGAAGCTTTGGGCTGGACCTCTTGACTCCATCAACTTGACTCCATCAACACTGACTGGAAAGGGAGGGAACCAGCACAGCACAGTGCAACCCACTCCCAAGAGTTAGTGCAAAAGAATTCCATGACTGATGATCTCAAAATCTGTGAAGAGGTCAAGAAAAGCAAGGATGGATGCCCCATCCTGTTCCTGCCAGAAGTCATCCAAGAATGATCAGTGCTGTTCCTATTCCTACCCCAGCCTGAATCCTGACTGAATGGAGTTCAGATAATCCACTTTATTCAGAATCCTTTAAAGCTGTGATGAGACTATCTTCTGTAAGAAGAAATATCTTTCTGGGTTCAGCTCCAAGTGGGGAAAAAGACACTGGAAACATGGAGACTGCTTGGAAAGATGGCTTAATGGTGGACAGAATCACATGGTTTGAGTTCCTGAACAGAAAAGGACCAAGACGCAGTAAGTCCCCGGGTTTTATGCCCTCTCTGGCTTTGAACTTCCTGTGACCCAGAAAGAGTATCCTGATTGGTTGTCAGACTCCCAGGGGTGGGGGTCTTAGCTAGCCTTGCTGGCTGATGTAATCTTCCCAGGTGCCATGTAGTGAGTTTCTGTTGCTAGATGGGTCCTATTGTGTTAGTTTCTGTTGCTAGATGGGTCCTATTGTGTTGCAGATGATGATCCATTGACAAAGATTGAGTTTCTGCCTCTGGCCCATTGACAAAGGGTGGGGGCAGGAAGATGGGACCTGCTTCGTCTTTAAAACATGCTTCTCCATTTCTCATACAGGGAAACATAATATTCTGCCTTTTTAATATTTCCTAAAATATTTCATTCTTCTAGGAAAGGGGTGGGTGCTAACTTCTTACACTTCTCCACAACTTTTCCTAAAATTGAAAGATTGAAAACTGGATTATAACTGTCCAAATTGATTGGGTCAACAATGGCCCTTGAGAAGACAGCTCACTACCGCCTCCTTATGAGTGTTGGAAGAAATAGCCATCTGGTTCTGTTCCAAGCTGGGAGAAAAGGCACTGGAGACAAAATGGAGGCTGGAGGCTGATTGGAAAGAGGGTTCATTTATTGATGAACAGGACCACTTGTTTGTAGTTCTGGTGCAGCTGACCACATGGAGTTGGGAGTGGGGGGTATTTATACCTTCTCTTGGGCTTTGCACTTGAACTTCCTGTTCAAGAACATGTATTCTATTGGCTGTTGTCAGACTCCCATGGGGCCATGTACAAATCCTTGGAGTTTGTCTGAGCTAAGTTTGGTTGAAGTTTGAACTGCTGGGGGTGGTGCAACTGAGATGATGCTATGAAGGGGCTTTGGGCAATTCCTATTGTGGCTAATCCTACCTTTGTTGGCTCTTGGGTGAGGGTATTTGTTTATGAATAGAGCTAGCTATCTCTTTATCTCTTAAGTGCAGACATCTGCTGTGGGTTATTAAGGAAGGTGGGGGCTGCTTTCCAAGAGCATGTTTCTCCATTTCTCATCCAGGGAAATATAATATTCTGCCTTTTTAATATTTCTCAAAATATTTCATTCTTCTAGGAGAGGGGTGGGTGCTACCTTTCTACATGAGTTGATGGGATCACCATCTCTGTCAAGGAACAGTTAACCATGGCTCAACCCGAATCATGTGTCCTCTCCCAGGCAGCCTTGACCAACCAGGAGAGCCATGGATCTAATAATAGTTTAGAGGTGGCTAAACTAACAGCTATAACAGCTGTTGCTTAACGCATTGTAAGCCGCCCTGAGTCTCCGGAGAAGGGCGGCATATAAATCAAATTAAAAATTAAAAAATTAAAATTATAAAAACCCTCTTCTTTACCTCAGGATCAACAGGATCAAATAATAGGGAGGAATGCAAAAACATTAAATCTTACAGAAAAGAAGCTGTAGAAAGCTCCCCACCCCTCAAAAAAAATCATTTTAACAAGAAAATTATACCTGAGGCCTGCAGAAAGGACACGGCCCAGCCTTCTGTTGAGTTCTAATCGATACAAATTACCAACTGCATTTCAAGGTGATACGTTGGGTGTATCCAGTTTTTGCAGCTCATACATAGATCTCAGAGGTGGGTTCCTCCCGGTTCGGCCCGGTTCGGCCGAGCCGGTAGCGGTGATGATATTACGCCACCGAACTGGTTCTCTTTGTTCGGGAGCTGGGCCCTCCCGCCCCGCCCGCGTTATTCTTACCTTTTATTTGGCCCTGCCCCCAATCTATTCGCTGCCTCCTGAGTCCCAGCTGATGGCTAGAAAGAAAAAAACTGTTTAAACTCTTGCCGCGGGGCTTCAAAGGCCACCCTACAGCTGATCAGTGTTAAAAGGCAGTGTGGTGGCAGACCAGTGCCTCCAAAAACAAATGGGTAGACCGGTGCCTCCAAAAACAAATGGGTAGACCAGGACGCTTGAAAAACAAATGGGTAGACCAGGACACTCCAAAAACAAATGGGTAGACTGGGACACTCGAAAAACAAATGGGAAAACCGGTACGCTCCAAGAACAAATGGATAGACTGGGACACTCCAAGAACAAATGGGTAGACCGGGACACTCCAAGAACAAATAGCTCTGCAAGCAGTTAAAAGCCTGGTAGACCAGTACCTCTGCTAAATCCTAAAGAATTGTCACATAACCATCACACCACGCCCACAAAATAAGCCATGCCCACAGAACCTGTAGTAAAAAAATTTAGAACCTACCCCTGATAGATCTCCATTAGAAGTTCATTGTGGCATCTCTTGCTGCTCCACAGATCTATAGGCGGACATCATTCTCCATTTTTATTTTCAACCTTTACTATATTTATGTCCTACCCCAGCATTGTACTAACATTCTTTTCTCAATGCTCCTGAAACTCAGTCCTGCCATGCTACAAACAAGAAAATAATGGTGGTGCTTTTCTTTCAAAAACTCATCCAAAGAAGCACTGATATTTGGAACTGAAGTTATTTCTGCCTATGGGAACATTCACTGAAAGTGGATGTAAGAAATTATCTAATGATATGCATAACAGGTAAAACAAAGAAAAGAAGAAATCTTTGTATCCCTCCTTCCCTCCCTTTCCTTCCTTCCTTCCTTTCTTCCTTCCTTCCTTCCTTCCTTCCTTCCTACCACCTGCCAGTTAGCAGTGGGTTTCACATTGTTACTACCTGCTCGCCCCCTTGTGCACGCTTTGTGTATGTGCGCGCCCAGTTTGCGCATGCGCCTACCTTCCGCACATGCGCCCAGCCTTCCGTGCATGTGCTTTGCTTGCACGCACACCTTCCACGCATGCGCCCAGCCTCAAAAAAGGGCATAAATAGGATGACATAGAGCAGGCCCACCTGTGATTACCGCTACCGGTTCGGGCAAAGCAATCCGAACCAGCTAAATACCACCTCTGCTGCCGGTCTCTCCTTTCTTTTCTTCCTTTTTTCCCTCCCTCCCTCCCTCCTTTCCTCTCTCTCTCCTCCTTCCATCCTCCCACCCCTTTCTTTTCTCCTTCCTTTCCTCCTTCCTTCCCTCCTTCCTTCCTTCTCTCTCTCCCTCTCCTTTCTGTTCTTCCTCCCTCCCTCCTGCCTACCTCCCTTGTCTCTCCCCAATAAGAACATTTGCAACCTGAAAATATCACTGGGGAAAAGATATGCATTTTCAGATATTTACATCCTCCAAAATGCATCATTTGCAAAAAAAAAAAAAAAATTATGGAAGGTGATCCACTAAATTAAAGAATGATAATTTTTCTTGACATCCCATTCTAAATAAATATGCATAGGCTTGCTTTGTAAATTTCGTGAATATGTCAAATAGTAAAAGTATATACTACAAATTACCAAAGATTTGTTTAATGTTAAAGAGTAACATTTTTTTTATTAGAAATTTAACCCACATTTTTCTTGTACGGGTTCTGGGAGGGAGAGAGGAATTAGGAAAAAAAAAAGATTTCCCATCAGGGAAACTTCCCAGTTTTGAGAAGATCCTATCTAATAGTGGATTTCCTCTTTCTGTGCAGAAATTGCCTTGTCTAAATATTGGGTATTATATAAGACTGTGTGCTGCCCTGCTCCCATACATACACAGGTGTTTATTCAACCCCCTGCCCTCAACAGGTCCTTGGAAAGCACCCCCATTGCTCAGTACAGGAAGAGTCACTGAGTAACCAAGTCCAATGGACACACACAAAGTCCAGGAAAGCAGGCCAGGAGTCAAAGCAACAACACAAGGCACAGAAATGGGCACCTTGCTCCAGCAATACTCAAGTCCTCAGGATAGGGTTAAGTAGGCAAGCCAATGCATACAGCCCTTCATTAGAAGTGAGGTTGCCTCCTCATGAGTAGTCTGGCGGGCCCGCGAGGGAGGGCCTTCTCTGTGTCTGCCCCAGCTCTCTGGAACCAGTTACCTCCTGAGGTCCGGACCATCCCCACCCTATTGGCCTTCCGAAAAGCGTTGAAGACCTGGCTTTTCCGGCAGGCCTGGGGTCGTTGATCTCACTCTTGCGATCCGGCGAGATCCGGCCATGAATGGTGTGAATGAGTTTTAATGTTTTTAATGTTTTTTATTCTTAAATGTTTTTTATAATGATTTTTAAAGCATTGTGAGCCGCCCTGAGTCTTTGGAGAGGGGCGGCATACAAATAAAATAAATAAATAAATAAATAAATAAATAAATAAATAAATAAATAAATAAATAAATAATAGTCTAGCTGACCAGTGTTGTACCCGTATCCTCTCTGCTCTATGTGTCCTTGTTTTGGAAGAAATACTCTTCTAGCTTCAGTTCCAAGCAGTGGGGAAAAAGACATTGGAAACATGGTGGCTGCTGGGAAAGATGGTTTTAATGGTGGACAGGATCACATGGCTTGAAGATCTTAGGTGAAGAAAAAAAAAAGGGAAGAGATGCTGAGAGTGCCTGGGTTTTATGCCCTCTCTGGGCTTTTGAATTTGAGCTTGTATTCTGATTGGTTGTCAGACTCCCATTCAGGGGCAACTCTGTAGGCTGTCCTGAGTCCCAAGCTTGGTTGACTCTTGCTGGGTGATGATGTAATGAAAGGGGTTTTGGCAGGGGTGAAATCTACTTACCTTCCATACCGGTTCGGAAGTGCACACACCACGTGTGTCATATGCACGTACACAGACCTTCTGCACATGCGCAAAACCTTCTGCACATGCGCAGAAGGTAAAAAACACATTACTTCCTGGTTAAAACCAGGAAGTAATGACACCCGAGTGGGTGGGTGGGCGGAGCTTTGCTCCGCCATCGCTAACGGATCGCTGAACCATCGGCCAAGATCGCTACCAGACCGGGCGATCCAGCCCGATCCGGGAGCATTTCACCCCTGGGCTTTGGGCAATTCCTACTATGCTCTGTCTGCAGAAGGTAGATCTTTGTTGTTGTTGTTGTTGTTGTTGTTGTTGTTGTTGTTGTTGTTGTTGTTATTATTATTATTATTATTATTATTATTATTATTATTATATTTTTATACCGCCCTTCTCCTGAAGGACTCAGGGCAGTGTACAGCCTATTAAAAGCACAAAGACAAACAACAATTAAAATAATTTAAAATTATTAAATAATTTCGGCTCAATATTAAACCCCCCAAAATTTAAAACATCCAATTTAAAATCATTACATTGATAGCCCAGCCTGGCGGAACAGCAGGGTCTTAAGGGCACAGCGAAATACCCGGAGGTCGGAGATCTTACGTATTTCCGGGGGCAGTTCATTCCACAGGGCTGGGGCTCCCACAGAGAAGGCCCTCCCCCTGGGTGTCGCCAGCCGACATAACTTGGCCAATGTAGAATAGACTGGCCCAGGCCTTAATGGCCCATTGGCAAAGGGGGGTGGGGCTGAGTTTCTGCCTGCCTTTTAGGGGAAATATTCTGCCTTTTTAATATTTCCTTAAAATGTTTCATTTTCCTAGGAGAGGGGTGGGTGCTAACTTCCTACATTTGGATCAGGAAGAGGTGTAGGTTCCATCCGCCTCCTCCACATTGCTAACGAGAGGCAGCTGCTCACTGTCCTGGCCTGGAGCCTCCTGGCCAACTTGCTGCAGCTGGCCTCACTCAGCCTCAGCCTGTTGCTTCTCCGATGACAGAGCTGAGGCTGCTTCATCAGGCTAGCATTCTCTCAGACCTGATCCTGACCAATACTCCTTCCTCTGCAGCAGCGGTGGGTTTCAAAACTTTTTACTACCAGTTCTGTGGATGTGGCTTGGTGGGCATGGCATGGCATGGTTTGGCTTGGTGGACGTGGCAGGGGAAGGATACTGTAAAATCTCCATTCCCTCCCACTCCAGGGGAAGGTTACTGCAAAATCCCCATTTCCTCCCGATAAGCTGGGACTTGGGACACAGAGAATAGATGGGGGTGGGGCCAGTCAGAATTTTTACTACCGGTTCTCCGAACTACTCAAAATTTCTACTACCGGTTCTCTAGAACTGGTCAGAATCTGCTGAAACCCACCTTTGCTCTGCAGACTCAAACTCGGCTTCCTCCTCTGAACTTGCATCTGGAGAGGGGGCAGATCCAGGGGTGGGATTCTACTGGTTCAGACCGGTTCAGGCAAACCGGTAGCTCCGATGATCAGGTGGACCTGCCTGCCTGCCCCTGCACTTTACTGACCTCAGCTGATTCGCGCGGCAGAGCGGGATTGCCACGCCTCAGCAGTGTTACTCCCCAGCAGTAACGTGGAAGGTAAATTTTCATAAAACTGCATCAGGCGTGAAGCACACAATCACCAAAACGGTTGTTAAACCGGCAGGATCCCACCACTGGGCAGATCCATAACAGACTGCAAATAACTTGACCTCAAGACTGCTGACAATATACTGTTAGGTAGATTATGGTTGCTAGATGTGGTCTGTAAAGCCCTCCCTGCTTCCCCCCCCCCCATTGGTTGCAAATAGATGCACAAAATTCTAGCTTTATTGTCCTCAAGTGAAAGCATCCAGGGCTTGCAACTATGGTCTAAAGCAGGGCTGTCAAACTCCCAGGCTGCGGGTCGGATGCGTCACGTGCTGGCCACGCCCATGCCTGGTTTAACGAAGGGGAGAAAACTCCCAATATATCACATGACACCGCCATGATGACGTGAGTTTGACACCCATGGTCTAAAGAAATAAGTAATTTCTTAAAATTCTCACAAAACATGGCTATTGCTACCGGGACCTACATATACAGCAGTGGTGGGTTCCTCCCAATTCGGTCCGGTTTGGCCGAGCCGGTAGCGGTGACAATATGACGTCACCGAACCGGTTCTCCCCCCCCCCCCGCCCTCCCATCCCCCCACCCACCCACGTTATTCTTACCTTTTATTTGGTCCCACTCCCAATCTATTGCTGCCTCCTGAGTCCCAGCTGATGACTAGAGGGAAAAAAACTGTTTAAACTCTTGCCGCGGGGCTTCAAAGGGCCGTCCTACAGCTGATCAGTGTTAAAAGCAAACAAATGAGTCGGGTTGTAAGTGCGAGGACTGGTCGTAAGTGCGAGGACCTTCCAGAAATGACTCTGACCAGCTAGCCACGCCCACCTAGTCACATGACCTCCAAGCCACACCCACAAAATAAGCCACACCCACAGAACCGGTAGTAAAAAAATTTAGAACCCACCCCTGATATACAGGTCAAGTTAGTATGATACACTAACCATAATGAAGCTACTTGTCCACCAAACTAGGATCACCTCTTTTATCACTGGCATTCAAGTAGTCTTTGTGATGATTCTGTGGTTTATTTTTTTAAATGTACAGTGTTTTTTTTTTTAAAAAAGGTATAATTTAAAAGAAATGCAGTATTTCAATAAGATCTTGAGATCTACCAGGAACAGGATACAAAACAAAGAAAAGCAGAAATAGCAAAAACATCCATTTTAGCTGTGGCCGCTTTTGCATTCTTTGTCATGTTCCTGGCGAACTAATGCTTGCCAAACCACAATTTAGTTATTTGTTTTTTTCCTCACAGGCAATCTCCGGCTATGTTGAACTAGCTAAAGGCTGAGGTAGGCATTTATCCAGATGGGATGCAGAAATTAAGCTCAGCAAAAGCCATAATGATTAAGGTCAGACCCTTCCTCTGAATCCACGGAAGACTAAATTGTCACATCAACATGCAAATTCCATCCTTAACTTGTGTCACATCCGTGGCTCATTTTCAAAAGAGACACAGCTTCCTTGTGACATAGTGACACCCGCTTCACCTTGTGCTCGCTGATGACTTCTGTGACCAGGATTAAGGCACTTCTCATTAACCTGCACTGTATGAATGCAATCAACAACAGTAGTTACATTTCCCCTATATGCAAACACAAAATCACCATTTAGGTAACTAGGGGTAATCCTCAAGTTACAATCATAAGGGAGCCTGCCCATAACTTGTGGAAGTCATAAAATGGGTTAGTCATGTGACTTGCCCAATTTTATGACCTTTTTTGCATTGGTCATTAAACAAACCACAATCTGAACTCATTAAGCAAACACCAAAGTCATTAAGCCGACCAATAGGTTGCTACGGGTGCGGTTTTGCTGAAAACCAGGATGAAATGACAGGTTTTCCACAAAACCATCATAAAATGTGATCGTGTTGTTGGAAGAAATATCCATCTGGTTCAGTTCCAAGCCAGGAGAAAGGTGCTGTAGACAAAATGGAGGCTGATTGGAAAGATGGTTTAATGATGAAACAGAACCATATGGGTGGTTCTGGGCAGCTGAGAACATGGCGTTGAGGATGGGGTGGTTTTATACCTTCCCTGGGCTTTGTATTTGAGTTTCCTGTTCCTGTGCAAGAACATGTATTCTATTGACTGTTGTCAGACTTCCATGGGGCCATGTAGGGGTTATGTAGGGGTCATGTCTGTCTGAGCTAAGTTTGGTTGAAGTTTGGACTGCTGAGATGATGCAATGAAGGAGTTTGTGTTCTGAAAGGGTATTGAGCAATTCCTATTGTGTCTTAATGGCTTTCCTCCTGTTTTGGATCTTGAATGAGGGCTAATACTATCACTCTGCCTTTGTTCAGACTTTGTTGCAGGGAGTAATGGATTACCAAATCTGCATTTCTAAAAGTTGCCCCAGCTCAGTATCTGCTTGGGGACAAGGAGCTGGGGCTCTAAGTTTCTGTCTCCCTTAAGATTTTTATCTCTGTTTTAGGGAAAGTATTTTATCCTGCCTTTTTTTAATATTGCTCAAAATATTTCATTCTTCTAGTCACAATGTGACTTTGTGATGCTACAAAAAAACCGTAAATTTGGTTGCCGAGCACCGTAGTGTGGTCATGTAACCACAAAGAAGGCCTGACTCTTGGAACTTCAAATCCAGGTTGCAAATTCCTCCTAGGTACGTCCATTGGCACGTTGAACAATTGATAAGCAACTTATCAATTGTTCATAAGGTAATTAGTCAAAAGGTAAGGACTAGCTGTAAAACACTACAGGTAAGGACTAGCTGTAAAACACTACAGGTAAGGACTAGCTGTAAAACACTACAGAATTACACTACACTACAGAATTTAACACCACAAAGCAATTCTCCAGACTTGCTCTCATTGTTTTTCTCTAAGTGACCTTAGAGAGCAACTCAGCTATGGGGGAAAAAAGAAGCAAAAGTGAGAATTGGCCCACCTGATCTTACATTTTACTCTGAATTACGATGGGTTACGACATAAAATTACTCACGTTTTTAAGTATTTTGCCTGTATATAAACCTGATTATTCATTATCCAGTTATGGAGCAATAAAATTTATGCCGCTGCTCATATTATGTCTGCTTATATTTTACAGCTTGATAAAGTTGCACTTTTTTCCTACCATTTGCTAGTTCAGCAAATCTTTATAATGCATGCCAGGTCTATGAGTAATATACCTATTTTGTTTCTTCTGCTAATCTTTCATTAAGTCTTATTCTTTCTGCATACAGAACGTCAGAAGGTTTCCAGCTTTTTTAATTTGTTATACATAGAGCAGCAGATATTTATTCATTTTAATGAAGTTTCCTCCAATTCGCAAGCCATTTCTCTCAACGCCATGACTGCATTGTAGATCTAACACAATTCAAAGTTAGTCCATTATTGTAATGGCATTCTTTAGGATTGCATAATATGAAAAACCTTTGGCATCCAAGACTTTATCTCTTTACTGTACATCGCAATATCATTGGGATTCCATACTTTTCATAGTGAACGATGAAGAAACTATATAGATGCATATCAGGGATGGGTTCTAATTTTTTTTACTACCGGTTCTGTGGGCATGGCTTATTTTGTGGGTGTGGCTTGGAGGTCATGTGACTAGGTGGGCATGGCTAGCTGGTCAGAGTCATTTCTGGAAGGTCCTCACACTTATGACCAGTCCTCGCACTTATAATCCGACTCATTTATTTGCTTTTAACACTGATCAGCTGTAGGACGGCCCTTTGAAGCCCCGCGGCAAGAGTTTAAAGTTTTTTTCCCTCTAGTCATCAGCTGGGACTCAGGAGGCAGCAATAGATTGGGGGTGGGACCAAATAAAAGGTAAGAATAACCTGAGGGGGGAGGGCGGGGGGGGGGGAGAACCGGTTCGGTGATGTCATATTGTCACCGCTACCGGCTCGGCCGAACCGGACCAAACCAGGAGGAACCCACCACTGATGCATATGCAGACAATCATTATTAAGATACCATTAGATATAAGTAGTCCTCAACTTACAACTGTTCATTTAGTGACTCTTCAAAGTTACAACGGCACTGAAAAAAAGTGACTTGTAACCATTGTTCACATTTATGATCTTTGTAGCATCCCCATGATCATGTGATTAAAATTCAGATGCTGTGGCGACCAAAACTGGATGCAATATTCTAAATGAAGTCTCACCAAGGCAAAAAAACAACAACCCCCAAAATAAATGAAATATGCCACAGACAAGCATTTGCCAAAGTAGCACGAAGGCGTTAGAAAAGATATACACACGCTGTCATCTGTCTATACCTGTGATGACGAACCTATGGCACACATGCCGAAAGTGGCACGCAGAGCCATCTCTTCGAGTACGCCAACCTTCACCCGTTGCTGTTCCGGGTTCCGCCAGTCACCTGGTTTTCTGGTTTCTGGCGCACATACATGTGCACCAGCCAGATGGTCTTCATGAGCAGCAGAAACCGGAAGACCAGGCGACCGGCGAGTATGCATATGCCAAAAACCGGAAGCTCAGCTTCCTGGCGTATGCATACGATCCAGAGAACTGCTCTTCCGGTTTCCTGCACTCCCGCATGTGCGCACCAGGGAGCTGCTCCTCCGGTTTCTGGTGTTCCCCCATACTCGCGTGCGCGCTCCTCTTTCAGAACTCAGTTCGCCAACACTGGTCTATATCTACAAAGATCAAACTTGTGCGAACATGGTATTATCTGTGATATTCTATGAATGTGAACATTCAACTATGAAGAAGGAAGATACAAAGATTACTGATGCTTCTGAACTTTGGGGTTGGAGAAGATGCCTGAGAAGAAACAGCCAAGAAAAGAAACAAATGGATCATCAAACAAATCCATTCTCATTACAGGCATGAATGGCCAGGCACAAATTATCCTACTTGGACTGTTATATTGTATAGCTGAGGCAAGGACGAGGCGACTGAGGCATGAGTTAACGTTATTTATTAACAGGAACCAACAGCAACAGTAACGTGACAGAACTGCTTGTCTGTAGATGACAGCTCTTTTATACTCCGAGCTGTCAGCTAACTACCCAATCAGAACAGTCAGAACTCCCGCTTGTTTTTAGCCACTCCTCCTAGCCAATCCCTAGTCAGCGTTCTTGTTGTCAAGCCTCGGCGCATCACAACATGGACACATTAAGTGAAGACCTAACTCTCTAAAGAAGACTCAAATGCTGGAAAAAATGGAAAGAAAAAAAAAGTAGAGAATGGGTAGGATTAAGATAGAAGGACTCAGCTACAGTGGAGAGAAGTGCACCATTGGAAGATCTGAAAGACCAAGTTAGGGATAGATCATAGAGAAAAACTGCCTACATGGTGGCCAAGAGTTGGCATTGATTGACTTGATGTCACATAATCAATCAGATGGTAATGAATTTAGTTGTTAGCTCTACCTGTTTAAATGCCCCATGCTATACACAAGAGCTGTGATGGCACAGTGGTTAGAATGCAGTACTGTAGGCCATTTCTGCTGATTGCCAGCTGCCGGCAATTCGGCAGTTCGATTCTCACCAGGCTCATGGTTGACTCAGCCTTCCACCCTTCCGAGATGGGTAAAATGAGGACTCAAGATTGTTGGGGGCAATAGGCTGACTCTGTAAACCACTTAGAGAGGGCTATAAAAGCATTGTGAAGCGGTATATAACTCTAAATCAGGGGTCTGCAACCTTAAACGCTCAAAAGAGCCATTTGGACTCGTTTCCCACAGAAAAAAAAACTCCCGGAGCCACAAAACCTGGGTAGGCATGGCCAACTCCATGTCACTCACTCCCACCCAGTCACATGACCACCTAGCCACGCCTACCCAGCTGGTCCTTAGGGTAGAGGACCAATTGTTAAAAAACACCAGGAACCACAAAATCTTTTTCTCTCTTTCTCTCTCTCTCTCTCACCCTCTCTCTCTTCTCCTCTCTCCCCCTCTCTCTGTATCTCTCTCTCCCCCCCTCTCTCTGTATCTCTCTCTCTCTCTGTAACTATGTCTCTCTCTCTCCCTCTGCCTCTCTTCCCGCCTCTCTGTATCTCGGATTTCCAAGGCCAGGCGAGGGGAGGGCGAGGGGCGGGGCCAGCTAGAGATGGGACAGGGAGCCCCAGCAGAGGGCCCAAAGAGCCACATGTGGCTCCAGAGCCGCGGGTTGCTGACACCCGGTCTAAGTGCTGTTGCTATTTAGTCTCGCTTTGATTATTTTTTTTCTTCAGCCCTCACAGCCCTAAATCAACTATGAGATTCTGGCAGTAAATTATGACAAATCCCAAACTCTAAATCTCAGCTGGCTGCTAGAGACTCAGAAATGCCCAAATTTGGAGCACAACAGAATCATTATTGGTGTCTTGCTTGCATTTACTACCACTTGATGGGACATGTTTGTCTGTCTTTTAATAAGTGTCCAACTTGCGTGATGAAATCTTTCTGTTTCTAAACATCCTTATACATATAAGAAATATATTTCTATTAAAAGATGAAAATTGAGACGCCACCTCTCCTTCTCCACCTTCAGGCAACCTTCTCCAATCTGGAGCTCCCTAGATGAGTACTTACTACCCTTCCAATATTCTCAGCTATTGGCCAATTCTCATCTAATCATTCTGAAACACATTAGCTGCAAGCTAATATTGTACAGCTGCACCAGCACAAAATAGTGATTTTGTATATTTCATCTTACGGGAGATCAATTTAATGTAGAAGATTGATTGAAAACAGCTTGTAGTTTTATTGGTCATTAAGTTATTGGGGATTTTTATTGCATAAGATAGATGTCTTTAAAATTGACTAGAAATCTGGCATTATTCAATTAGACATGAATTGTGGCACAGTCTCCAGCTGACTGTTTGCATGTATTTTAAATTTAACGGAAGCTGCAGGAGAGGCTGGCTCTGTGTGGTGGAAAGGAAGAACTGAGATTTGTCTCACCTCATCCCATTTTCCAACTAAAATTCAGATGAAATGAGGTTTTCAATTGGAAAAACAGAAAGCGCGAGATCTCATATTATCCTCTTACAGTCTTAATATAAAGACTCACTTCAGGTATATTTGGGAGGGGAAATAAATTTGTTAGCTTTGAAACACAGATAATTTTGTGTTTCATTTGTTCAATGTACTACTATTGGTTTGGCTTTACGTGAGTTGATTTGTTCAATTGATGTGACTTTACATGATATTCTCAGTTTTCCCCAACATGAACGTTTAAAAGTAACAATGCTTTTTCTATCCAGCTTTTTCAGAGTCCAAACTAAAATGATTTATCCCTACTTTATTGCAAAAAAAAAAAAAAAACAGGGAGTCCTCGACTTATGACCACAACGGAGTCCAACATTTATGTTGCTAAGTGAAACATTTTGCCCTGTTTTACGACTTTTCTTGCCACTGTTGTTAAGTGAAGTGTTTGCAATTGTTAAGTTAGTAAGATGGTTGTTAAGGGTTAAGTTAGTAAAATGGTTGTTTAAAAAGATGTTGAGACTTTGGAAAAAGTGCAAAGAAGAGCAACTAAGATGATTAAAGGCCTGGAGACTAAATATGAATATGAAGAACGGTTGCAGGATTTGGGTTTGGCTACTCTAGAGAAAAGAAGGACCAGGGGGGACATGATAGCAGTATTCCAGTATTTGAGAGACTGCCACAAAGAGGAGGAGGTCAATTTATTTTCCAAAGCACCAGAGGGCAAGAAAAGAAACTATGGATGGAAACTAATCAAGGAGAGAAGCAACCTGGAATTAAGGAGATACTTCCTAGCAGTGAGGACAATTAACCAGTGGAACAGCTTGCCTTCACTTGTTGTGGGTACTTCATCACTGGAGGTTTTTAAGAAGAGGCTAGACAATCACTTGTCTGAAATGGTATAAGGTCTCCTGTTTAAGCAGAGGGCTGGACTAGAAGACCTCTAAGCTTCCTTCCAAATCTATTCTGATTCTGATTCAATTGTTAAGTTAATAAGATGGTTGTTAAGTGAATCTGGCTTCCCCATTGACTAGCCATTTCATCCATAAAAAAAAAATCAAAATCAAAATCCGATACCTGCAATTAATTCGTTGTAAGATTATGGCTACCAAAAGTGAATTAATAGTACAAAATTGTGAGAACTACAGAATGCTTCCTCAGGCAAGATGTTATAACCAACCATGAAGTCCTACATTTTTTTTAGACGTGAAGCCGTTCAAGATATCTCTTATGATGGACCTTGCAAAATGAATACAGTAGTTAAGGGCAGATGTTATTATAGCCAAGTTTAATTTTTGGACTTTTGGACTTCCTCCTTCTCTTCTGATTTTTGTAATATTAAAATCTACCTTATTGTGGAGATAGGTAGATGGATAGACGGACAGTCCCTTCAGGTCAGTGTTGACTCCTAGCAACTGTCTGGACAAGGCCATGCATTTTCTTGGCAATATATCTGAAGTGGTTTGCCATTGCCTCCTTCCTAGAGCTGAAACTCAGTGTCAAGTCACCCACACAAACTAGAAACTAGAATCCGGTGTTTCCTGGTTTCTAGCCTGATCCCCTAACCACAGGGGTGGGATTCAGCCAGTTCAGACCAGTTCGGGCAAACCGGATGTTAATTTGAATCTGCTTTGCCGAACCGGTTAATCTGGTTCACCGAACTGGTTAAACCACCACCCCGGCCCTCCCCTCCCAGGAGTCTCTACGCAGCCCATTTTGGATGCCAGGTAAGTGCAGGGTGTGCACGGAGGCTCTGGGAAGGGGAAAAATGGGCCTACCAGAAGCATCAGACATCCTGAAATGGGCCTGTTTCTGGCCTCCAGAGGGCCTCCGGAGCCCGGGGAGGCCTTTTTTTGCCCTCCTGGAGGCTCCAGGAAAGCCTCCAGAGCCTGGGGAAGGTGAAAACACCTCCCCCCCCGCCATGGTACAGGAGGCCGCATAGGCCACGCCCCCATGGCCACACCCACCCAGCAACCAAGCAGCAAACTGGTTGCTGAAATTTTTCAATCCCACCCCTGCCTAACAACTATGCCAAACTGGCTCTCCCTTCCACATCTACAGTATCTATTGCTTTTTCCTAGTCTTGTCACTTAATAGATATTTAATAAACTTCTTGCAAAATTAAACCCGGACTGCCTTCTAGCCAAATCAAATCTATGAAAATGTTATTAGATTAGCATTTGATTTATGTTGCAAAGAATATAGCAATTATGTGCATGAAGTACCAACTTGTTTAATAAAATGTTTACCTAATTTTAATTTTAATCAGGTAAAAAAATATTTAGCTGAATGTTCTCCTTATATTGTTATTGTCAGATTATTTTTTTCTCTAATTGAACGGTAGTTGGGGGATTCAGCAGCAAAGCATGTCTGGAGAGGGGGCAGAGAACGGAGGGAGCTTGAAAATTATAAAATAATTATGTTTTGTTTAATCATTTATTTTGGTTTCAAAATCCACCTTTCTGATTATACAATGTATGTCCCTGTATGTGTGTTTCTGACTATGCGTAAACAAGTTTAAATAAATTTGTGATATATGTCTACTAAAGGAAAAGGTTCCCTTCGCACATATGTGCTAATCGTTCCTGACTCTAGGGGGCAGTGCTCATCTCCATTTCAAAACCGAAGAGCCAGAGTTGTCCGAAGACGTCTCTGTGGTCATGTGGCCGGCATGACTAAATGCCAAAGGTGCACAGAACGCTGTTACTTTCCCACCAAATGTGGTCCCTATTTTTCTATTTACATTTTTTATGTGCTTTCGAACTGCTAGGTTGGCAGAAGCTGGGACAAGTAACGGGAGCTCACCCCATTACGCAGCACTAGGGATTCGAACCGCTGAACTGCCGACCTTTCGATCGACAAGCTCAGTGTCTTAGCCACTGAGCCATCATGTCCTACTATAATGTCTACTATGTTCAGGTTGATGGTGATCATGGAAGAACCAGACAGAATTTTAGGGAAAATTGCATTTTGACAGAACCCAATTCATTGGGATATTACCCTGTTCTATAACACAAGTGAATGGGTGAAAATGGAATAAGAAAAAGTGAGTGGTCTTTTTTGGAGACCCATGAAGAGCAATTATGGTAAATGTTTAATGACCATTTATTTAAGGAAAGTAAATAAGTGCTTCAGATACATGGTTTAAGCAAAAGTCTTTTCACAATTACATGCAGAAAAAAATGAATTAAAATATACAATTGATTTAACTGAACATAATAAAACAGGGAAAGCATTAGTGAAAAATGCCACTGTAGTGGGAAGTTCTTAGTCTGAGACATTATTCAGTAGTGTCAAAAGCGAGTCTTGGAAGAAAATAGACATGGAAGGAACCGAAATCTACAGTGAAAAATGGAACAGAAAGGGAAAATGTGACTTCTATTTAAAGATACAGTATATCAAAAAAAAGACAAAATAACAGAAAAACAGAGTTGGAAGGTCTTCTAGTCCAATCCCCTGCTCAGGCAGGAAATCCTATACCCGCGATGGCGAACCTATGGCAGAGCCATATCGATGGGCACGCGAACTCGGCTGATTTTCAGGCCTTCTAGGCCCACCGGAAGTAGGGAAAGAGGCTGTTTCCTGCCTCCAGAGGGCCTGAGGGGTGGGGCAGGCCTATTTTTTGTTCTCCCCAGGCTCCAGAGCCTCTCTAAGAGCCTGGGGAGGGTGAAAATAGCCTTCCCCACCCCCTGGAGGCCCTCTGGAGGCCTAGAGAGGCTCTGGAGCCTGGGGAGAGCAAAAAACGGGCCTACTGGGCCCACCATGCATTCACATGCCAAAAGTGGGGGGAGCATGGGGGTGCCACGTACGCATGCAAGGGGTCCGGGCCCATAGAATTATGGGCGTGGGCACATGTGTGTGCGACCATCCCCCCGCACTCGCCCCGCTTTTGGCACGCGATGGCAAAAAGGTTAGCCATTACTGTCCTATACCATTTCAGATAATTAGTTGTCCCATCTCTTCTTAAAAGCCTCCAATGATGAAGCACCCACAACTTCTGAAGGCAAACTGTTCCACTGGTTGATTGTTCTCACTGTTAGGAAATTTCTCCTTAGTTGTAGGTTGGTTCTTTCCTTGATTAGTTTCCATCCATTGCTTCTTGTCCTGCCTTCAGGTGTTTTGGATGCCTCTTTCTGGCAGCCTCTTAGATATTGGAACACTACTATCAGTCACCTCTAGTCCTTCTTTTCATTAAACTAAACATGCCCAATTCCTGGCCACTATTTTTCATGTGTTTTAGCCTCCGGTCCCCTAATCATGTTTGTTGTTTTTCTCTGCACTCTTTCTAGTTGTCCAATGTAGATTCTCAGCCTATTTATATATATATATATATATATATATATATATATATATCATGGCAACTAAAACTGGATGCAATATTCCAAGGCATTATAAAGTGGTACTTAACACTTCACCTGATATTGATTCTATCACTCTGTTAATGCAGCGTAGGACAGATTACCTTCTCAACAGAATAGCAAGAAAGTGAATGTAATGAAAGAGAATGTGGAAAATGCTCGGATGAAAATAAAAGGAACTTTGATATAAAGTGTCACAAAAGTATTTGATTTTAAGAAAGTAACCTTATGGAGACAGACCAATGACCATTGAGATCATGGATGATCTGTCTAATAACCCAGTAGAAGTTACACCAGGGGTGAAATCTACTTACCTTCCTTACCGGTTCGGAAGTGCACGCGCCTTATCACATGCGCACGGAGACCCTCTGCGCAAACGCAAAACCTGTGCATGCACAGAGGGTAAAAAACAGATTACTTCCTGGTTAAAACCAGGAAGTAATGACACTCAGGTGGGTGGGTGGAGCTTCGTGCCATCGCTACTGGTTCTCCGAACTACCTGCCACAATCACTACCGGATCGCCTGATCCGGCCCAAACCGGGAGCATTTCACCCCTGAGTTAAATGTCTTAACCAGTCAGGGAACTAGAAAATGGAGATGACCATCACACTCAACGAGAAGCAAGAATGCGAACATTTGAATCTTAATGTTCAAACTCTACATTGAGACATGGAATTCTTGGTTAATGCAACTTGAGTGATTTTTCTTCCAGACAATTCAACTCTGATGTGGATAAGATCCCTAATTGTTCATATTTTTAGAAAATCAGGAGCAAGAACAGTACATTGCTATTTTGAAAAGGTCATTAATCATCATCATCATCAACCTGTGTGGTTTTTTTTTTAATAAACCTGGCTTTGATTCCAACAGATGGTGTACTTTAATTAAAGGAGAGAGAGAGACCTGCAGTGGCACAAGGAAGAGGTTTCCTTAGAAACAGTTGTAGAAAGCATAATAAAGCTCCAGAGCTGACATTCCAAGTGATGAAAAGAGACGTGTAAATATTGGATCCTTTAAAACTGAATGGAAAAGCAAACTGTGCAAAAACATTGGACTCACAAGGAGCAATAATGGCTTTGCTGCACTCGCATTCTTTCCAAGCATCGTTGCATTGTGATACCTTCTGGCTGAAGCAAATATTGTTTAAAACTCCACAGGAAGAAAGCCCCACGCTGTTTCAAGATACGTATGGCATTGTACAAAAAAAAATGATTTGCTGATATCAGTTTTAAAATTTCATACTACTCACATTCCGCAATGTAGAAACTCAAAAATATTTATGGGCAAAGCAAGGAGATTTTGGACTAAGATACCCACGTGGTTGGAAAAAATGATAAAGAGACATATTGACTTTAAACCAGAGACATTTTTATTAGGGCTCTTACCAGAGACATTTTTATTTATTTATTTATTTTTCAGATTTCTATACTGCCCTTCTCCTTCTGGACTCAGGGCGGTGAACAGCCAAATATAAAACGTTCATACACAAAAGTTAAAATAGATTTAAAATAGCTTCTCCCTATTTTGTATTATACACTGGATGTCGTTTTGTGTTTTGTGTTTTGTTCTTAAATCAAAAACTTAATAAAAAAAATAGATTTAAAATAATTAAATAAAATTTGGCCCATAATTTAAAACATTTCAATTAAAATCAATATCAAATTTTAAAACCAACCATAAAATCAGGACAGCCCAGCTAACTGAAAAAAGTAGGTTTTAAGGGCCCGACGAAAAGTCCGGAGGTCTGGGATCACTCGTATCTCTGGGGGTAGATTGTTCCAGAGGGTAGGTGCCACCACAGAGAAGGCTCTCCCCCTGGGGGTTGCCAGCCGACATTGTCTGGCCGAGGGCACCCTGAGGAGGCCCTCTCTGTGGGAGCGAACTGGCCGGTGGGAGGCAATTGGTGGCAGAAGGCAGAAAGAACTGCAATATTTAATTGTGAATATTTTAACAGCAGCTAGAATTGTATTTGCTAAAAACTGGAAAGGAGAGAAGACAATTACTGATGAAGAAATTATTTAAAAATGCTGGACTGTGCTGAAATAAGTAGACTGACATTTAAAATAAGAGAACAGGAAGATAAACAATATTATTTGATATGGGAGTTATTTTATCAATGGATAGACAATAAAGTGTGGAGATGAAATATTATACATGAAATGAAATTTAGAAATATGTAAATACTTGTTTTCTGTTAGAGGAAAAGAACATTTGTCATATATTTTTGAAAATTTTGGAAGCACAAAAGGATTTTTACCAATCGAAACACTGTTCTGTAATTGTTTGGAAGAATGATGTTTTTATGTTGTTTTTGTTTTAAAAAAAATTATAAAAAAAAATATTTATGGGCAGTGGTGGTATTTAGCCGGTTCTATCCGGTTCAGGTGAATCTGTAGCGGTGGCAGTGGGAGGCTCCACCCACCCACCCAGATGTAATCATGTCCGTTTTTGATGCTCTGGGCATGTGCAGAAGGTCCTGCGTGTGCACGCTCACATTAGCGAACCAGTAGTGAAGGTAAGTGAATAACACCTCTGTTTATGGGGGTTCAGTGTTGGGAAATGAACCTTCATCTGCATAAAATAAAGCAGGTTCTGAGAGGTTCTGGAGAACCGGTAAGCAGAAATTTTGAGCAGTTCGGAGAACCGGTAGCGGATAATTTGAGTAGTTCGGAGAACCGGCAAATACCACCCCTGGCTGGCCCCAGAGTGGGGTGGGAATGGAGATTTTGCAATATCCTTTCCCCAGGAGTGGGATGGGAATGGAGATTTTGCAGTATCCTTTCCCCAGGAGTTGGGTGGAAATGGAGATTTTGCAATATGCTTTCCCCAGGAGTGGGGTGGGAATGGAGATTTTGCAGTATCCTTTATCCCGGAAGTGGGGTGGAAATGGAGATTTTGCAATATCCTTTCCCCAGGAGTGGGGTGGGAATGGAGATTTTGCAGTATCCTTTATCCCAGAAGTGGGGTGGGAATGGAGATTTTGCAGTATCCTTCCCCCAGGAGTTGGGTGGGAATGGAGATTTTGCAATATCCTTTCCCCAGGAGTGGGGTGGGAATGGAGATTTTGCAGTATCCTTCTCCTGCCACGCCCAGCAAGCCACGCCCACAGAACCAGTAGTAAAAAAAATTTAGATTTCACCACTGGAATAATGAATATGATTTTGCACAGGAAGCCAATAATGAAATATTAAAGGAACAAAAAACCTAATGACTTGAATTGGTCCAGTTCTCAGAAGATTCCCAGAGAAAATTTGCAGTCTCCAAGAATGGTGTAAGGAAATTATACTCCTTTATTCAGATTGGATTGCCTTACAAAGCCATATGGGTGGCTTTAGAATAAAGACTTTTAACAGACGCTTCAACCTTTAAAGCCCAAATTGGAATAAAATTTCTGTTGTTGTCACAATAGAATTCCTTTCAGGATTGATTTTTTTTCCCAGTACGTTACTGAAGACTCTGTGGCTACCAGAAACTCTCCTATGTAGAGTTCCTAATGGATTGTTTTTGTAACAATGGAACCCCATAGGAGAGTCTGGGTTCACACATCATACTAAGCCTATGTGTTTTACTAAAAACCACAATTAATTGTATTTATTCCACACAGTAAGCCAACAACCTCCCCCCCCTCAATTCATACTGCTTAGCTCAAACAATGTGGCTTCTTCCATAAACCATGATTTTGTATGATGTGTGAAGCCAGCCAAGGTGTAATGAGAGAAGGCCTCAGAGCTACATAGAAGTATAATTTTTCTATTTGTTTTTCAATTGTTGGTGGCATGGGTGATTCAACCTCAGTTATACAGCCATAGGTATGAAAGCAGAATTAAACCTTCCTGAAGTGTTTGTTTGGCCATTGTGGGTGAGGTTTGCTCCTTAACTCCAATCTCTTGGATGTTCAGTGAATTCTCCCACGCAGACATGATTTTCCCCCCCACCCCCCAGTCTCTCTATACACACCTCTAAAACATGTCTCAACAGCTGGTTTTTACACTTTTATGTATATATATAAAATGCAATTTGGAATAATTACTATAATCCTTTCAACTTGTTTAATTCTGCTAAATAGTACTTGAGAAATATGCAGAGCCCACACAGATGATTCTGGGTAAATAAAAAAAAAAATCAGAAGCTGATAAAAACGCAAATCAGTATATATGGAATAAATCAATATATGGTATACATAAATGTATGTAGGTAAAGCCAGCATGGTCTAGAGCAGGGCTGTCAAATTCACGGCCTGCAGGCCAGATGCGTCATGCGCTGGCCACGCCCACGCCTGGTTTAGCGAAGGGGGAAAATGTCAAATACGTCACGTGACTCTGCCGTGATGACACGAGTTTGACACCCCTGGTGTAGAGGTTAAGGCACCAGGTAAGAAACTAGGAGACTGAGAGTTCTAATCCCACTATAGACATGAAAACTGACTGTTTGACTTCGGACAAATTACCAGGAGATTGAGAGTTCTAGTTCCGCCTTAGGCATGAAAACTGGCTGGTTGATTTAGACGAATTACCAGGAGACTGAGAGTTCTAGTCCCACTTTAGGCATGAAAACTGACTGGTTGACTTTAGACAAATTACCAGGAGACTGAGAGCTCTAGTCCCACTTTAGGCATGAAAGCTGGCTGGGTGACTTTGGGCCAATTACCAGGAGACTGGGAGTTCTAGTCCCACCTTAGACATGAAAGCTGGCTGGGTGATTTGGATGAATTACCAGGAGACTGAGAGCTCTAGTCCCACTTTAGGTATGAAAGCTGGCTGGGTGACTTTGGGCCAATTACCAGGAGACTGAGAGTTCTAGTCCTGCTTTAGGCATGAAAGCTGGCTGGGTGACTTTGGGCCAGTCATAGTCCCTCAGCCCAACTCACTTTGCAGGTTTGTTATTGTTGTGGGGGACAAGGGATTATAAACAATAAAAGTAGGGTACAAATAAATAACATCTGTTCTACCTTCATGGAGCTGAAGCTCTGAAGAGAAGCACTGGGTAGATTCACATAGCCTCCAGAAGGTGAAACAAAGCGCACAACTTAATTAATCCACTTAATTAATCTAGGTTTATGTGACTCACTGAGTCTCATACACTCACCACCCAGACTGAGATTCCACAACCCTTGAGGCTGTAATCTGGGCGGCTTGTCTCTCAGTCAATATGTTCAGAGAATCGAGCCAAACCTGTGCACATCTGTAGTTCCCAGCCTGAGCGTTACCTGCAAACGACACCTCCGGCCTACAATTTCTCCTGGCTTTTGACTTTGGGAGATGAAAGTGACTTCATTCAAGGCCTTTGACAGATGCATCCCATTTAGCTTCAGCTGCATTCCAGGCGTCTCCCCTCTCTACCGAGTGAAACTGTGATGAGACCGGCTGTCACGGAGGTCTAACTACAAAGGAAATTGCAGCAGGTGTTGTCTATTGCGGGTGGGGGGGAAGGACAAATGGAATACTGTGCCACCTGTGTTTATTCAGTTGCTGACCTAGCTGTCTGCATCGTTCACTTGCACAGAGAAATCAGCGGAGCAGAAGGGATTGGGGGGGGGTGCAGCTCGTAAGAAGGAACTTGGAGAACAGTACCGTATCTGGGGGGGAGGGGGGAAAATACAGCTCAGAGGAGACAGAGCTAAAGTTTCGCCAAGAACTGGCAAGCTCTTGACCCTGTTTTGGGATTATATAAACGAGAGATTTTCCCCTACACATGGAAAGCCTGCAGGTGGGGTCAAGAGCATGAGCTTCCTTTGCGTGACCCAGCTCCTGCCAACCTAGTACCTTGAAAGCACGCAAATGCAAGTAGATAAACAGGTATCACTTTGGTGGGAGGGTAACAGCGTTCTGTGCACCTCAGCGTATAGTCATGGTAGCCACATGACTAAGGTTTTCTCAGTAGTGAAATCCAATTTTTTTTTACTACCGGTTCTGTGGGTGTGGCTTGGTGGGTGTGGCTTGATGGGCATGGCAGGGGAAGGGTATTGCAAAATCTCCATTCCCACCCCACTCTGGGGCCAGCCAGAGGTGGCATTTGCCGGTTCTCCAAACTACTCAAAATTTCCGCTACCGGTTCTCCAGAACCTGCTGATTTCACCCCTGGGTTTTCTATTGCTTTTGCTACAAAGTTTTTGCCTCATTTTAGAATAACAGAATTGGAAGGGGTCTTGTAGGTCATCTAGTCCAACCCCCTGCCCAAGCAGGAGACC
Organism: Arizona elegans; assembly: GCA_022577455.1. Taxonomy (NCBI): domain Eukaryota; kingdom Metazoa; phylum Chordata; class Lepidosauria; order Squamata; family Colubridae; genus Arizona; species Arizona elegans. The sequence continues at coordinate 6,265,313 of JAKOOJ010000009.1, read as the reverse complement.
CTAAGCCATTTCTGACAGGTGGCAGTCCAATTTGGCAGTCCGAAGCTTTCAGTGATGAAGTTCCTACAACTTCCAAAGGCAGCTTCTGTTCCACTGGTTGATTGCTCTCACTGTCAGAAAATTTTTTCTTATTTCCAGGTTGAATCTCTCCTTGATCAGTTTCCATCCATTATTCTTTGTCTGGCCTTCAGGTGCCTTGGAAAATAGCTTGACCCCCTCCTCTCTGTGGCAGCCCCTCAAATATTGGAACACTGCTATCATGTCTCCTCTGGAATGGAATATTCTTTTAATACTCCATCGATTAATTTCAAAGAACAGCAATTTAATATCTGCTCCAGGAAGAAGAGGAGCTAGAGAGGGCCTCTTTTGCTCCATTGTGCAATGGGACAAGTTCAGTCATCTCCAAATCCCAATTAATAGAGATTGAAAATGCAGAGAATTACACAAATATACCACTCCTTCAACCACAAACCGTGCCAAGGTTGAATGGTGTGGGAGGGGGGGGAGAGAAGTTGCGTTGTTTTCTTAAACACAAACAGAACTAGCAGCTTGACAGTAGATGCTCTCTTTGAGGGCAATGTTAATAGTCCTGTAGACTTTGTTCCTCAATAAACCAAGATCGCAGAATCAAGGGGCAGAGGGAGACTAGGCTGGCCAGTATGAGAAGTAATCACACACGCATACACCCATCCCAGAGACTGAAATATTTTGGGGAATATTAAAAGAGGCAGAATATTATATTTCTCCAAAGGAGAAATGGAGAAACATGTTCTTAGAGGCTGAAAGCTGCCCATTAAGAAATCCTGGGCCAGCCTATTCCCAAAATACCTTCGCCTCCAGGTGATGGGATTAAGGATATGACATGACCTTAATCCCATTCGTTGAGAAAAGTGGAAACAATACCTGTCAATTTAGAAAGGCAGGCTAGAGGCAACAGATAACAGGATAAAATCAATTACACATGCCTGATAGGATTAAGACTAAGGAAGCGATAATTAAAACAGTGGTGAAATGCAGCCGGTTCTATCCGGCTCAGGCAAACCGGTAGTGCCGGTGGTGGGAGGCTCCGCCCACCCACCCGGACTTCATCATGTCCCATTTTTGACCCTCTGCACGTACAAAAATAAGTGGTAGCGAAGGCAAGTGGATTTCACCCAGGGGTGAAATGCTCCCAGTTCGGACCAGATCGCCCGATCTGGTAGCGATAGAGGCGGGTGGTTCAGAGAACCGGTAGCAAAAATCTCTGCCCCCCCCCCATGCCCAGCTGAGCCGCACAATCATCAGAGGCTTTTTTTTTAAAGTTTTAAAAGCATTTTTTCTACAACCTCTTCGGCCGAAAAAATGCTTTTAAAAGTAAAAAAAAAAAAAAAGTCTCTGATGATTGTGCAGCTCAGCTGGGATCGTCAAAGGCTTTTAAAAGAAAAAAAACCTTTTTTTTCTTTTAAATGCCTCTGACGATCCAAGCTGAGTTGCCTGATCGGCAGAGGCTTTTGAAAGCATTTTTTTACAACCTCTTTGCCGAAGAGGTTGTAGAAAAAATGGTTTTAAAAGTAAAAAAAAAAAAAAAATGGCCACGCCCACCCAGTCACATTACCCCCCCACCAAGCCACACCCACAGAACCGGTAGTAACAAATTTTAGATTTCACCACTGATTTCACCCCTGCATTAAGCCCCAACATGAGCCTTTGTGAAACAAGTAAAACCAATCAAATAATAAAAACACACAAAGTAAGCCTCCAGATTACAAAGTGCTGTAAAAAAAAAAACAAAACCCACCTGTATAAAAGCCCATGTAAAACCAAACCAATTGGTCAGCTGTCCCAGAACTGCATGCTGCATGTTTGGGTTTTGTTCATCAATAAACTTCCTTTCCAATCAGCCTCCATTTTATTTCCAGCGCCTTTCTCCCAGTTTGGAATTGAACCAGACAGATTTTTCTTCCAACACCAGCGTGGAAGTTAACTCATCCTACCATATGATAGGATGAGCTAACTTGCAGAATCACATATCCAAAGAGGCAGAAGTAGTACTGTACACAGGAAGATGTTGAGGTGAGCCAATAACCCGTTACAAGGGTTACCATGTCTGGGCTTTCAAAATCCAGATGATCCCTAGATAGTAGCAATTGGCAAGTCTTTAATGCCATCCAGAGGTCATTTGGACTTTCTCAATGATCCAGATCTAGTAGCTCTGACCAACGTACATGGTCCCATCTCCAAAATGTACAAAGAGAGTCAAAATTACTCCATGGGGCAAAATTACTCCATTACCTATGGGGCATAAGGAATCTTCTCCTCACCTGAAACCCATGGTTTAAAGAGCCCACTTTGGCCAGTTCTACTGAAAATTGCTAACATAGATTCCTTAGATCGTCTTAATATTTTAAAAAATAATTACAACTTTCATCTTCTTCCAAAACCCAGAAATGTGGAAATTCCAACGCATGTGTATAAGAACTTCTCCCTCTCTAAATTGTTGCCCCATCTGTTGTAACCAGGGGTGGGCTTCAAAAATTTTAGCAAGGGGTTCTCTGCCCAGTTGCTGGGTGGACATGGCCATGGTGAGTGTGGTTTAGTCAGCTTCCTGCACCAAGGTGGAAGGGGCGTTTTTGCCCTCCCCGGGCTCGGGAGGCCCTCTGGAGGCTGGAAACAGGCCCGTTTCTTCCCAAACTTCTGGTAGGCCCATTTTTCGCCCTCCCTGACCCTTTGTGCATACCCTGCACTTACCTGCATCCAAAACGGGTCACGTGGGGATTCCTGCAAGGGACGGGGTGGTGGGGCCAGCCAGGAGCGGGATTTGGGGGTTCTCCAACTGCACAGAATCTTAGCTAGAGGTTCTCCCGAACCCCTGCGAACCTGCAGCAGCCCACCCCAGGTTGTAACCTTTACCCCAACATCTACGGAACAGTGTTCAATCACCAGAAGAATCTTCCTTCTGTCCCAGCACTCAACACATCAGTTTCACAGCTGGCCATCACACAGATATTCTTGGCAAAAGTGGGCAATAAGATATGGGATGCAAACTTTTAAATTGCCAACAAGGATAGTGATTTTTCACACCTTTCAACTGGGATTTAGGGTTTTTTTAATTTTTATTTTTGCAGCTGGGATCTGGTAATCCTTGATAAAATAAAGATGAGTTCTAACATCCTGAAAAGTATAGCATTACTACCCACATTGGATGAATTATAGTGATGGAATCCTGTGATTGACTGACTTGATTAGGGTGGACGGCAGCCAGATTCAATTCTACTTTTTCTTCCACATTGTTTTGGCAATGACACAGAAAGAAAAAAAAAACTGAGCAGGAGGCTAAATCACAGCATAAACATTTCGCCATTGCCGAGCCTGAGTCACCAAAATAACAGAACTGAATTTGATACCCTGAATATGAGATGATCCAGTTCCACGGGCATTTAAATGTGGTTTTGCATTTCAAATAATACATCTTTTCATCTTGCAAAATCCAGATGTTATTATTGAGGCAAGTCTCTTCAAGACCCATTGAGATTGGGTTTTTTAAGTCAAACAATCCGTTTTGAAAGGACAGAATTTTCCATCGTCTTAATACTTTCAAGCATGAGGCTTATCTCTGGCAAGTTGGGGCTTAGCATGCATTTTTTGGTGCTGGGACTCTTGTCGTGCACGCCTCCCCCCCCCCGCTCCTATTTGCTCTTCGTTGTTTGATTTTTACACACACAATGCAAACTCCTTGCTATAAAACAATGGGGCTCTGTGTTTTGCAAAGAAAACAAAGACATCTGTTGTTATAATCACATGAGGGGTGTCCCAAAGGTGCTTTTTCAGGAGGCAACTGGACTTTCGGGTTTTTTTTCCTTTGAAGACGTTTTGCTTCTCATCCAAGAAGCTTCTTCAATTCTGACAGGATAGTGGGAAATGGAAGGATTTGTATTCCTTGCAGGTCATTTGCAACGTTTTAGAGGGTGGTTGAAGCATTTGGAGGTTTATCTGTGTCTTCAGGGTCACTTGAGCGGTGCTCCTGATTCCTGTAGTCTGCAATTTTTATCTCTGGAAATCCATTCCTACTGCCACACCATTCAAAGGATGTTCATCCCAAAGGTGCTTTTTTCAGGAAGGAACTGGACTCTCTTGTTTTTTTCTTTGAAGACATTTCACTTCTCATCCAAGAAGCTTCTTCTTCTATCTGACAGGATAGTGGGGAATGGAAGGGTTTATACTCCTTGCAGACAGCTGGAGGCTCCTTGGATGAGACGTGAGGTGTCTTCAAAAGAAAAAACAAGAGAGTCCAGTTGGCTCCTGAAAAAAGCACCTTTGGGACAACCGTGACCTGGATGACTGAGAATCTCTACAGAGAAGTCATTATTGTTAATGCACGTTAAATAATTGAGAAAGACCGAGTACCAAAATGAAGTCAATGTGTGCTTCGTTGATAATAGAAAGGCTGAGAATCTCTACAGAATTTTACATGAGGGGTATTTTTTTAACGTTCAGTAGAACATTAAATGTCAGCGAGCTCACATTTGCAAACCGGTAGGGAAGGTAAGTGAATCCCACCTCTGCTGTGAGAATATGTCCAAACCCTCTACAATCTGATGCTCTTCAGATATTTTAAGATCGATATCACGCCCCCTTTCAACCTTCTCTTCTGCAAGCTAAACATATCTAGGTCTTTTATCCATTCCTTGTAAGATGTAACCAATTAAATATGAACGAACCGTGTGCGGCGGCAGCCAAAAAAGCCAATGCAATCCTAAATTGCAATAACAGAGGGATTCAATCAAGTTCACATGAGCTACTAATACCACTCTATAAAGCCTAGTAAGACTACACCTAGAATACTGCATCCAGTTTTGGTCACCACACTATAAAAAAGATGTTCAGACTCTAAAAAGAATGCAGAGAAGAGCAAAAAAGATGATTAGAGGACTGGTGGCTAAAAATTTTAAGAACAGTTACAGGATTAGAGGACTTCTGCGCATGTGCAGAAGCTTCTGCGCATGTGCAGATCACCTATGACAACATCCAGGGTGGTGGGCGGAGCTTCCTGCTGGTTTTACTACCGGTTCTTGCGAACCGGTCCGAACCAGGGGCAACCCACCACTGAACTGGGCATGGCTAGTCTAGTGAAGAAAAGGACCAGGGAAGACATGATAGCAGTCTTCCAACTTGAGGGGCTGCCACAGAGAGGAAGGGGTCAAGCTATTTTCCAAAGCACCTGAAGGCCAGACAAGGAATAATGGATCAAGAAGAGATTCAACCTAGAAATAAGGAGAAATTTTCTGACAAGTGAGAACAATCAGCCAATGGAACAGAAGTTGCCTTCGGAAGTTGTGGGAGCTTCATCCCTAGAAGCTTTCAAGAAGAGACTGGACTGCCATCTGTCAGAAATGGTATAGGACAGTGATGGCTAACCTTTTTGCTTTCACCTTTCACGTGCCAAAAGTGGGGGTGGGGAGCTCGGAATGGTCATGCGCGTGCGTACCCATACCCATAATTCGATGTGCCCCACCCCCCCGCATGTGCGTGCGAACCCCCCTCCGTGCTCTCCCTACTTTTGGCACGTGATGGCACGGTGGGCCCAGGAGGCCCATTTTTCACTCTTTCCAGGCTCCAGAGCCTTTCTAGGAGCCTGGGGAGGGCGAAAACGGCCTTCCCCACCTCCTGGAAGCCCTCCGGAGGCCGAAAACAGCCTGTTTGCCAACTTCCGGTGGGCCCGGAAGGCCTGAAAATCAGTTGGTGGAGCTGAGCTCGCGTGCCCACTGATATGGCTCTGCGTGCCACCTGTGGCATGCGTGCCATAGGTTCGCCATTACGGGTATAGGATTTCCTGCTTGGGTGGGGGGTTGGACTAGATGACCTACAAGGTCCCTTCCAACTCTGATATTCTGTTATTCTTTAGAGTTTCACAATGGCTCATAGCCATTGCCACATCCCTGTACTGCAAAGGGATTGATGGATAAGTAGAGGTCGCAGGGGGCTGCAGGCTGGCCGACACAAACACCTCCCGAATCCCAACTGCATGTTTTGCAGAGATGCACGTCCTGCGTGCTGATTTTTTCGGACTTCCTGCTGGGTGGTAGGCAAGGCTCATTTAAGTGGGATATGTTGAAATTTGCTGACATTTAAAAAAAAAGAACATCTATGCAGTGCTGGAGAAATCTACTCCAGCCTTCAGTTTTCCTTTAAAAACAAACATGCTGACAATATGTAATATACAATTTTGAACCTTCAATAATATCTGTATATCTCTATCATCATGTAACTATAACAACAGAGATCTTCAATAACATATATTATTTTTACTATCTTTTAATGACCCCGTAATTCCTTGCATCGGGGTCGAGTCGGGGCAACTGAGTGGAGCTGAGTGTTTACTGGCCGGATGCCCTTCTTGTCGCCAATGCAGAGTTTGCAGCTGATATTTACTCATTGTGCCCAGAGAGAGAAATATCTGCCACTACCTAGGATTGAACTCACAGCCTCCTGATTATTTGACGAGAGCTCCAGCTCTAGGCCACTGCACCACTCCTATATATTATTTCCACTGTGATTTCAAATATTCCATTTCCTACACCTCTCCATGGATTTATGTAGAGGCAGCAAACGTAGGTAGACCTCGACTTATAACCAGTTGCTTAGCAACTGTTCAAGGTTACAATGGACCCCCAAAAAGAGACCCACTACCCCAGGGTGGGTTCTACTTACCTTTACTACCGGTTCGCAACGAGATCACATGCACACTGAGCTTCTGCGCATGAGCAGAAGCTTCTTCGCATGTGCATATCGTCTATGACGACATCCAGCTGGGGTGGGCAGAGCTTCCCCCCGGTTTTACTACCGGTTCGCAAGAACCGGACCGAACCGGGAGCAACCCACCACTGCACTACCCAGATTTGAAGTTCTGATTCTTGCCCCCCCCACCCCCACCCGCAGTTACATTTACTTCTGGTTTCCAGCAAAAACACACCATAGCAAACAATGCATCATTCGCTTAACAACCGTGGCCTTTGCTTATGATCGACACATTCACGAAATGACCACTGCAAAAGAGTTGTAAAATTGTGGGTGATCGAGTAGTGTACTGCTTTATGACCTTCGTGATTTGGTACCAAAATTTGCAGGGCTCAATTATGGTCATAAATCAAGGAATATCTGTAGCTTCACACGCAATCATGAGCTCTTGTCCAGGAACCTTATGGTCCTCTTGTTATCTCTTTTCAGCCAAACATCAGTCATACAGCACACTCTGTCCCAACTCTCTATGGTTGTTGTGTTGTGAGAGGTTTACATTTGAACTGTAGTAGTGAAAGTTAATATCTGTTTCTTCAAAAACTACAATAAACTCCTCTGCATTTTCAGCTACTTGTGAAGTTGCCTCCGCAGTTTGGTAACATTCTCCACATGTTTGCATCTCAAATGAGCCATGGCACAGTGGTTAGAGTGCAGTACTTCAGCTACTTCAGCTGACTGCTAATTCAGCAGATCAGCGGATCAAATCTCACCAGCTCAAGGTTGACTCACCCTTCCATCCTTCCGAGGTGGGTAAAATGAGGACCCAGATTGTTGGGGGCAATATGCTATTTAGTAGACTGTCTTTGGTGTAAGCCGCCCAGAGTGCTTGGAGAGTGGGCGGCATAGAACTATGAATAATAAAATAAAATAACATAAATAAAATAAACGTCATTGGATACCCCAACTGAAGAGGAAATATTACTAAAAATTTCTTAACTGCGTAGAAATGGACAGACTTACCTTGGAGCTCAAGGATAAATGTGAAACACAGTACTATATAATCTGGAAATTTTTTTACAAATGGCTGGACAAAAGGAGGATAGCCGAGACAAGGGTGTAATGTTGGATGAGAAATATATACGTTATGACGGATAAATATGTATGTAAATTGCATAAATAGGTACAGGTATATAGATTAATAGACAAGTGTGTATAATTGTGTAGAAATATGATATAGATTGTTAGTATGATATTATGTATAAATGACGTATAAGGTTAAAGAATTATATTATAATATTAACTTTAACGTAATTTGTATTAGTTTAAAGTGTTGGAAGATATTTAGAACCAGTGATGTCATATCTATGTCCGATGTTTTTAATTTTGAATGATTAATAAAAAACTTTTTTAAAAAAATGTTTGCATCTCAAAAGTCATTTGAGAGGATTTTTTTATCATCACTTTCTTTCTTTATCGATTTATTGTTTATTTATTTATCACGTGCCTAAGTGCACCAGCGTGCCTACCGTCCCTGTCCTAATATTCCTTTTTACTTACTCTTTTCATGTATTCAAATTATGTTTATACTTTTACCTGTTATCTTATATATGCTTGACAAATAAACTTATGATTATGATCAGAAAACAGCCGGGAGTTGAATCTTAAAGTTGCTAAGTTTGAGAAATTACATGGTGATGCTACTTTTTCCCAAACTAAGATTCCCTAAGAAGTCCTGCAGTTCTAAGACCTACTAATTTAAGGGTGAATTAAATTGGGAAAAAATATTAATAACTTTAGTCTTTGAATGTTCACTATTTCTATAATCACATAGATGAGTTCAAATTAAGGTTGCCTTCAGAAGTTGTGGGTGCTTCATCACTGGAGGCTTTCAAGAAGAGACTGGACTGCTGTCTGTCAGAAATGGTGTAGGATCTCCTGCTTGGGCGGGGGGTTGGACTAGATGACCTACAAGGTCCCACCCAACTCTGTTAATCTGTCATCCGTTAATAGGTTGGTTTAATCTTTATTGAATGATCCATAATTGGGTAGAATTATGTAACATGGCAAGCTTTAACATCTTTTGTTTGGCATTCACTCTGCATATAGTATGAATTCAGCCATTGTGGTTTGTTTATTGCTACGGTTAAACAAACCATAGTTTGTTTAGTATAATATGTGAATCCAGTTTATTATTTTCAATGTGCTTCTGTAGGAATATGAGCAGCTATTCCTTTTCTATGACCTTGACATCATTGTAGCTACCATACTCTTATATCATGGGGAAAATCCTTTTTAGTTAATTTGAAAATGAAAATAAATCATATTACCATGGTATCATTTCCTTGTCATATTTTAATGAATATCTGTTTCTTAATATTCTCACCAAATTATGTAATTTTCTGGAAAACATCGGTTGAGAAAAGCTGATATAATTAATGAACTTGTAACATTTAATTCATTAAAATCAATACATGGATTGCCTACACTCAATGTTGGAAACAGCCATTTACAACCGCAGAGAAACTGGTCATACAAAAGGTCATGAATTGCGCAGAAATGGACAAATTAACATTGAGTTTAAAAGATAAAGAGACATCGATGTTTTACAATGTGTGGGAACAGTGGTATAACTGGATAGAACGGAGATAGATTGAAGATAGTTATTAAGTACAAGTAATAGATAAAATAAGAATGTAAATACGCACAATTTAATTTTTGTAAATATTGTCACAAGAAAAACACCACAATTAGCTGTTGTTGAGTGAAATAAGTTTTTATGTTTTTAATGTAATAGAAGTTTAATAAAGTGTTTATAAAAATAAATAAATAAAATAAAACAAATGAACAGTTAGATTAAAAGTGGAAGCTCTTCCAGGGATCATTAATTTTCAAAAAAAAAAAAATCAATACATGGATTAAAGATGCATTTGTAATTTTCATACACGTGTAAAAAAATTTGTCTGTCTCCTTCTCTCTCTCTCTTTACCTAGGAATGAAAACAATATTAAAGTTCCTGAAGAGCTTGTTTAAATCAAACTGTTTGCAGATCAATGCAAATTACTATCTTCTTATTCAGTGCAACTAAGTTAGCGATCAATTTTCTCTTATTTTTTCGTTTGATCAAGAGGCACGTTGAAGCATTGGTCTCTTTTCATCCAGTTTTCTAAATCAGAATTTCCCAACCTCAGCAACTTTTAAGATGTACATGATGGCTGGGGAATTCTGGGAGTTGAAGTCCACATATCTTAAAGTTGCTGAGGTTAACAAACATTGCTCTATCTAATACTATTTCATCGCAACAGAAAGAAACCTCTATAGGTCTAGAGTTCTACATTGTCCTAGTCAGCAGGAAAGTTATAAAACTGATTTAAAATAGGAAGTTTTAGCCAATAATAGAAAAAGTTTACTAAATGGAAATGTTAGTTTCATTTTTCAAATATTATGTAAGCCATAAGGGTGAGTGGGTGGCCATATAAATTTTCGAAACGAATGAATTGCAGATAGCCGTCGACTTACACCCACAACTGAGCCCCAAATTTTATGTTGCTAAGTGAGACAGTTGTTAAGCGAATTTTGCACCATTTTACGACCTTCCTTGCCACATTTGTTAAGCGAATCCCTGCAGTTGTTAAAGTTAGTCACGCAGGTGTTCAGTGAATCTGGCTTCCCCAGACATTGCTTGTCAGAAGCTCGCAAAAGGGAATCACGTGACCCCAGGAAGGATATTCCAACTGCCATAAATATAAATCAATTGCCAAGCATTTGAATTTTGATCACATGACTATTTATTTATTTATTTATTTATTTATTTATTTATTTATTATTGCGATTTATATGCCGCCTTTCTCCCTGGGGACTCAAGGCGGCTTACAATATGACAAATTCCAATACAAATCACAATGAAATAAAATTAAAATCAGCAACCCTATTAAAAACAGTTTAAAATTATGACAATGTATCCCCAAACGGATCAGTTGACTATGGGCATGCTGCAACAGTTGGGAGTGTGAAAAACGATCACAAGTCACTTTTTTCAGTGCTGTTGTAACTTTGAATGGTCACTAAACAAACATCTCTAGAGATTCTTAGTCATCCAGGCCATGTTTGTTCCAAAGGTGCTTTTTTTCAGGAGGCAACTGGCCTCTCTTGTTTTTTCTTTTGAAGACGTTTCGCTTCTCATCCAAGAAGCTTCTTCAGCTCTGACAGGATAGTGGGGAATGGAAGGATTTATACTCCTTGCAGACAGCTGGTCATTTGCATCCTTTTAGGGGGTCGTTGAACAGTGGTGGGTTCCTCCCGGTTCTGCCCGGTTCTCCTGAGCCGGTAGCGGTGACGATATGATGTCACCGAACCGGTTCTGCCCCACCCGTGCCCCCCGCATTATTCTTACCTTTTATTTGGCCCCACCCCCAATCTATTGCTGCCTCCTGAGTCCCAGCTGATGGCTAGAGAGAAAAAAACTGTTTAAACTCTTGCCGCAGGGCTTCAAAGGGCCGCCCTACAGCTGATCAGTGTTAAAAGAAAACAAATGAGTAGACCGGTGCCTGCAAAAATTCATGAGTAGATCAGTACCTGCAAAAATAAATGGGTAGGCCAGTGCCTGCAAAAGATAAGTGGGTAGATCGGTACAGCTCTGCAAGCAGTTAAAAGCCTGGTAGACCAGTACCTCTGCTAAATCCTAAAGAATTGTCACATGACCATCAAGTCATGCCCACAAAATAAGCCACGCCCACAGAACCGGTAGTAAAAAAATTTAGAACCCACCCTTGTCATTGAAGCACTTAGAGCAGTGATGACTAACCTTTTCCAGATCGAGTGCTCAAAACGCGCACACAAACCCCCAAAATGCAATGTGAGCACGTGCTCCCCACCCCCATCCATGCGCCCCACCCCCATGCATGTCCCCCCCCTGCATGACCCCCCTGAGCATGTGCGGTAGAGACCTGAAAACCAGCTGGCTGGCAGGAGGCGCACACTCATACGCAGCGGAGCTGAGTTGACCTGGGGCGACGGCTCACGTGCCCACAGAGAGGGTGCTGCATGCCACCTCTGGCACGCGTGCCATAGGTTCGCCATTTTTTTTTAAAATTTGATTTATATGCCGCCCTTCTCCGGAGATTCAGGGCGGCTTACAGTGCGTTAAGCAATAGCCTTCATCCTTTTGTATATTTTATACAAAGTCAGCTTATTGCCCTCACAAACTGGGTCCTCAATTTACCTACCTTAGAAAGGATGGAAGGCTGAGTCAACCTTGAGCCTGGGGAGATTTGAACTTACTTTAATTGCAGACAGTTGGTGTTAAATTACAGTGCTTTGTCCGCAGAGCTATCCAGGCTCCTATCCAGCCATTACGGACTTAGAGGTTTATCTGTGTCCTCAGGGTCACCTGAGTAGCGCTCCTGGTGCCTGTAGTCTGCAAAGTCTCCGCCTTTTATGTGATTCCTGAAAAGGATTCCATCCTTCAGGATAAAAAAGATTCCCCACCCTCATTTCAATAAAAACCAATTTGGATATAGTGAAAACCTAGTCTAATAACATAAGCCATTAATCTTTCCTATATTTTTCATAATAACAAATATTATGTTAACAAATATTTTTCATAATAACAAATAACATAATAACAAAAAATGATAATATTAATTACAAGAAATGGCTGGCACACGGCCCTTCCCATTTTTAACTGACAATCTGCACTTCATTGTTCTAAAAATGTTTATTGATTTATTTATTTATTGGTTCGATTTATATGCCGCCCTTCTCCGGAGACTCAGGGCGGCTTACAATGCGTTAAGCAATAGCCTTCATACTTTTGTATATACCTGCTTAGTAGGGCTTTCGCCCCCCCCCCCCCCAAAAGCGGTGTTCTTTTATATGCAAAGTCAGATTATTGGCTCCACAAACCGGGTCCTCATTTTACCTACCTCGGAAGGATGGAAGGCTGAGTCAACCTTGAGCCTGGTGAGATTTGAACTCGCGGTAATTGCAGGCAGCTGGCAGCTAAATGCTATTTAACAGCACTTTAGTCCACTGCACCACCAAGGCTCTTTCTTTTTTGGCAGAAAATCATAAGAAATCTAATCCACAGCTTTTGAGAGCAAAAATGCAAATAGAAAATTTTATTTTATTTTATTTTATTTTATTTTATTTTATTTTATTTTATTTTATTTTATTTTATTTTATTTTATTTTATTTTATTTTATTTTATTTTATTTTATTTTATTTATTTTATTTTATTTTATTTTATTTTATTTTATTTTATTTTATTTTATTTTATTTTATTATTTTATTTTATTTTATTTTATTTTATTTTATTTTATTTTATTTTATTTTATTTTGCATTATTGCTCATCCCACTAAGTGACTCTTGGCAGCAAACAAAATGTAAAAAATCAAAACAAGTGCAATAATAAACTGCAAAATTAAAATTAAACTGCCAAATTAAGATACTATATTCATTAGATTTTTTTTTAATTGCTAGAGCAATTATAGCATCATTTGTCTTAAACCATAAAATCTCTGGTTAAAAGACTATTTGGGGGGGGGGAAGGTGCAAGAAACCAGGAATGAGTTCAAAAGTACTACAAATTTATTTCATGCTACGTATACAGAAGAATCTGATCTATTAATGGTCAAGGCAAATTGGTGCTAGATAAGAGGCAATGGAATTCACGGATAGCTTAGGTCTCTTGTGGGAATGCAGCAACTCCAAACTAATGACGTATTTGACCCTACCCTCAGGCTCAGCCTGGTCATCTTCTACAAAGGTGGAGAAGGCACCAGTGGTGGGCTGCTGCCAGTTCAGACCTGTTCAGGCGAACCTGTAGTTCTGACCCACAGCTGGGCCTGCCCACCACCCTGGCGCTATCACGTCTTATATAATCACTGGTTTTTCGATGCCACGTGCACTCACATTTTCGGTTCTGGGCAAACCAGTTGTTACAGTATGTGACGCCCACCTCTGGAAGGCACCCTTTCCTCTCAAATGCCCATTAAATTTTAATTTACACCATTTGTTCGCTGTAAATCATTTTATATTATTTACATAGTGATCATTTATAGTTTCCTCACTCCTCTTTAGCATTTACATGAAGCTTCTGAATGAGGTCCTTCTGCACCACAGGTTAGCTTTCATTAGTGCACTGATGATAACCAGTTATATATTTCACCTCTGTAATGCCATTCAGGTATTTTATCATGTCTGCAGGCTGTGAGAAACTAGATGGGGATTAGGTGACTTGGGTAGATCAAGAGGTAGCTGCTATGGATTTGGGGCCACCCGGCTCCAAATATTTTCCATCATTCTCCAATCTGTGACAGCACCGGTTCTAAAGAAGAGTACCCCTCTTTTTGTGATCTGGATGGTCGAAAGCCATGAATATACTGGCCAGTGTATGAGTCTGTTCTCATTTTTCGGAGTATAAGACACACTTTTTCTCCCCTAAAAGAGGGTGAAAATTTGGGTGCATCTTATACACCGAATGTAGCCCTGCCCACCCGCTGGCCCCCACCCTTTGGCCTCTGCTTCCCAGCAATTTACCTCCTTGCAGCAAGCAGCAAATAGTAAACAGCCCGTTTCAGCTTCAACTCAGCCTGATTAGCACAAGCAGCTGATTGTCAGTTGGATCGGCCTCCCGATCCTCAGCTGTTTCAGGCTACAAGGATTGCCATTGCCTATTGCTGTGCGGGCAGATTTTTTTTTCTTGTGCTAATAGACTGTGTTGAAAATGAAAATGAAACTAAAGCAGGCTGTTTGCTGTTTGCTGCAAGGAGGCAAATTGCTGGGAGGCAGGTTTTTTTTCTTGTTTTTCACCCCCCAAAAAGTAGATGCATCTTATAATCTGGGGCGTACTCCGAAAAATACGGTATATGAGGTCTAATGTTTGCCTCCTGACTTGATATATTATATTCCTTTGTTATCTTCTTTTCATGCTGTGATATTTTTAAGCCTTGTTAGCTCTCCGGATTCTCTAGGCAACTTGTATATGTATGCAAATGATGGAAATTGACAAAAATAATGATCTGTAATTGAATCACTCATACTGCTACAAATAGGATTTAGTGCATTTATTTTGGGAAGATGTCCTGATGCAAATTTGTCCTTTGCATCCAACGTTTGGTAAAAGGTTATTTGTTCAATTGAAGTTTTTCTAAATTAGATTTTCAAGGGCTGTAATCTATTCACAAAAGATCATTCCTAAAATATTGAATTAGGACACGATAAAGGGCAGTCAGAGCAAAATCATTGCTCAGGATATTCATTCTTCATTATAAGTATACAAAAATAAATAAATAAACATACTTCTAGATCAGTGGTGGGATTCAAAATTTTTTACTACTGGTTCTGTGGGCGTGGCTTGGTGGGTATGGCAGGAGAAGGATACTGTAAAATCTCCATTCCCACCCCACTCCAGGGGAAGGTTACTGCAAAATCCCCATTTCCTCCCGATCAGCTGGGATTCGGGAGGCAGAGAATAGATGGGGGCGAGGTCAGTCAGAGGTGGTATTTACCGGTTCTCCAAACTACTCAAAATTTCCACTACCGGTTCTCCAGAACTGGTCAGAACCTGCTGAATACCACCTCTGTTCTAGATAAAGGTGTTATCCATTCTAGGTGTTAACCTGGTGAAAGAAAATAAATATTTCCTATTGCTTTCAATTCCCGAAAGATACAATAAAAATGTGCACTTATTCTACACTTTCCATCCAGGAATGCTGGTGATACGGAATTCAAGTGAAGAAGTGGAAATTTTCTCCTATATTTAGGAATGTTTAAGTTCCACAAAAATTTAGACAAATGCGGATCAGATTGAAGGTGCCATAGTCCCCCCCAACAATTGCATCTTTTTAACTATTGTAGAATTTAAGAAGTTTTCCAGCACAATACCATTTAATACCAACAGAATATAATATTATCTCTTGCTAAGTCAATAAGCCTTGACAGATTTATCCAAGAGCGCTTAGATCTGAGCTGCAAAAATCTGGAACTTGATCCCTAGATAGCAGTAGAGAAACACAGAAAGTGCTGGCAGTTTGCTGACCTCTAGTGGTCACATGGAGACTTGCAGCCCATCTCTCAGAACCCTAGCCTTTACTAGAGCAAAAAGTAGGGGGAAAATAGGTATGTTACCTGATTTTCATTAGAGTAGAGGAAAGGAAAATATTTAAAGCCAAGGACAGAAACTTCACTGTAATCCTGGGCCTGCTCAGAAATACTTATTTCATCTGCCTTTCTTCTGACAGTCAAGATAGCATACATTGATATCTACCCTAACTTTATCGCTAAAATAATAGCATTTTGAGAGATTTTTGTTTTTTAGATTGATCTGAGGAAAAAGTAACTGATTAGTGGATATTCAGTAAATTCTGTGATCCTGTTTCTGGATTCTCCTCAGGCCAAAGGATGTTACAAACATTTTGCCACACTACATTTGCTCTCAATGACTCATTTCAAAGAGTTATAACTTAGTGCCCATTACACTAATATCAACTTTCTGCTGATATCTGCAGTAATTAATTGCTGGGCCAGTGCAGGAACATATCAATGCAAAGTGAACATCACTTTTTGGCAGCTGAAATACCAGTTCCAAAATTTTGGCCATGCCTTTTAATACAAAGATAACAGAGTGTAGGAGATGACTAGGCAGAGCCTGAGGGAGGCGTCAAACACGTTTGGAGTCTCCAAACAGTTTGGAGTCTCTTTGTGCCCACAGATTAATGTCAAATGCAGGAAATCAGGAGTCTAGGCAGTTCAAATGAATATAAGGGTTTATTGCAAGCTTAAGCTGTCTACAAGAATCTGAACAACTAATGGTCAAAACAATTTGGTGGTAGATAAGGATCACGGTGGACGGGACATAGATCTTTGTGGCACAAAGGAGTTTGAGACTGATGACATGCTTGACGCTTCCCTCAGGATCGGCCTAGTCCCACCCCTTTATGTGTGTATGTGTCAGTCTGTCATGATTCATATAAAAAAGAGCAGGGTGTTAATGTCATGGTAGTGGCCACTATCTTAACCACCTTCCTGCAGATACATCTGTAGATAAGGACTTGAAGACATGGCCTACAGCTTATGTTAAGACCATGTAATGCATTCAAGATACGAGTGAAGCCAATATACATGAATGCATTCTTCTACCCAGTTTAGGTCTAATGTGTTCTTCATAAAGTAAAAAGGTCCTAATCACACCAAATTAATTCAACTCATCTCCGAAATGATTTCATATTAGCAGAAAACGTTCCATAATGACAATATATTAGTAACCGAGGTCTCCAAATTGCTCGTTCTAAAAGCATAAATTATCTGCCAGAAATGGTTCGCTCACCACTAATCAGCTGAATTTCTGACATTTAATGACACTATAATGATACTATAAAGAGCAAAGCATTAGTAGGACAGAGTTCTGTTTGTGATCAACTGTAATTTATTTATTTATTTATTTATTTATTTATTTATTTATTTATTTATTTATTTATTTATTCTCTTTGTATAACTGCCCATTTCAAACAAATGATTTTGGGTAGCAAACAATCATAAAATCAATTAAAACCAAATTACAATTACTATATATAAAAAATACATCATCTAAGATAATATAACTCATAAATGTTAACATAATCCGGAAAGGGGAGAGAAAAAAAAAATCAAACTTGACCAAGAAAAATTTGAAAGATATTCTCAAACACCCAGAAAGATATTCTTTCCACCCAAGTGAGAAAAGGTGCAGGACTAAACCCTCCCTCAAGAAATAAATAGCGATTGCCCAGACTCCAGCAGCAGTCTTGACCAACCAGGAGGTGTAGGATCTAACACAGAAGTGACCCAACCAAGAGCTACAAAAACCCTGTCCACTTCCTCAGGTTCAAAAGGATCCTGGTTATTATCATCATCATCATCATTTAACAACCCCATAATTCCTTGCGGGGTGGAGTCTGGGCAACTGAATGGAGCTGAGTGTTTTCCTGGCCGCATGCCCTTCCTGTCGCCAATGTGGAGTTTTGTTTAGCAGATATATTCTCAGTTTCGCCCTAGAGAGAAATCAGTGGTGGGTTGCTCCTGATTCGCACCGGTTCGCAAGAATCGGTAGTAAAAATTTGTAGTAGTTCAGAGAACCGGTAATAACATTGGCTGGCCATGCCCCCGAACCAGTCCCCGGCCTGGTCGCCGCTCACTTACCCCACCCACCTCATCAGCCAAAAAGGTTGTAGAAAAAAAATGCCTTTAAAAGCCTCTGGCGATCCCAGATGAGTTGCCTGATTGTCAGAGGCTTTTAAAAGCATTTTTTTTCTGCAATTTCTTCAGCCGAAAAGGTTGTAGGGGAAAAAATCCCTTTTAAAAAGCCTCTGGCAATCCCAGCTGAGTTGCCTGATTGTCAGAGGCTTTTAGAAGCATTTTTTTCTGCAACCTCTTAAGGTTGTAGAAAAAATGTTTTTTTAAAAAAAAAAAGTTGGCCATGCCCACCCAGTCACATTAGCCCCCCACCAAGCCATGCCCACAAAATAAGCCATGCCCACAGAACCAGTAGTAAAAAAATTTAGAACCCACCCCTGAGAGACATATCTGTCTCTACCTAGGATCAAACTCACAGCCTCCTGATTGTGAGGCAAGAGCTCCATCTCTAGGCCACTGTACCATTCAAAGGGATCCTGGTTATCCTCCCAGATTAGCAAGACTAAACCTTTGTAACCTCCACTGGCCCTGCACCAAAGCTGGAGTCCAATGCATTGTTAATCTGAGTGACTTTATCTGCTTGATGTGAAGCATATTCCTCACAAGAACTCTGTAGGTGAATCACACAATTACTCTCTCCAAGGAGGATCGGGGTCACCCAAGACCAAGCCGCTGGTGGGCTCCCTATGGACAGAATAAGGACAGAGAAATAATTATTCTGCATAGCATTCAGTGCCTCTAAATAAATAGTCCTGCTATACTTTCAACCTTTACCCCCAACACATACATAGACACACAAGTCCATCCAGTGGTGGGTTCCTCCCGGTTCGGCCCGGTTCGGCCAAGCCGGTAGCAGTGACCATATGAGGTCACCGAACCGGTTCTGCCCCCCCAGCCCCTCGCCCCCCCCCAACCACCCTGCATTATTCTTACCTTTTATTTGGCCCCACCCCCAATCTATTGCTGCCTCCTGAGTCCCAGCTATCGGCTAGAGGGAAAAAAACTCTTTAAACTCTTGCCCTGGGGCTTCAAAGGGCCGCCCTACGTCTGATCAGTGGTAAAACAAAACAAATGAGTAGACCAGTGCCTGCAAAAAATAAATGGGTAGACCAGTGCCTGCAAAAATAAATAGGTAGACCAGTGCCTACAAAAATAAATAGGTAGACCAGCGCCTGCAAAACAAATGGGTAGATCAGTACAGCTCTGCAAACAGTTAAAAGCCTGGTAGACTAGTACCTCTGCTAAATCCTAAAGAATTGTCACATGATCATCAAGCCACGCCCACAAAATAAGCCACGCCCACAGAACCAGTAGTAAAAAAAATTAGAACCCACCCCTGAGTCCATCCAACACTGGACACACCTGACAGTGAATCAATTCCTCCCCCCCTTCCTGGCTTTCACCCCTGGGAAGCAAAAGAAACCTCATTCAGGTTCAATTACAATGATTAGCAATAGTACTTAGACTTATACACAGCTTTACAGCCCTCTCTAAGCAGTTTACAGAGTCAGCCTCTTGCCCCCAACAATTTGGGTCTTCGTTTTACCAACCTCAGAAGGATGGAAGGCTGAACCAACTTTGAGCCAGTGAGAATCAAACTGCTGGCAGTCGGCAAAGTCAGCCTGCAATACTGCATTCTAACCACTGCACCACCACGGCTCACTATAGTATTATCAAATAGTATTAAAGGCTCAAATTCAAGTGGCTTCACATTTGGTTGGGGTAGCATCAGATAACAGGCAGGATTATGATTTTTGCTGGAGATGCTCAACCGTTAATCTGCTGCTTGTATCAATTTTTGGTTAGGTTTACATCCTTCCTTTCCTTCAAAAACATAAAATGGTTTACAAAATAGAATCTCAATCCTTCGATTTTATTTGCATCAAACTGACTCTATGCAACAGGAGTTTAGAGAGCTAGTGACTGTTGCCAAGGCTGAGGAAAGATTTAAAGCTGGATCTCCCAAGTCTTGGTCCATCTCTTTAACCATACCATCTCAAGAGCCTTGGTAGTACAGTGGTCTAAAGCACCCTGTTATTAAGAACATCTGCCTGCAATTACTGCAGGTTCAAATCTCGCCAAGGCTCAAGGTTGACTCAGCCTTCCATCCTTTCTAAGGTAGGTAAATTGAGGACCCAGTTGTGGGGGCAATAAGCTGACTTTGTATAAATATACAAAAGAATGAAGGCTATTGCTGAGCACATTGTAAGCCGCCCTGAGTCTCTGGAGAAGGGCGGCATATAAATCAAATTTAAAAAAAACAAATGCCTGCTTCAATAGAACAACAGTCCATGGAGCAGAAGGGAAGATAATATTTCAGTAAAATCAAAATTATATTCTTGTTTTCCAGGGATAGAGGCTAAATCCAAAATACAGAAGGCTTTTTTTTTTTGGACAGTTATTTGGCTCTCTAAATTGAAGTTGGATCCCTACAAAAGAACACAAATTTAATGCAAAACAATGCAACAGGGGCTTTATGCGAAATTTGATGCTTTGGAGAGCTGTAGAAAGATTCGAGTGTCTGTAAAAGTGGTAATAAATGAAAATCTGTCTTGCAACCCGTTAGACTTTTTCCGCTTCTGGGTGTTTGAGAATATCTTTCGAATTTCTCTTGGTCGTGTTTAATTCCCTGCCCCCTCCAGAGTTAGATTTATTGCTAGAGGTGCTGAAGGGTATTGCTGATGGTATTGTTATTTTCTGTTGTAAATTCTTCCCATCCCTCTGAAGGTTCCCTTGTACCTCACATTTGCCAATTGCAAAACCTTATGGGAAACATTCTCTCATAATATCTTCCCTTGGGATTTAAACAAAGCGTGGGAATCCAGGTATTATGCAGGCCGTTGAAGACATTATTGTGCAATGAAAATCAGGATAATATCCACTGGCTTTCTTGTAATAAAAATCAGATCAAATTCTGCCCTTGGGAATTTCATTTAAGTTCTCTCTCTTTTTGGGGGGGAGAGAAGGAATTCTAAAGCACATTTTCCTTCCTCTGATTAAAACGGAACCGACAGAAAAATGAAGGATGCCCCTTTTGCACTAAACACTTGCAATGGGGCTTCCAGTTTGCATAAATCCAAAAAGGAAACGGGAAAGTAGAAACAGTGAAATCAAGTGGCTTCCTCATCAAGTTCACAGGTCCTCAAGGAGTCCTTTGCTATATTGAAAAAGAAGACACCAGAGGACCAACTCAATGTACTTTGGTTCCATTCTGAACAGCCAAGGGAAATCATTGGAAGATTTTAATTCAAACTATTTGCCATTGGTGAACAGTGGAAGTGTTGTGGATTTTTTTTTTCTCCAGCACATTAGGCTCTGCAGCAGTGGTGGGTATCAAATTTTTTTACTACCGGTTCTGTGGGTGTGGCTTGGTGGGCATGGCATGGCTTGGTGGGCATGGCTTGGTAGGCGTGGCAAGGGGAGGATACATTCCCACCCCACTCCAGGGGAAGGATGCTGCAAAATCCCCATTTCCTCCCGATCAGCTGGGACTCAAAAGGCAGAGAATAGATGGGGGCAGGGCCAGTCAGAATTTTTACTACCGGTTCTCTGAACTACTCAAAATTTCCGCTACTGGTTCTCCAGAACTGGTCAGAACCTGCTGAAACCCACCTCTGATCTTCAGATGTCATTAACGTAGACCAGGGGTGTCAAACCTAAGGCCCAGGCACCGGATCTAGCCCACGGGGTGCTTACATTTGGCCCGTGGGGCCAACCTGGAAGCAGCAAAGGACCAGCCCATGGTGCCTTTGCCAGCTAAAATGGAGGCCCCCACTCCCAGCTCCATTTTCACTGACAGAGGGTTGCAGGAGGCCGTTGCGGCTGAAAATGGAGCTCGGGAGCCCGTTTTCACTGGCAGAGCCCTCAGGCCACAGGCACCCCGACATGAGTGATATCGGCCTGGTCATGCCTACCCCGGCCCCCCAAGGTCAAACACAACTCTGATGTGGTCCTCAGTGAAATCGAGTTTGACGCCCCTGATGTAGACATTAAAATAAAATGACTTACCATTCAATAGTGCAAGTAGTCCTCAACTTATGACCACAGTTGAGCCCATAATTTCTGTTGCTAAGCGAGATGTATGTTAAGGGAGCTATTCCCCATTTTACGATGTTTCCTGCCACAACTGCAATCACTTCAGTTGTTAAATTAGTGGCGCATGTTGTTAAGTGAATCTGGCTTCCCCATTGATTTTACTTGTCAGAAGGTCGTCACAGGGGATCACATGACCCTGGGACACCGCAAACATCATAAACGTTAATGTCATTTAATTTTTCCCCCAAATAAGATATGCAAGCTTCATTCTAGCTCCAAAATTCACCACTATTTCTGTAAAAACTGAACATTCTTCAACACATCGGAAATGTTTATTGTCCTGCAATTTTCATTCTGTTTCCACTGAAAAATTAAACCGTTTCATCTTTTTTTAATTTCATTTTCCCCCCCAATTCTAGTTATGAGCAGAACATATTTTTGTTCAGATGGAGCATGAGACCTGTGATTGGTCTGAGAGTCAAGAGAGGAATCAACCTGGAGTTGTTACGTTTCCACACGTGGTGTAAGTCCAGCCCCCTCTTGAATTCCACGGACTCTTATCTAGTGTCAATTTAGTGCTGACCATTAGTTGGCTAATTTCTTGAGTTCAGGAATGAGCAATAAATCAGCTTAACTGGAACTTAACGTGTGGTCCTGATACTTTGCTCCTGACATTAGGCAGGGATCTGTGCAGAGTGTGGTAAACAAGTCTTAAAGGTGACCTTAATGATACAATCAAAGCACTGCATGGGGGGGAAATTGATTTTTTTATAAACCATACCCTACAGACCTCTTCCCTGCTCCATGTATTAGAGAAGAGACCCAAAGCGATCTTATACTTTATAATGTTCTGGTTCTGTGATCTTCTTTTTCTTCTCCTTCTCCTTCTCCTCCTCCTCCTCCTTCTCCCCCTCCCATCTTTCTTCTTCTTCTCCTCCCCCCTCCCATGCTTCTTCTTCTTCTTCTCCTTCCCCCTTCCCATCCTCCTCCTCCTCCTCCTCCTTTCTTCTTCTCCTTCTCCTCCTCCTCCTCTTCCTCCTCCTCCCCCTCCTCCCCCTCTCATCCTTCTTCTTCTCCTCCTCCTCCTCCCCCTCCCCTCCTCCTTCTTCTTCTTCTCCTCCTCCTACCCCTCCCATCTTTCTCCTCCTCCTCCTTCTCCTCCTCCTCCTCCTCCCCTTCCCATACTTCTTCTTCTTCTCTTCCTCCTTCCCCCTCCCACCCTCCTCCTCCTCCTTCTTCCTCCTAGCGTATTCCCACAACTACAGGGTCTGCTTTTCAGATCCTTGAACCCACTTTGCGCGATCAGCTGTGTCTCCAGGGCGCAGGCCCACAGCTTGCATATCTTTGTTGATGGTGTCTTGCCATCTCTGTTTTGGACACTCACGGGGTCACTGGCCATTGACTTCTAGTTGGTAGGCAGCCTTGGCCACAATGGAAGGTGCTGCTCTCTGGACATGTCCATACCAGTGGAGTCAGCCTTCTCTCATCTTCTCTATAATTCTGGTTCTGGTTCTGTGATAACAAACTAAAATATTTAGAATGTTGCATGTTAGAATGGATGGAAAGTCATAATACCTGCATCAGCCTTTGTCTTGAGTTTTTTTCCCCCCACAAACTGAAGACAGCCTTGGAAATGCCCTATAGAGAAAATGTTTATCCTATGGAAAAGACAGTGGTGTGGTGGCTCAGCGGTTAAGATGCTAAGCTTGTTTGAGACCCGAGCACCAGGTGACAGGGTGAGCTGCTGTCCTTACCTCAGCTCCTGCCAACCTAGCAGTTCGAAAGCATGCAAATGCGAGTAGATAAATAGGTACCACTTTGGTGAGAAGGTAACAGTGCTCTCTGATGTCATGCTGGTCACATGACTGCAGAAATGTCTTCAGACAGTGCTGCATCAATGCCCCTTGAAATGAAGATGAGCATCACCTCCTATAGTCAGTGACAATTAGCAAAGTGAAATCCTCAGAGACTCCTTTACATATGGAAAAGCAGCTGGAAAAAAATAGTTCTTTTTTGCACTGTATTTTGCAGAAAGAGAAAGAGAGAGAGAAACAGAGAGAGAGGGAGAGAAACACAAAGAGAGGGAAGGAGGGAGGGAGATGATAGAGAAGAGAGAGAGAGATGGACAGCTAGATATAGATGGATGGATAGATGATAGAAGATACAAAGATGAGAGAGAGAGATATGGAGGGATGTACAGTGTGCATTGTAAAGCTAGATGTGGATGGATGGATAGATGATGGAAAGATGAGAGAGAGAGAGAGAGAGAGAGAGAGAGAGAGAGAGAGAGAGAGAGAGAGAGAGAGAGAGAGAGAGAGATTTGGAGAAATAAGTTAGTCTAGTTACAAACAGCTAAATGCAAATTAGTCAGATGTTGATCAAGCTTTAAGTAGATTCTAGGTAGTTATGTTTTTAGAAAACATCTTGTCTGGGCTTACTTCCACTTTCTTGTTTTAGTTACTATTTATATAACTCCCAAAATAGGGAAAGGGAACTAGATACATCAATGGAACAATTTCTTTGCATAAATAAGAATTGAAAAAGCTGTTAGTATCTCTTTTTCCAGAAACATTTTTTGAAGACCATATACCCAAACAATTTTTTTAAAAAAATAGGGTGTTTTTTTTTCCAGAATACATTTCGAGATAATTGTAATGGGGTAAAATGAATAACTTAAATGAGCACAAACTCACATCTTCAAGTAATTAAAATTAAAAGTAATTAAAAGACTTGAAATGTTGGGCTTAGAAAATTTAAAACTAGGCCACCTTCGGTCTGACCTAAGCATAGCTCATAAAATCATCTGCTACAATGTCCTACCTGTCAATGACTACTTCAGCTTCAACCACAACAATACATGAGCACACAATAGATACGAACTTAAAGTGAACCGCTCCAAACTCGATAGCAGAAAATACAACTTCAGCAACAGAGTGGTCAATGCCTGGAATGCACTACCCGACTCTGTGGTTTCATCCCAAACCCCCCAAAATTTTAACCTTAGACTGGCTACTGTTGACCTCACCCCAATTCCTAAGAGGTCTGTAAGGGGTGTGCATAAGAGCACCAGCTGTCCTAATGTTCCCCTTATTTGTATTCATTTTATGTATTCAATTCATGCTTATACTTATATATATTATCTAATTTGTACTCGACAAATAAATAAATAAAAATAAAAATAGTTTTCCAGCCCTGATATTAATGTTTCTCAGTGGCTCTTTGCAGCAAAGGTACATTTTCTCAAGATTCTTAAACTTCTTTTGAGTTTGTGAAGTTAGGTTTCTAATTTTAAGGCAACAGAACTGCAAAGCTTTTTTGCACCATGTAGAAGATATGGATGCTTCATTCCTGGAGATTTTTAAGAAGAGATTGGACAGCCGTTTGTCTGAAATGATATAGGATTTCCTGCTGGAGTGGGGGTTAGGCTAGAAGACTTCCATGCTCCCTTCCAACTCTGTTATTCTGTTAATCAATATTATAGGTTCCAGATCTCTCTGGTGTTTACAATTCTCTTATGAATGGGACTATTGTGGAATGAACGTTTTATACTCAGTGCTACGCTAAAAATTATCCCAAGGAAGAAACAAAATACCCAACCAGTGACATCCTGTCCTACATGTACCCAAGTTCTCTTTCCCCACTCACTGCCACTTCCAAACTATCCACAATAGCTTCTTTTCAGAGATATTTCATAAGAATTTGAGTTCAAGGGGTTGCAGTTCAGCAGTCATTGTGGTTACAGAAGTTACAAGCTTAATTCAGCAATATCGAGTGTGTCTGTCTTTTACTTTGTCTTCCAGAAGAACGTGTGTCATTTGGGGACAGGTTTTGAAATGAAATGAACCCCTCCTTTGGAATCGCTGTGATTTTATACTTATGTGATTAGAATTCAAGAATCACCGAGTGGGAAGGTGACATTTAGACAGGCAAGGCCACTGCCTGCTCAAAGCAGGAATCCAAATTAAAGCATTAGAGGACAGATGGATCTCTTTAAGTTGGGTTTAAACATTTTTGTAAAGACTTTTATTTTAAAGGCAGCTGGACTTTCTGATTTTTCTTTAAGACATTTTGCTTCTCATCCAAGAAGCTTCTTTAAAATAAAGCACCGTTGGGACAACCATGACTTGGATGAATGAGAAACGACTTAGATATTTTATGTAAAGAGGAGCCCGCCATCTTCCCACTAGAAAGTTGAAATGTTTTTACACTTATTTTTCCCTTCTGTAATTGAAGACCATTTTTCTCCATGGTACATGAGAGAAAATAGAT
Organism: Arizona elegans; assembly: GCA_022577455.1. Lineage (NCBI taxonomy): Eukaryota > Metazoa > Chordata > Lepidosauria > Squamata > Colubridae > Arizona > Arizona elegans. The sequence continues at coordinate 6,239,125 of JAKOOJ010000009.1, read as the reverse complement.
CTTGCCCTTCTTTCCTGAGAGTGAGAACAATTAATTGCTGAAACAGGTTGCTTCCTGAAGTTGTGATGCTCCATTACTGGGTGTTTTCAAGAAAAGAATGGACAACCAATTTTCCTGAGTGGTATAAGGACATTTGCCTTGGGCAGGGGATTTGTCTAGAACCGTGATAGCGAATCTATGGCACGCATGTCACAGGTGGCACGTGTAGCCATATCAGTGAGCACATGAGCTCAGCTCCAGCACACATGCGCGCACTGGCCAGCTTATTTTCAGGTCTTCTGGGCCCACCAGAAATAGGGAAACAGGCTGTTTCCTGCCTCCAGAGGGCCTGGGGCAGGGGGGAAGGCCCGTTTTTCTTTCTCACCTGGCTCCAGGGTCTCTCTAGGATAAGGTGACCAGATTTTAACATTGGTAAAGAGGGACATTGTGGGCGTGGCTTATTTTGTGGGCGTGGCTAGCTGGTCATGTGACTGGGTGGGCGTGGCTAGCTGGTCATGTGACTGGGTGGGTGTGGCTAGCTGGTCATGTGACCGGGTGGCCATGGCTATGCGTATAGGGTAAGGTGAACAGATTTTAACATTGGTAAGAAGGACACCATTGTGGGCTTGACTTATTGTGTGGGCGTGGCTTGGAGGCCATGTGACTGAGTGGGCGTGGCTAGCTGGTCATGTGACCGGGTGGCCATGGCTATGTGTATAGGGACTACTCAGAGGGCTGAAAAGTCATTTCTGACAGGTCCTCACACTTTTGACTGGTCCTCACACTTATGACCATCCTCACATTTATGCCCGTGCAGTATTCTTAACAACCATGTCACTCATTTCACAACTGCTTCTCTTTACCATGGTGACAAGATAGGGCAAAAACGTAAAATGTGAGGACAGTCGTAAGTTCGAGGACTGGTCAAAAGTGTGAGGACCAGTCAAAAATAACTTTTTCAGCCCTCTGAGTAGTCCATATGCACAAAAGGACTAACCAGAGGGCTGAAAAAAGTCATTTCTGACAGGTCCTCGCACTTTTGACTGGTCCTCACACTTATGACCATCCTCATATTTATGCCCATGCAGCATTCTTAACAACCATGTCACTCATTTCACAACTGCTTCTCTTCACCATGATGACAAGATAGGGCAAAAATGTAAAATGTGAGGACAGTCGTAAGTTCAAGGACTGGTCAAAAGTGTGAGGACCAGTCAAAAATAACTTTTTCAGCCCTCTGAGTAGTCCATATGCACAAAAGGACTAACCAGAGGGCTGAAAAAAGTCATTTCTGACAGGTCCTCGCACTTTTGACTGGTCCTCACACTTATGACCATCCTCACATTTATGCCCGTGCAGCATTCTTAACAACCATGTCACTCATTTCACAACTGCTTCTCTTCACCATGATGACAAGATAGGGCAAAAATGTAAAATGGGAGGACAGTCATAAATTCGAGGACTGGTCAAAAGTGTGAGGACCAGTCAAAAATAACTTTTTCAGCCCTCTGAGTAGTCCATATGCATTAAAGGATACAGCAATAGAGAGGGATGAAGGAATGGAAATTAGAGTAGGAGTGAGGGTAAGAGAGGGAGGAAGAGAGGAGGAGAAGAAGAAAGGAAGAGGAAGTAGGGAGGAGAAAAAGAGGGTGGGGGGAAGAGAAAGTAAGAAGGAAAGAAAAGAGAGTGGTGGTAGGTTTGAGGAGAAAGATTGCTGTACAATAAAAAAGATGAAAGGGAAGAAAGCCAACCCCAAGCAAATATAAAGATATTAAGATTAAGAATGAATTGTTAAACTTTAAAGAATAAAAGAGAACAAATATGAATAAATAGCAATAATTAGAAACACACATACAAACATGCAATGTATTTTCTTTGAACAGAATATTTGGCTGGTTCACAAATTTAAACAGTGTTTAGTCATTTCAATTAAATTTACAATTTCTATATTTCCTTTTTGCCATATTTATTCCTCATCTATTTTTTTAAAAAAACAATATTACCCTTCATCCTCATCTCTAATCTTAATCAAATTCAATTTTTCCCTTCTATTCTATATTATACTCCTTCCCATTGTCATCTATTTTTATATCCATCCTCACATTGGTTAATTATATAATTATGTAATACAGTTGTTTAATACAAATTCAACATTTTAATATAAATCAATTAGTTATATAACTATCTTTTTTGTATATTAATCAATATGAACATGAATATTCCAATTATTTCCATGCAATCCAATTTCTTACAAATCAATTAATTATATTTACCAATAATAATAAACCAAATAATTTCCCCCATATATTCCTCCAAACCACAACTTAACCATTTCTGCTTTCAACACAATATACAATTATTAATAGTATCTCAATTATTACAATTCCCTAGTTAAATAGAGCTTTTTTTCTTTTGTGTTTTAAAATCTTGAACTCTCCTCTTTTGCCCAAAATTTCCCATTGTTTGCAGTTTTGTACCTACCTTTTTTGGTGAGGAAAAAGAAAAAGAAAAAGAAAGAAATCTCTCTCTGCCTCATTTTGTCATGTTGCAGGTTTAGTTTCGCTTTCGCCTTTGTTTTCAGTATAGCTAGGGGGGTTGGGAAATCTGCTCCAGGAACTTTTTGCAGCTTTTTGCAGCTAATTAACCTAGCGGAAGCTGTTAACAGGGGCTGTTTTTTCTATTTTTGCAGGCATGGGTCTATTCATTTTTTTTTAAACACTGATCAGCTGTAGGTCGGCCCTTTGAAGCCCCGCGACAAGAGTTTAAAGAGTTTTTTTTCCCTCTAGCCATCAGCGGGGATTCAGGAGGCAGAATGAAAAATCGGGACTTTTTTAAAATGCTGCGGGACGCGGGACAAATTGCTCAAAAGCGGGACTGTCCCGCCAAAAGCGGGACGTCTGGTCACCTTACTCTAGGAGTCTGGGGAGGGCAAAAACAGCCTTCCCAAACCCCCCGCCCCGGAGGTCCTCCGGAGGCCAAAAACAGCCCATTACCAGAAGTTGTTAAACGGGCCATTTTCGGCCTCCGGAGGACCTCCAGGAGAAGGCCATTTTTGCCCTCTCCAGGCTCCTAGAGAGGCTCTGGAGGCTGGGGACAGCAAAAAATGAGCCTTCCAGTTGCACCGGAAGTTGTCAAAGGGGCCATTTTCGGCCTCCAGACCTCCCGGGGGGTAGGGAAGGCCGTTTTCACCCTCCCCAGACTCCTAGAGAAGCCCTGGAGCCAGGTGAGAAAGAAAAATGGGCCTACCGGGCCATTGCGTGCCAGGAGCAGGGGAGTGGGGGAGCGTGCGCATGTGCAGGGGCAGGGAGCATAGAATTATGGGTGTGGGCACACACGCGTCCTGGCATGCAATAGCAAAAAGGTTAGCCATCACTGGACTAGAAGACCTTATAGAAAGTTAGCACCCACCCCTCTCCTAGAAGAATGAAATATTTTGAGAAAAATGTTTAAAAAAGGCAGAATATTATATTTCCCTGGATGAGAAATTGAGAAATGTGCTCTTGGATACACCTTTTTTGATGGCCCTCAGCAGATGTCAGCACTTAAGAGACAAAGAGATTCTATTCATAAGCAAATACCCTGCAGCAAGGTCTGAACAAAGGTAGGATTAGCCCTCAGCCCACAATAGGAATTGCCCAACATGCCCCTTCATTGCATCATCAGACCAAGCTTCAACCAAGCTTGGCTCAGACAACGTACAGAGCCAGCTGTGACCTCCTACAACAGCCACTAGAATACATATTCTTGCACCGGAACAGGAAGCTCAAGTTCAAAGCCTACGAGAAGGTATAAATACCCCTCACTCTCAACTCCATGTGCATCAAAATCACATGTACTAGGTGGTTCTGCTTCATCATTAAACCATCTTTCCAGTCAGCCTCCATATTTCCAGCGTCTTTCTCCCGGCTTGGAACTGAACCAGATGGATATTTCTTCTAACAACCTCCAAGGTCCTTTCTAGCCTTGTGAATCTATGATTCTATGAATTGTGATGTCAAGATACGTGTTCTGCCATTTTGATATCATTTCAATAAGAAGGGACACCTATGTCTAAGTGCTGACACGAGACACAGCTCCCAACACATGGGAGAACTTTTGAGGGGGGAAAAGCCTTTTATAACTTATACACAAACCTTACCATCCTTTCATTAAAAAGAACCAATGTTTACCTGATAGCTAACATTACCACCATCTAGTGGAAATCATAAGGCACAGTAGATTTCCACCTGATAGTACACAATATAATAAATATAGTCATTTCATCTGGGGAATGGAAGATTATTTTTTCGTATAAAGATACGGGTTCTAGGCCTACTTTGCTTAAATTTAATGGCGGACATATCAAAGCTTCAATCCTCTGCAGGCGTAGTCCTGAATCTGTAATCCCACAGCATTTTCATATATTTTGGTCCGGCAACTCTACGGAAAACACTCACAGCAGTTTCTCTCCATTCCAAACCATTCTGTGCATATAATAGGTTGGCTTATTTTTTTATTTATTTTTTTACTTTGACCCTGTCATTCAAAGGCCCTCAGTAAATATGCCCTCTACGAAATGAGTCTGTTGACCTCTGGCCTCTTCTACCATCTCTCAAATAGATTTCATAGCACAACCCACAACTTGTAATTTAGTACAAATTCCTTTCAGCTGGCAGCTCTTTTGAAGGAAAAAAAAGAGAAGCCTCTTTGTTGTTGTTGATTTGTTTTTTCTGTCCCTTAATGTGGAGCCATTATCTGATGTTTTGTTCTCATATTGCTCACTCAGCCGTCTTCCTTCTCTTTCTGTTCAGACAGCCACTCAGTCATGCCCTGCTCCAATGGTTTTTCCACCCCTCCGTCCAGTGGTGAAATCCAAATTTTTTTACTACCTGTTCTGTGGGCGTGGCTTGGTGGGCGTGGTGTGGCTTGGTGGACATGGCAGGGGAAAGATACTGCAAGTTCCCCATTCCCACCCCACTCCTGGGGGAAGGATACTGCAAAATTCCCATTCCCTCCCCACTCCAGGGGAAGGATATTGCAAAATCTCCGTTCCCACCCCACTCCAGGGGAAGGATACTGCAAAATCTCCAATCCCACCCCACTCCAGGGGAAGGATATTGCAAAATCTCCATTCCCTCCCCACTCCAGAGGAAGGATTCTGCAAAATCTCCATTCCCACTCCACTCCAGGGGAAGAATATTGCAAAATCTCCATTCCCACCCACTCTGGGGCCAGCCAGAGGTGGTATTTGCCGGTTCTCTGAACTACTCAAAATTTCCGCTACTGGTTCTCCAGAACCTGTCAGAACCTGCTGGATTTCACCCCTGCCTCCATCTGCCTTTCGTAAAAAGAGGACAATTGTGTTATGGAATGAAAGACTGAAAAACATTCCTGGGTCAGCCAGATACAGTTTATTGCGCAGGTTCAGAGCCAGATTTCTACCTGAAATTCTGAACCCCGGAAAGCTCTGATACAACTGCTTATATATGTTTCCAAAACAAAGGGTTTGGTGAGCACATGCATTTTTCCATATATGGTTAACATACACTTGTTATATGATAATTGACACTTCCTAATTACTAAACCATTATTTTCTAGTTTATAAGATTACCTTTAGCTAGACAACCTTCCTTAGTTCTGTAATTACTAATACGGGAGATTTATTGCTGTCCTTAGGTAATAAGTAACTCTTTGTAACATACATGTCCTTGTGTCTTTGACAGTGAGTCCCCTCAGATGTTTTCCATATGGCTGTCCTTCCATGACAGCTAGGCCTCATCAGGAGATATATTGCCAATAATGGGATTTAGCTGATTTTTAATATAATCTCCAAACAAGCACATTTATCCCTTATAATAATGTGAATAGAGAGGGTCCTTTAGTGTTCATGTAACTGACCCTGTATGATTCCTACTTTATTCACATTAATTGGGCTGCTTGGCTTTCTGTTAGTCCACGCTCAGGTCATCAGTAATATATGAAATCTCATAACCAAGCCAAATATATGGCATCCCCAGCTTTGTCTATATATTGTCTTTACTACTCTTGATTATTTGGGGAATGTGACTTCCTTATATAAGCTAGGAATGCAATAGTCCTCCACTTAAAACTATTCATTTAGTGACCATTTGAAGTTACAACAGCACTGAAAAGAGGGACTTATGACTTTTTTTCACACTTCCAACCATTGCAGCACCCCCGTGGTCATTATGATCAAAATTTGGACACTGGCATGCATTTATGATAGTTGCAGTGTCCCGGGATCTTGTGATCCCCTTTTGTGACCTTCTGACAAGCAAAGCCAGATTCACTTAACAACTGTGTTACTTAACAACTGCAGTGATTCACTTAACAAGTATGGTAAGAAGTGGTTGAGCGAGTTTTGCTCCAGTTTATGACCCTTCCTGCCACAGTTGTTAAGTGAATCACTCCAGCTGTTAAGTTGGTAAGTGTTGTGGCCTGCCAGCAGCCAGCGGAGCTGGTGGCAGACTCAGACAGTGAGGAGATTGGGGAGGAACATGGGCCAGTCCTGGAGTCTGTGGAAGGCTCTGATGAGTGCTCTGCGTCGGAGGCAGAGATGGGGCCAGGGCAGTGGTGGGTTCCTCCCGGTTCGGCCTGGTTCGGCCGAGCCAGTAGTGGTGAAGATATGATGTCACCGAACCGGTTCTCTTGGTCTGGGAGTTGGTCCCTCCCGCCTGTCCCCACGTTATTCCTACCTTTTATTTCTTCTTTTTTAGCCCAGCTGATAGGTGCAGCAGAGTGCATTGCCTCACCTCAGCTGGGCAGATTCGTAACGCACTTGCGTGGAGCATAAGTTTGGCGGCAATCATGCACGAAGTGCATGCACGAAGAGAACCAGTAGTAAAGTAGCTGCCTTCGGAGTCGGACATCAGTGGGGAAGAAGAACAGCTGGAGCCTGTTCCCAGTGTGCACATGCACAGAGCTGCCAGGAGAAGGGTACAGCTAAGGAACAAGGGTCGACTCAGGAGTAAAGCCACAGGTGGACAGTGAATGGCCCGTCCCATAGAGAATAAAGATCAGCAAAATGGGTGGGGAGTTTGCAGGAGACAATTAGTTCAATTCATTAGAGTGAAAATCTGTTCCTGACTTCTTGCCAAGTATTGTCTGCTATAGAGTGGCGTTTGGAAGATATCGGCCTGGCAGCTCTCCAAGCCTGATAAAGGTCTGTAGTTGTGAAATCTCTTGAAAGACTATTGGCTGGAACTTTGCTGGAGAGGAATTCCCTTTAACCTAAATAAAAAGGGTTTTATCAGGACGAGGAATCGGCTTTGTGCTTTTGGGAAGCCTAAGTCAGAACAAAAACATGGTTATTAAGTGAATTTGGCTTCCCCGTTGACTTTGCTGAACAGAAGGTTGCAAAAGGTTATCACATGACCTTGGGACACTACAATTGTCATAAATATGAACCAGCGGCCAAGTGTTTGAAGTTTGATCACATGTCCATGGAGATGCTACAATGGTTGCAAATGTGAAAAATGGTCACTTTTTTCAGTGCCATTGTAATCTCAAACAGTCTCTAAATGAATTGTTGTAAGTCAATGACTACCTGTATTTCATTCCTCATTCTACCATATTTCAGAGTATAAGACGCACCTTAGTTTTTGGGGAGGAAAATAAGAAAAAAGCTGATTGGCAGGTGGATCAACCTCCCAGAATACCTCCAATCAGCTGTTCCCAGAGGTGAATTTTAGCAACAGGTTCCTTGGTTGTGAGCTCTGTGCCTTGCTTTTTTTTTTCCTTTTTTTTTTCTGCCTCTGAAACTTCTGAAACTCCATGTCAGAAAAAAACTTTCTTTTCTTACCTCTGAAAGCCTCCGAAACAGAGTTTCAGAAAAAAAGCCTCTGAAGCTCTGTTTGGAGGCTTTTTTTCTGAAGCTTTGTTTCTGATGCTTTTTTTCAGTCTCTGAAACCTCCGTTTGAGAAGCTGGGCATGGCTACATTCGGAGTATAAGACGCACCCGGATTTTCACTCTCTTTTTTGGGGGGAAAGGTGCATTTTATACTTGAAAAATGCGGTAAATAAAACGGTTGTAGAAGACAATCATGTAAAGCGATTGCATAAGAATTTACAGAAATCCATCGGTTTACCGCCAGCCTTATTTAAATAACATCTCTCCTTTTTTGTATGTCTGATCTTATTTTGGGAGGGGGAGGAAGGAAGACATTTATCATAACCAATCATATCTGATTAAGGAGGAGGTAAAATACCTTCTTTTTGTCATACGGGACTCTATATGTAGCTTCAGACAACTGCAGATTTTTACATCAAAGTTATTAACCTCTGAAAAATAGAGGTTATAATAATGGAAGCACTGACACACTTCATCATGAAGGTCACAAGCAGTGTTATTATAGTAAACTCAATGTTCTCTCTGTGGAAATTGTGTAAAGAGCCTTTGTCATGTCCTACTTCATGAAAAAAAAAATGAAATTGGAATTCACATTTGCAGACGTTTCTTGATAGACTGCTCTCAAAGTGCTTTCAACAAACCAGAGGGAATAAGGAAGAATATTAAGCCACAAGCTTTTTAACATCACTTTGTCAGTAGCTATGAATGATGAAAACTTAACTTTTTTTTTCCAGGTGGCTTGTTATTTTTATTTTTATTTTTTCGTCCTTGGCAGGAAGCTTCTGTCCAGATATCAGCTGCTATAAGAAATCCTTTCTGCTGTGGGTTTACCAAGGCTATTTCCTTCAAATCCACCTTGCCAACTCTATCAAAGCAGATGACTGATCTCTCTTGTTAAAATTCCCATTGCTGCGAGAAGATCGTGGATCATACCATCCGAAGTACAAGAGGGGAAGCCATTTGAATATTTTTCCCTTTTGACAGCGTTGTTGGAAATCAACCACAATGAAACTAGTAAAGGCAGAGTAAGGCCAGCTTTCTCCACAGTAGGTTACCCTGCTATGTCTAAAACTATACAGCAGGAATGTCAACTCATGGCCCATGAGTCAGATCCGGCCCGCGAGGTAGTGGTGGGATTCGGCCAGTTCTCTCCGGATCGCGCGAACCGGTAGTGGTGACTGCAGGAGGCTCCGCCCGCCTGCCAAGATGTAATGTGTGACTACTGCACATGCACAGACGGCCGTGTGCATGCGCAGAGGTGGCGTGTGCGAGCAAAGCACGCACACGTGCGCTCACATTTGCGAACCGGTAGGGAAGGTAAGTGAATCCCACCTCTGCCACAGGGTGCTTAGATCTGGCCCGCAGGGTCGCCCTGGAAACAGCAAAGGATCAGCCTGCAGTGCCTCTGCCAGAGAAAATGGAGCTCGAGGGGGGACGCACTGCAGGAAGCCGTTGCGGACTGGGACAGGAAAGGAGAAAGAGAAAGAGGACAAAGAAAAAGAAGGAAAGATGGGAAGAGAGCAAGGAAGGAAAAATAAAGAAAGAGGGGAAGGAAGAAGAAAGGAGAATGAAGAGGGAAGAAAAAGTAGAAGGAAGGAAGGAAGGAAGGAAGGAAGGAAGGAAGGAAGGAGATTATAATGAGAAGAAGGGAGGGTCTGAGGGAAGTCCTGCCTTAGCACTTGGCCACCACAAGTGCCCCTGACACGAGTGATGTCAAGCTGGCCACGCCCACCATGGCCACGCCCACTTCAGCCATGCTTCACCCCGCCGGCCCCCCGAGGTCAAACACAACCCTGATGCAGCCCTCAATGAAATCGAGTTTGACACCCGTGCTATACAGTTTCAAAAATGATGCAGTCCTGAAAAAATGCCATGGTGTGAAGTTTCTTCTCGTTTCTATCCGTTGCAGTGATTTCGGTTTGTTTTCAGCAAAAATTGCACAACTACCAGTTTGCAGGTATCATATCTATTATTGTATCTATTAAATTTCTATGCTGAATGTTAAAAGCTGCAGTTCCAAATTCCTGTATGGTCCACTGTGGGGACATCCAACCTTGGCAACTTGAAAGACTTGTGGGACTTCAATTCTCAGAATTCTCCAGCCAGGTGGAATTCTGGGAGTTGAGGTTCACAAGTCTTAAAATAGCCAAGATTGGACACTCCCAGTCTATTGTATGCCAAGGATTTCCCTCCAAATAAACATTGAACGAAAGTGCTTCATTAAAAGATACTTCCACAATTGCAAAGGAATTCTTCTGAAATTTTGGATCAGAAAGAAATATACCAAAGAACCAACAATTATTCTTTCTATTTTTTGCCAAAGGAACTGGATTCACTATAGTATCAGCTTCGTAGCTATCCATCATCGCAGGAAAGTCCCACACCTAGAAAAGTACCAGTTCTGTTCAATGATCTGGAACAAAATAAGTTACTTTGTCATGTTAAATCTCATGGCTGCGGGGCTCAAATCTGCCATAGCATGTCAGGATTGCTTAAACCGCAAACAAAATCAAGAAGCCATGTTGGAGAATGAGATTAAAGGTAATCACTGTTCACTGGATTCAATTAAAAACAAAGGGAGAGAAGAAATGTATCTTTGAAGGAGAGTAGTGCTTGAATTAATTAGACTTAATCCAATCTGGCATGCATTTGGCCAAGAGGTAAATCTAAATCCCACGTTTAAGGTCAACCACATGTATATCGTTAAGATGGATTCCTAAGGAAGGAGACCATCTTTCCATAGTATTTAACATTTTCCTGCCCTGTCCAGCAGAGATGAGCAACACTGAAGAGGATGGAGGCTGCAGTTCATGCACTTCTGATCAGCCAGGGAGTCTCAGGAAGCCATGTCTGATGTGGTGGCATCACTGGAAGAGGTGGAGGCTAAGATTTGAAGAACTATTTTTTAGGGCTGTGGAGATTTTAAGAATGGGAATTAAAACACATTTTTAATTTTTAATTCCTGATTTTATAAATTGGGTGTTTTAATCTTTGTTTCAGCCAAAATATTTAATAATTTCAAGGGATTTTTAATATTTGCATTATCTGTATTTTATCTTGGCTGTTCACCGCCCTGAGTCCTTCGGGAGTAGGGCGGTATAGAAATTTGATTAATAAAAACAGAGGGATTCTGGGAGGCAAACATTTCATTAAACATCTATTCAACTCAGAAGAATGACCCAACATCTTGGATTGGTAACTGTGAAGGAAATTCTGTGCACAATAGACTGTGATCCAATTACGCACACAAACGCACTAAAGCATGCAAGTCGAGAGAGGAGTCTTGAGAAACTATTTGTTTTAATAAAAACACATAAAAGCAAAACCTACAAGAAAACACCAACAGCCAAAAGCTCTCCTCTTAGCAAAGTCCATCAGCTCTTCATGGAGTCTTCCCTCAGCATAGGGAGTTCTCGGTCCTTTGTCTGCTTCCTCAGGAGCAAGGCAGTGACTCAGCTCTTTTGCTCCATTGAAGTGACTTCAGCCCTGGAGGCTCTGTGGCATATGCAAGTCTCTGTCTCTCTCTTCGTCTGTGTGAGCCTGTCTCGGTGTCTCGGTGTCTTGCTTTGGGCTGGGAAAGCCCTCCCTTATATACTTCAAGAATATCCATTGGAAAAAGCCCGGGAAAAACTTGAAATCAAATACTGCGGCATGATTGGCCAGTTCAAACTTAACAAGCTGATAACCAATCAATAGTTACAACTAATCCTGAGAGAATTTATCTCTCACAGTAACTTATTGCCAGACACATTTAGAATTTTCTGAGGGAATTTAAGGGTGAAAATCAGAGCAGTTTGTTTGCACCCTTGTTGGAAGAAATGTCCATCTGGGTTCAGTTCCAAGTGGGGAGAAAGACACTGGAAACATGGAGGCTGCTTGGAAGGACGGTTTAATAGTGAACAGGATCACATGGGTTTGAAGTCCTGGGTAGCTGACCACATGGGGTGGAGAGTGAGTGTTATTTATACCATCTCTTGGGGTTTTGAACTTGAGCTTCCTGTTCCTGCGGCAAGGGCATGTATCCTATTAGTTGCAGACTCCCATGTGGAATCAAGTTTGGCTGAACCTTGCTGGGTAATATAATGATCGGGCTTGGTTGTGCCATGCAGTGAGTTCTGCTGATAGATAATCCTGTTATGTCCTGGAGGGTCATGTCTTAATCCCATCACCCATCACCCTGGACCTGCTCTTTTGTTTTGTAGAAAGGCTGGCCCAGTCCTTCTCAATGAGCACCAAATATTTGCTAGGGGCAGGGAGCTGCAGGGAGCTGCTTTGTCTTTAAAAACATGTTTCTCCTTTTCTCATCCAGGGAAATATAATCTTCTGCCTTTTTAATATTTCCTAAAATATTCCTTTCTTCTAAGAGGGGTGGGTGCTAACTTTCTTCACCCTATTCCTATCCTTAGAACTGCTCAGAAATCATAAAAACTAGTATAACAGAATAGAATAACAGAGTTGAAAGGGACCTTGGAGGTCTTGTAGTCCAACCCTCTGCCCAACCCTAGAACACCTTTTCCAAAGCTCCAGAAAGCAAGACAAGAAATAATGGATGGAAACTAATCAAGGAGAGAAGCAATCTGGGATTAAAGAGGAACTTCCTAACAATGAGAACAATTAATCAGTGGAACAGCTTGCCTTCAGAAATTGTGGGTACTCCATCACTGGAGGCTTTTAAGAAGAAACTGGACAGCTACCTGTCTGAATCCTGCTGGAGCAGGGGGTTGGACTAGAAGACCTCCAAGGTCCCTTCCAGATCTATCCCGACATGTCGGAAAAATGGTTGTCCAATCTCTTTTTTAAAACCTCCAATTTTGGAGCAACCACAACTTTTGAAGGCAAGTTGTTCCACTGATTAATTGTTCCAATGTGTTTTCCGTTCCTCAATTTGTAAGTGGACACAAAGTCTTTGAGATAAATAGGCAGGGCTCTGATAGATTATAGCGGTAATGACAAGTAATAGTCACAAATAGCTTGCCATGGGGTGAGGAGGCAGGGAGTCCCCATCTCTGCAATTTTGCATTAGCTGCCAATTGGGGTACAGAGTGTTTTCAAAGCATAGAATCCAGCATTATCAAGTCCTATATGTGAGCTTCCAGTGTTATTTGGATAGATTAGATTGACCTTTGTTTAATCAGCAGGGTACATTCTTAATAAATAGCTCTTGGAGTGCCTAGAAACTTTGTCACACTGATCTCACAAAAGAATCTGGTCACAGAAGTGGGCCGGGAAATTTATGATCACCGCATTGTATAAGGCTTGGTGGGAACTTAATGATCTCCATGTTGATCAATAATCTAGCGAGGTAGAGTTATGCCATAGATTGGGAAAGCAAGCCTTCCTTTAGGGGGAAAAAAAAAGATTTAAAGGAGCTGCTGCTACTGAGAAGGGCAGCCAAAGGTAACAGCGCCTCAGCCAATATATAGATGTCTACTGAGGCAGCACACAAAAATTCCTTGCATAAGTAGGGCCATTCTTGTTTTAACCGTACTCCAGCATTTTAATCATTTCCCTCATCTAAGCTTGGGTGCTGCCTGAACGTGTCTGCAGGAAAATCTAAATAGTCACAGCTGTGTAAAGTAACAGCCGTTAAAAAAAGAGGTTCTAATTTCCAAAGTTGCCATGACTGAGTGACCTTTACAAGTCCTCTCCGCTTTGTGTAACAAGGGCAAATACGCTAAGTACACATGGATAACCCTGAAAAACGGAGACCGCTAAGACATAGGGCCAGAACGGTAGGGGGCAAGTCTAATTTGCTCAAACCCATAGCTTGATGGGGCTACCTTTAACCTCCTTTCAGAAATGCCATCGGCCAAACAATGTCGACTGGTGGCCCCTAGGGGGAGAGCCTTCTCTGTGGGGGCACCTACTATCTGGAACTAGCTCCCCCCGGAGATACGGAGGATCCCGGATCTGTGCACCTTCCGCCGCACTCTTAAGACCTTTTTATTCCATCTGGCGGGCCTGGCCTAATTTTTTCCCTCTTTTTAATTATGTAAATTTTAATTGGTTTTTAAATGATTGGGGTTTTAATACGTTTGGGCCAAATTTGTTTAATTCGATTTTACTTTGTTTTTAAATTTTGTATCTATGTATTTTTACTGTTTGGCTGTTCACCGCCCTGAGTCCTTCGGGAGTAGGGCGGTATATAAATTAAATAAATAAAATAAAAAATTAAATAAATAAATTTGAGGAGAAGTGAAAGGAGGAGATTTTCCAAGGAGTTCAAGGAAACTCATTTTTTTAGACTAGAATAGAATTCTTTATTGACCAAGTGTGATTGGACACACAAGGAATTTGTCTTTGGTGCATATGCTCTCAGGGTACATAAAAAGACAAGATATATTCGTCAAGAATCATAAGGTACAACACTTAATGATAGTCATAGGGTACAAATTTCACCTTCACTTATTTACTCCTTAAATGAGAGATTAGGCTGAGAAATAATTGCTATTTTATGAATGAAGGTAAAGATTTCCACTGTCCAGTTGTGCCTGATTCCAGGGGTTTCCCCCCATGCCATCAATTTGCTAAACAACTAATTTCCACAATACCGTTAAACTATTTAGTAAGACTGTATTAGTGTTATTCTTCTCATCCTTCCTATTTCCTATCTCCTTCTCTACTTATGACTATAACTTGGTTGCTGGTATCATTACAATTTATATTGGTTTATTTACTTTCCTAGTATGATTTATGTTGATTACTTATTTAGTATCCTATGACTATCACTAAGTGTTGTATTTTATGACTATGATGAATGTATTTTTATGATGATTATGATCATGATTTATCACTTATAACTTTTATGTACATTGAGAACTTGTGCACCAAAGACAAATTCCTTGTGTGTCCAATCACACTTGGCCAATAAAGAATTCTATTCTAGTCTGTTATCTCCGTTTCTTAGCTGAGGTAGCCAGCGTTGTCTGAAACTGTTTCTGTGGTCGTGTGGCCACCATGACTATATGACATGAGGCACATAGAATGCAGTTACCTTCCTACCAAAGTGGTATCTATTTATCTGCTCACATTTGCATGCTTTGGAACTGCTAGGTGGGTACGAGCTGGGGCAAGTAACAGGAGCTCATCCCATCCCACGGCCCTCTGGTCTCGAACCTGGACTGTCAGCCTTCCAGCTGATAAGCTCAGCTTCTTTATCCGCTGTGCCATCACACCCACATTTTTAGGAATAACCACTGAAATTCACAGTTTGAGAAAACCCTAGTCTTCAACTCTGGTCAATTGATAATCCTAAAGGAAAGGGTTAATGAGAATATGTGTGAGAATATGTCCTTCATAACATATCATTCATTAATATGAATTGGAAGCTTTCAGTGCTATCTGATTCTGGAATAGCTACCCTGTTTCCCCAAAAATAAGACATCCCCTGATAATAAGCCTAATCGGGCTTTTGAGCGCATGCACTAAAATAAGCCCCCCCCAAAAAATAAGCCCTCCCCGAAAATATTTAAACACATGCACAGCAGGTCCCTGCCATTTCCTCTGGTTAAGGTTAGGGAGACAGAGCTGGAAATCAGGTAAGATGGCAAGAGGAGCCCCATCTTGCTCCACGCACCCCAAAATAATAAGACCTCCCCACAAATAAGGCCTGCGCTTATTACGGGGTTCAAAAAAAATATAAAACAGGGTCTTATTTTCGGGGAAACACGGTACCATGTTTTATCATGCATTCTGCATATCCAACACTATCAAACCAAACCATTATGAACTTCTATGAAAATATGGAAGTCAAGAACCTTGTCGCAGGTTTTAAGTTTTATCACATCTAGTCTCTATTTGATCCAAAATAGAGACCTTGTTGCATTAGCATCAGCGATGAGTTTCAACATTTTTTACTACCGGTTCTGTGGATGTGGCTTGCTGGGCGTGGCTTGGTGCGTGTGGCATGGGAAGGATACTGTAAAATCTCCATTCCCATCCCAATCCAGGGGAAGGTTACTGCAAAATCTCCATTTCCTTCCAATCAGCTGGGACTCAGGAGGCAGAGAATAGATGGGGCCGGGGCCAGTCAGAATTTTTACTACCGGTTCTCCGAACTACTCAAAATTTGCACTACCAGTTCTCCAGAACTGGTCAGTATCTGCTGAAACCCACCTCTGATTAGCATATGATGGAAAGTAAAATGAAAATGCATGCATTCTTGTCTATAATGCTTAGTTTGTCACATAAACAGCTTGATGTTGTAGCCCAGCACTGGGGAAGTTTCTGGCCCTACAGCGGCTGTTGGTTTTTAACTATGTTTTATACTGTTTATAATATTTTGTTGTCAGATGCCTTAGGAATTTTGGAAGGGTGAGATGTTTATACAGTGAAATAATATAAATAATATTCAGATGGGACCCAAAGCTCTAAAATGATCCACTTTTTCTCAATGAAAATGATCTGGCCTGTGTGAAAGTTACTGTAGGAAGCTCCTCCTCCCCGCCCCAGAGAATGAAATATTTTGGGGGATATTAAAAGAGGCAGAATATTATATTTCTCCAAAGGAGAAATGGAGAAACATGTTCTTAAAGGCAGAAAGCAGCCCCAGTCTTTCTGCATAGTAAAACAGCCTCCAGCAGATGCCTGAAGAAATGGGTATTTTGTGCCCATTAAGAAATCCAGGCCAGCCTATTCACAAACAAAACACCTTCAGTTCCAACTGATGGGATTAAGAATTTACATTCCCCCCCCCCCCCCCGACCCAAATTCTAAGAACAGGACATGACCTCTAGAACATAATAGGATTAATACATCACCATTAGAACAGCAAAAGTCACAAGGCTCATTACATTGCACAATCCCCTGCAGCATCTCAGAACCCTATAAAAATCCATCCATTCCTAAACCGAGGGGTCAATCACCCCAGAAACATGGTTCTGTCAATGGAATTTCTATAATCCAAATAATAATTTCCTTGCAGACAGTCAACCTCCATTTTATTTCCAGCATCTTTCTCCCGGCTTGCAACTGGACCAGATTTTTCTTCCTACATTATAGTACAATAGAAGGAGGCAATTTCAAGCCCCAGGATCTCCATGTAGCCTTTAACAATCTGTCAGTGGTTCTCTCTGAGCTCTCCGTAACCATGATAGTTGAAAACTGACGTCACTCTTTTCCTGTAAATTGAAAACATTTAAGCTCAGTTTTCATGTAAATATACTACAGCTTCCGTGCAAGTTGTAAAATGGGCAGATTACAGTCAAAATAACAAAGGAAATCTTTCCAAATTCTGCAAAAGCGAACAGAAAACCCCAGCCTCATTTACATACAGCTTATCCTCGACTTACAACAGTTCATTTAGTGACCGTTCAAAGTTACAACAGCAATGAAAAAAGTGAGTTATGACCGTTTTTCACACTTACGACCGTTGCAGCATCCCCATGGTCACATGATCAAAATTCAGACGCTTGGTAACTGGCTCACATTTATGACAGTTGCAATGTCCTGGGGTCAGGTGATCCCCTATTGCAGGGTGTCAAACTGAATTTCTTCGAGGGCCAGATCAGCATTGTAGTTCTCCTCCGTCGGCCAGTCAGGGGAGAGAGACAGGATGGACCTGCAGCACCCTGCAGCAGCCTGCCGGCCAAAACGGGGCACAGGGGGGCTGTGCACGGCCCCTCCCGCAGCCTGTTTTTGGCCTGGATGGCCTTCTGCAGCACCCTGCTGACCACAACAGGACACAGGGGGGCCTCGTGTGGGGCCTCTCATGCCCCGTTTTCAGCCTAGACGGCCTCTTGCAGCACCTTGCAAAACAGGGCCCGTTTTGGCTGCCAGAGACATCATAGGCCAGTCCTTTGCTATTTCCAGGTCGGCACCGTGGGCCAGATTTAAGCACCCCGCAGGCTGGATTCAGCCCGCAGGCCTTGAGTTTGATACCCCTGCCCTATTGCAACCTTCTGACAAGCAAAATCAATGGGAAACATTTACATTTAATAATCATGTTACTAACTTAACAACTGCAGTGATTCACTTAACAACTGTGGTAAGAAAGGTTGTAAAATGGGGCAAATTTCACTTAACAAATGTCTCACTTAGCAACAAAAATTTGGGGGTCCGTTGTGGTTGTAAGTTGAGGACTGCCTACACAGAATGCAGCAAAACCGAGTTTGCTGTTTGAGCATCCTTTCACAACCTGAGATTTTCTATATGGATGTTGAGGGCACATTCCAGAAATCCCTTCTAATATGGCCTCTACTGCGTGGGAATTCCATGGAATTGCAGCCTAAGCACATACGAAGGGTGCCACATTGTGTGTGGGGGGGGCGGGGGGGAATGACTTAAAATGCCAGATGTAAAGGCAGACCGAACTCCTGCATCATTTATAACGGTGTGGAAGAAGAAATGTTGGCAGCTACCGTACAATTTTCCTCCTGGCTATGACGGCCAACTTTTTAATCAATTCTGATCCTGGGCTGTAACAGCAGCACCTGAACAGAACCTTATTAAAAAATAAATTAGCCACACTTGCTGCTATTTAGTGTCTGTGTAAAGCTTCATTTGCTTTGTCATCAGGTTATGGCAGTTGGGTTGTTTATAACCTCAAGAGGCTGAGCTGTATAATATCCAAATGTTATGATATAAAGGAAAACTTACTCCTCCTTTCAGAGGCCCACACAATCATTCACCATATTTCACTAACTGCAGTGTATTTTTCCAAGGCTGGTATAATATCTACCTCACGTTTTTGCACTTACAATGGTACCTCAGTATATCCTTAATTGGTTCCAGGAGGCATGATGAGGCACAATGCATGATTCATGTCAAAATGTGTTCTGTCCCTACTACACATTAGTCTGTGTGCAGCTCGACATGCAGCTAAAGCCACCTATCCTCCAATAAAATGGACCATGTGGGTAGATCTGGATGCTTTATTGAAAGAACAGGATATGGTGAAATAGGGGAAAATAGGGACACATACAATGAGAACCAAATACAAGATAGACAGTATTGAGTTACTGCTGAACATAACAATGAATAAATGCAAACTATCTAAATCTCACCAGCAACGCTGTGTGTGTGGGATGTGGGTTTGTCCTTGGATGACCATGTGCCACAGATTAAGATGGTGTCAGGTTTCGATGTCGTCTCAAATAAAATAAATTGCTTTTCCAAACAGATAGTCTTTGAAGAAATCTTTCATTTTATTAAGCACGACAACCTGTCCCCGATCGTGGTGTAGCCAACTCTGACTTCCTGACCCCAAACCTTCCCTTTCCGTTCCCCAATTCTCTGCATCTCATTGGCCCTCTTCCAAATCACTCTCCCCATATCTACTACTTCAGCTCCCAGGAATCTCCCCCCTCCCATCTCATCTCCTAGGGGATATTATCTTCAGGGAAAATAAGTAAGTGAGAAGTCAAGCGTCCTCTTGCCAGCTACCCCCTTTTCTCCTTCTTATGTCAGCACTAGAGTAAATGCAGGTTGAAGTGCTGACAGGTGGATTCTTCTTTGTGCTTCTGCCTTCTCTAAATGCTAAAGTAAATGGAGTCCAGCTTCCCAGCGTGCACTTGTTTTGAGAGTGCGGGCTGATGGGTAATGGGGTACGATCAGCTTCAAACAATACACTTGGTATTTGTTTCTCCAGCCACTAGATGGGGCTAGAGAGCAACAACATATATAAAGATGGTATGTTGGGGCATGACAAAATGCATTGATGAGTCTCAAAGCAGTTGAGTGCCAAGGTACCATTGTATTTTCTGTTCATACCTTGGAAATTAAGGTACGATGGGTAAGCCCTATGGAAATTGATTGGAATTTTCCTAGCAAGCATTGAGTCTTGAAATTTATCATTTGCTTCTATTAACATTTAACGCTCATATAAGCTAAGTCTGCAACCAGAGTCACAACCACAGAAAAATCACAAGAACTTCTATGAAACTACAACATTGTTCAAGTCATCGCAAGTTAAAGTTGGTTAAAGTTGGTCTACATCACAACAGTTAATGTGAGTTTAGATCCCTAGCCCTTGTAAAAAGATTTACACATTTTCCATTAAGTCATGATTTTGTTAGTTTGTGAAATAAAGCACAGTTTATTTTGGTACATACAATATGAATAGGTGCTGGAGAAGACTCTTGCGAGTCCCTTGGACTGCAAGGTGATCCAACCAATCAGTCCTAGAGGAGATCAACCCTGACTGCTCTTTCGAAGGCCAGATCCTGAAGAGGAAACTCAAATACTTTGGTCACCTAATGAGAAGGAAGGTCTCCCTGGAGAAGAGCCTAATGCTGGGAAAGATTGAGGGCAAAAGAAGAAGGGGATGGCAGAGAACGAGGTGGCTGGATGGAGTCACTGAAGCAGTAGGTGTGAGCTTAAATGGACTCCAGAGGACGATAGAGGACAGGAAGGCCTAGAGGAACATTGTCCATGGGGTCACAATAGGTCGGACACAACTGCGCAATTAACAACAACAACATGAAACACTCATGAAAAAAAAGCAACCTATTAAGAAAGCAGATTGGCTTATCAGTCAATATCTGAGCCTACTCTGTGACTGATTTTAACCATCATATTAAGCCCTAGTTTAAATGTATTCATTCTATTTATATATCTTCCCATCTGACATAATGTGGCTCTTGGTGGCTTTGCCATGTTTGGAGAAAGCACCAAGATCCAAGCTATATTTTCTTCATAACGCATTTAAAAAGAAAAGCCAAAAGGAGGTAAACGCTAGACTTCACACAACATTCTAAGTCGTGTTTTCTTGAACCATGGTTTATTAAATAAGCCACAAATGTTGGGTTTTCCTACATGTTAAATAAAGCTAAGAAAGCTAGCTTTCCCTACTGACTTTGTTTGTTGGGAAGATCGTCAATAGTGATCACATGACCCCAGGATTCTGTCATAAATAAGTGTCAGTTGCCAAGGGCTTAAATTCTGATCATGTGACTATGAGGTTGCTGCAATGCAGGGGTGGGTTTTACTTACCTTTACTACTGGTTTGCATCATGTCCGCGCGATGTGCGATGCACTTGCGCAGATCATTTATGATGCCGTCCAGATCAGTGGGTGGAGCCTCCCATCGGTTTTACTACCAGTTGTATAGAACCGGTCCGAACCGGGGGCAACCCAGCACTGCTGCAATGGTTTTAAGAACAAGGACCAGTTTAAGTCCCTTTTTTTAATGGTGTTGAAATTTAAGGATAGGATAGGATAGGATAGGATAGGATAGGATAGGATAGGATAGGATAGGATAGGATCAGTGGTGGATTCCTCCCGGTTCGGACCGGTTCGGCCAAGCCGGTAGTAGTGACGATATGACATCAGCGAACTGGTTCTCTTTGTTCGGGAGCTGGGCCCACATGCCCCCCCCCCCATTATTCTTACCTTTTATTTGGCCCCACCCCCAATCTACTGCTGCCTCCCAAGTCCCAGCTGATCGGCTAGAAGGAAAAAAACTGTTTAAACTCTTGCCACGGGGCTTCAAAGAGCCACCCTACAGCTGATCAGTGTTAAAAGGCAGTGTGGTGGTAGACCGGTGCCTCCAAAAACGAATGGATAGACCGGTGCCTCCAAAAATGAATGAATAGACCGGTGCCTCCAAAAACAAATGAGGAGACCGATGCCTCCAAAAACAAATGAGTAGACCGGTACAGCTCTGCAAACAGTTAAAAGTCTGGTAGACCAGTACCTCTGCTACATCCTAAAGAATTGTCACATGACCATCAAGCCATGCCCACAAAATAAGCCACGCCCACAGAACCGGTAGTACAAAAAATTAGAACCCACCCCAGGATAGGATAGGATAGGATAGGATAGGATAGAATAGGGTAGGGTAGGGTAGGGTAGGATAGGATAGACAGAGTTGGAAGGGACCTTGTAGGTCATCTAGTCTGCCCCCCCCAAGCAGGAGACCCTACACCATTTCTGACAGATGGCAGTCCAGTCTCTTCTTGAAAGCCTCCAGTGATGAAGCTCCCACAACTTCTGAAGGCAACTTCTGTTCCATTGGTTGATTGTCAGAAAATTCCTCCTTATTTCTAAGTTGAATCTCTCCTCGTTCAGTTTCCATCCATTATTCCTTGTCTGGCCTTCTGGTGCTTTGAAACAGGCTGTTGTAAGTTGAGGACTCCTTGAACAGCACCCTACCTACCTGTTGCAATCAGGTTTTATATGTTCCCAAATCCCAAAGTCTGAAGAATCAAACCTGCATTTATTTATTTTTTACAACATTGCTTGTTGTTCTCTTTATTGGATGCTCTCTTTCTGCTTCCGTTTTATAGGAAGAAATAATCCATCATATCCAAGCAGCATTGAGTTACTTGGTGAAATGGGTGGCCATGCCAATTAAATTAATCAATCCATAAAATAAAATAAATAAGCACCATAGTCTTTGCCAGGGGTGGGGGGAATCAAGTTTTGTCCAAAGCCATCTACTCAGGGGTGGGCTTCAAAAATTTTACCAAGAGGTTCTCTGCCCAGTTGTTGGGTGGGTGTGGCCTAGTTGGCCTCCTGCCCCATGCGGGGGGGGGGGCGTTTTTGCCCTCCCCGGGCTCCGGAGGCTTTTCTCGAGCCTCTGGGAAGGCGAAAACAGGCCCGTTTCCAGCCTTCCTGAACTTCCAGTAGGCCCATTTTTCGCCCTCCCCAAGCATGCCCTGCACATATCTGCATCCTGGGAGGGGCCAGCCCGGACTGGAATTTGGGGGTTCTCCAAACTGCAAGAATCTTAGCTAGAGGTTCTCCGGTACCCCTGCGAACCCCCAGCAGCTCAACCCTGAATCTACTGGGAGAGGCTGGTGCCACCGGCAGTGTTGAATCCCTGCGGCTTCTGAAAAAAACTTTTTTTTTTTACATTTCTGACTTTCTTGTAATTATAAACCTACAGCCTGCCAGCCTAATTTCCTTGCCTCCAGGCTTCAAAAACCCTTAAAACTTTTTCAAGTTGGGTTTTTTTTTAAACGAAACACCCTTCATGCTTCTGATTGGAAATCAAAGTTACCTTGAATTGAAAGATCTTAGAAGGAAATTATTTTGCCTATATGTATTACCTCTCTCCACCTCCCCTCCGTTCTCCCCTCCCTTTTTCATTTTCTCCCCTGAATTTGAGGCACACAGAAAAAGGAAGGATCCAGCTGGCTAATATTTGATTCTGAACTTCTTTTGAAATGAAACAATTCCTCGATAATCTTACGGTGATCTGCTGACTACCTTGCGAATAAAAACATGAATACTGATGAGATTGTATGAATGTTTTAACTAGAGCAGATACATCATTAGGAAGCAAAATCAATGCACCTGCACATGCCTATGCAAACCACATTACTTTAAAGTGTCGAGAATAACCTTGTCTCTAATGATGCAAAATAACTTTCTGACGCGGAAAGATCTGGAAGAAGTAAAACCCGCCAAGATGTCAAGGGCTTGTAAAAGTGCGGGGAAACGGGAAGACAGGGAAAAGAAAGAAAAAGAAAAATCGAGAGAACGAAATTTGAGGTGATGGACGGATGACAGGTAGTCCTCAACTTACAACGATTCATTTAGTGACCGTTCAAAGCTACAGGGGCACTGAAAAACGTGACTTATGACCGTTTTTCACCCTTACAACTGTTGCAGCCTCACCATGGTCACGTGATTTAAATTCAGATGCTTGACAACTGGTTCATATTTGTAGAATCGAATCAAATCAAATCGAATCAAACAGAACAGAACAGAACAGAACAGAACAGAACAGAATTCTTTATTGGCCAAGTGTGATGTGTGTCCAATTCCTTGTATTTGTCTTGGTGCATACGCTCTCGGAGTACATAAAAAAAAAGATATATTCATCAAGAATCATAAGGTACAACACTTAATGATAGTTATAGGGAAATGATGGTTATGATGGTTACAGCATCCCAGGCAGAGGTGGGATTCACTTACCTTCCCTACCGGTTCACAAATGCGAGCGCACACACCTCCTATGTGCATGCGCACGGCCTTCTGTGCATGCTCAGTGCTCGCGCATTACATCCGGGCGGGTGGGCGGAGCCTCCCGCAGTCACCGCTACCGGTTCGCCCAGTCCGGAGAGAACCAGCTGAATCCAACCACTGATCCTAGGGTTGTGTGATCCCCTTTTTCAACCTTCTAACATGCCAAGTCAATGGGAAAGCCCGATTCACTTAATAACCATGTTATTCATTTAACAACCGCAGTTTGTTACTTGTCACTTAAATTCACTTAACTGCCTCACTTAGCAACAGAAATGTTGGGCTCAATTGTGGTCGTAAATCGAGGACTACCTATAATTATTTGATGTACTGATTAATCAAAATGTTGTCTCACTGGGTAGTCTACTTCTATATTCTCTAGGTTTTTCTCCTTGGTCCACACTGAATATTTTTTAATTATTGTTTTCCTGATCATTATAAAAACTTCCTGTGGTTCTCAGCACCAAATTCACACAGAAAAGTTAGCAATCACCCGATTGCTGGCCTGCTCCGTATCTAATGAGCATCTCTCATCTTCTCAATCAATCTGGTCTGTTTGATTACTTGTGTCAATATCAATATCAGTTCTTCCCACTTGCTAGAAAGCATAAAAGAGGGATAAGCATGAAATGCAATATATATTTAAAAGGCAATCAGGCTGGTACATTTGTTGCATTAAGCCATAGTTCATTTAAGTAAATTTATGGAATAAACAGTAGGATGAATTCAGATAACAAAGATAAACAGGGTAAGGATTGGCAGTGGAGAAAACATCTAAGAAGGGACCCTCCCAAGTTTTCAATAGGATAAATGTAAAGGAGGGGGGCAGGTACTTTCTGACATGCAAGATTAATATTAGACCTTTGAGACAGTCCAGACAAGAAGTGCGAATCATGAGGACTAACACTACCTTTATAAAGAGTCGTGGTGGCACAGTGGTTAGAATGCAGTATTGCAGTCTAATTCTGCAGAATGCCAGCAGTTCGATTCTTACCGGCTCACGGTTGACTTAGCTTTCCATCCTTCCGAGATCGGTAAAATGAGGACCTAGATTGTTGGGGGCAATAGGCTGATTCTGTAAAACCATTTAGAGATGGCTGTAAAGCACTGTGAAGTGGTATATAAGTCTAAATGCTATTGCTGTTGTACAGTTACAGTAACAGAATTTTGCAAGTCTAAAAGCACTTTCTGCCCCGCCCCCTACTCCATTTACTGTCCTGAAAACTAGGGAGAATCTAGGGACCCAAGAGAAGAACCTAGAGGATATAGAAGTAGAATACCTCATGCCACAATATTTTGTTGCAGTGTGTATTTGGCATTTTAAAAAGTGATTAATCAGTCCATTAACTGATTAATCAGTCCATAACTCAATTTTGCTCTCTCTTTCTCTTTTGCACCCCATCCCACCTGTGGACTAAAACTTGATTTATCAGACAGTGGTCTGGACTAGTGGTGCAGTAGCCTAGAGGCAGAACTCTCGCCTCACAATCAGGAGGCTGTGAGTTCGATCGATATTTCTCTCTCTGGTGACACTGAGAATATATCTGCTGGAAAAAAAACTCCACATTGGCGACAGGAAAGGTATCCAGCCAGTAAACACTCAGCTCCATTCAGTTGCCCAGACTCCATCCCACAAGGGATTATGGACTGTGGATCTTCCTCTTGTCTCCCAAGGCATTCCCACATGCCGTTATGCCTACTTCCCTACCCTTACTCCCTCTAAAAATAATTCGCAGGTTGGTGGTAAATCAAAAAATGCTCCTTTTCTAAAACATTCTGATAAGATGGCCAGTCTTTGCAGATGTCACACCACTCAAGTAATGTTTTATATTAAACATACAACAATTGATAAAGAGAGGTTATCTTGGAAAGCAATGTTATTCTCTTGACTTTAGCAATTATGCTACCGAATTTATTGCTTTGACTTGAAAAAAAAGTGGCAGTGCTGCCAATTTGGATACTGACAAAAGCCCCTCACCCCACCCCAGATCCCAATGTAAAACATGCAACAATCCCACAGATGCTTCTTAAAGATGAGAAATGTCCTAGCAGTTTCTCGGATATTTCTGAGACACCCGTTCCATGATGAAAACGCCAATTGAAGCTAGTACTAAATGTCCTATAGAGGCTAGTGCAGCTAATTATAAAGGACTGTTTACTTCAGATAACAGCGTGGAGCCAGTAACCTTGAGGAATGAAAAAAGAAACTGCCTACAGAAGGAGAACTTCGTGGGTGATGTCTCAATACAATTCAAATAAACAGGATGTCTGTTTACAAGCTGGTTCAATGGATTCCTTTAGCAACTTACAGAGGGGAAAAAGGAGACAGTTTCCTGTTTGTATGTATACCCATCACTGATCTGTCATCAAGTTCTTTAAAGTTTGATTGCTTCCTTAGGTCTGTGCAGGATTTTTCCATGTTAGACGGTCAGAGTAGAAATGACCTTGTCTTAGTTTTTTTTAGCTTGGAGCTTGTCCAGAGGTGAAATCCAGCAGGTTCTGAAAGATTCCGGAGAACCGCTAGCGGAAATTTTGAGTAGTTCAGAGAACTGGCAAATATCACCTCTGGCTGGTTCCAGAGTGGGGTGGGAATGGAGATTTTGAAATATCCTTCCCCCAGGAGTGGGGAGGGAATGGGGATTTTGCAGTATCCTTCCCCACCAAGCCCCACCCACCAAGCCACGCCCACAGAACCGGTAGTACAAAAATTTGAATTTCACCACTGAGCTTGTCCAATATTTTCTTGATGGAAACAGCACTGTGGAGGTATTCTGCGCATACTAATTTCATATATGACTATGTGTTAGTTCTATAAACTCAAAACAAGCCATGCTTTGACCAGGATTGCATCAGATCCTAACATAAACTACTTTAGTCTTGGTGAGGACCGAAACAGGTCTATCATGCCACACAGGATCGCTGATAGCAAAATAAGCAACATATAAATTTAATAAAATAAAAATTCTCTCTCTCTATTTTAAAAGGGGGACAGACCTGATCCAATGAATTATAATTGGCTTTCTTTCTTTTTTTTTAAATCAATTTTATTAATTTTTCTATTTACATTTCTTAGTGCTTAATAAACATCGTGTTGTCTGGTTATTTAATTTGCTTAACAATACAGATTACATTCTTAATCTCCTCTCCTTTTTTCCAACCACTGGTAAAATAAATTCCATGTTTGATAGTATTCTGTATCTTCTTTCTGTTTAATTTTCAATGTGAGTCTATCCATTTCTGCACAATCCAGTATCTTCCTAATTATCTCTTCATCTCGTGGTGTTTCTTCATTTTTCCAATGTTTTGCGAATATAATCCTCACTGCTGTTAAGGCATGAAATATTAAATATATACTTTGCTTATCACGTTTTTTTGTTATAATACCTACGTAATAAAAACAGTTCAGGTTTAAAATTATAATTGCCTCAATTAAATATGAACATAACATTTATTTTGGAAATTGCTAGACCGATAAGAGTAATACTCTGGCTAAAGAAATATGATTTGCCTGGCATTTGTGGATTTGAAATTGGCATTTGAGTGAGTTTCTATATTCAGGGGTCTCCAAAACTGGCAACTTTAAGACTTCTGGACTTCAAGTCCCAGAATTCCTCAGCAAACCATGCTCTTTAGAGTAGATGTATGTTATGGTACCATGATGGGAAGTGACACCTTTTGGTAAGGATTATCTGTTTACTGTATTTTTCGGAGTATAAGACGTACTTTTTTCCCGTCTAAAAGAGAGTGAAAATTTGGGTGCGTCTTATACATCGAATGTAGCCCCGCCTACCTTCTGGCCCCCACCCTTTGGCCTCTGCCTCCCAGTAATTTACCTCCTTGCAGCAAGCAACAAACGGCAAACAGCCTGTTTCAGCTTTAGCACAGCCTGATTAGTACAAGTAGTTGATTGTCAGTTGATCTTTCTTTTCTAAGATAATGAACGTTACTAAACCCTGTTCAGTTCCCATCTCCATACATGATTGAATGTTAAATATGTTTTAGTTGTACTTTTAGCATTATGGCCTTGATCCCTTGCCAATGAATGAGCGCTATTGTTTTTAATTTAATTTAATGAACTTTGATCTTATGCAAGCTGCCCTAATGACTGTAAATAAAGACTGACACTCAAGTCCCCACCGTGCAAAAGAAAATGTACGCTAAAACATATTTTCTAGTTCTTTCTGATAACAACCATTGCTAATCTGTCAGTTTCTTTCACCGCCAGAAAAATAGCTGTTGTAGTTACTGAATAGCTATTACAGAAAATAATGGAGCCCAAACAAAGTAGAAATCTATGGCTGTGTTCACATTTTGCCCTGTGCCACAATTTCTTTAACTCCATTTACTGGAATAAGCCATAATTGGCTAAATTCACTCATTGTACAAAAGTAAAATTACACAAAATGCATTCCATCTTAATTTTACATGAGAAGCTGACCTGGGAGGACTCCAGCCTTATGTATCCAACTCTTCAACATGTGTGCACTTTTACAAAATCTCCAATTGTTGATGGTAGTTCTTAAAATGTCCAAGAATTACAGAAATTGTTAATAGTTGGCATGCATTGCCATTTTATCCTTAGTTTTGGTCTTTGCTACACAATGGCAGTTCATTCTTCATTTTATCATGTCATCCAAATCTGGAATGGCTGTCATTTTGAATTTGAGAAAACTCAAATAACAAACTAACAGAGTTGGAAAGGACCTTGGATTATTATTATTATTATTATTATTATTATTATTATTATTATTATTTAATAATAACAACAATAACAATAATATTTCTATGCCGCCCACTCTCCGAGGACTCTGGGCGGCTTACACCGAAGACAGTACACTAAATAGCATATTGCCCCCAACAATCTGAGTCCTCATTTTACCCACCTTGGAAGGATGGAAGGCTGAGTCAACCTTGAGCCGGTGAGATTTGATCCGCTGATCTGCTGAACTAGCAGTCAGTTGAAGTAGCTGCAGTACTGCACTCTAACCACTGCGCCACCTCGGCTCTTCTAGTCCAACCCCCTGCTCAAGCAGGAAACCCTATAACAATTTCATACAAATGGTTGTCCAATCTCTTCTTAAATGTCTAAAAGTCTCTAGTCTTGGAGCATCTACAACTTCCGGAGGCAACTTGTCCCATTGATTACTCAGGAGTAAAGTAATTGAATAGGAGCAAGATCTAGCCCCACTGGAAATAATAAAGTATAGGGAAGTCTAAGAAGCAGGGGTTTTAATAACGGAATTGGAAAGACCTTTGAGGTCTTCCAGTCCAACCTTCTGCTCAAGCAAGTGATCCTATACATTTTCAGACAAATGGTTGTCCAATCTCTTCTTAAAAAACTCCAGTGATGGAGCATTCACAACTTCTGGAGGCAAGATGTTCTGGAGGATTAATTGTTCTAACTGTCAGGAAATTTCTCGGAATAGAATAGAATAGAATAGAATAGAATAGAATAGAATAGAATAGAATAGAATTGCAGAGTTGGAAGGGACCTTGGAGGTCTTCTAGTCCAACCCCCTGCTTAGGCAGGAAACCACAACACTTCAGACAAATGGTTATCCAACATCTTCTTAAAAACTTCCAGTGTTGGAACATTCACAACTTCTGCAGGCAAGTTGTTCCACTGATTAATTGTTCTAACTGTCAGGAAATTTCTCCTTCTTCTCTAAATTGCTTTTGACCTTGATCAGTTTCTATTGCTTCTTGTTCTCAGGTGCTTTGAAGAATAGTTTGACTCCCTCTTCTTTGTGGCAACCCCTGAGATATTGGAAGACTGTTATCATGTCTCCCCTAGTCCTTCTCTTCATCATACTAGACATACTCAATTCCTGCAACCGTTCTTCATATGTTTTAGCCTCCAGTCCCTTAATCATCTTTGTTGCTCTTCTCTGCACTCTTTCTAAAGTCTTAATATCTTTTTTACATCGTGGTGACCAAAACTGGATGCGGTATTCCAAGTGTGGCCTTACCAAGGCATTATAAAGTGGTATTAACACTTCACGTGATCTTGATTCTATTCCTCTGTTTATGCAGCCCAGAACTGTGTTGGCTTTTTTGGCAGTTGCTGCACACTGCTGGCTCATATCTAAATGGTTGTACACTAGAACAAGGCTGTCCACTTAGTTCTAGGTTGCTTCTCTCCTTGAATAGTTTCCACCCATTGCTTCTTGTCCTGCCTTCAGGTGCTTTGGAGTATAGGTTGACCTCCCTCTTCTTTGTGGCAGCCTCTCAAATATTGGAATGCTATCATGTTACCCTTAGTCCTTCTCTTCATCAAACTAGATATATCCAATCCCTGCATTCGTTCTTCATATATTTTAGCCTCTAGTCCCCTAATCATCTTTGTTGCTCTTTTCTGCATACTTTCTAGAATCTCAACACCTTTTTTTAATAAAAGACTGGAAGTGTGGTCTTACCAAGGCATTTTAAAGTGGTACTAACACTTCACATGATCTTGAAATATGTAACCAAGGCTGATTGTAGGACCGTTGGTTAATCATTCTTTTGGGTTTTATTGATTTGCAGTGACTGTCAGGTTGGGGTACTTGTGTATGTTTCAAAATTCTTCATAAACATGAAATATATACATGCTGGCCTGATTCTGGTCTGAGGAGCCCAGAAGAGATGGAGATCCAGAAGCTGAACAGATACAAGCAGAAGGACCTCAATTTTGAGGCTATTCCAGTATCATCTATCTGTATATAAATCAGGTTGACCTTCCACATGCTGAGATGAGGAACTGATGAGGAACCAATCAATGACAAACCATGATTTTAAATTTGTGGTAGTCTTCTTTGTTCACCACAATTTAGCTCATGAACCAGTTTTGGAAGTCACATTAAGCTTGGACTCGAGAGGGATGCGTATGTTGTGAAAAACAGAGTGAAATTAAAACCAGAGCAGCTGGGTCAGTAAAACTTCCTAATGGAGTTCACAACACCATCAAACAACATGCGGACAATCTGCCTGATTAACACACACACACAGACACACAATGAAGCCTCTAATTGATGTACTGAGCAAAAGAGGAGATGAGATGCAGCAACTTTTGCTCTGTGCTGAAAAGAGATGGCAAAATTAACATTCCCTGCATTGTAGGCCATGTAATTGAATTGTCAATTATGTTTTTCAAAATTGTCAATTACGCCAGGCCCTCCCAAATGGATGGAGTGCCACAAATTACAAAGCAATCTCTCACTTCTCAGTGGCCTCTTAATAATAATCTACAGCTCCCAAAGGGCCTCAGTGGAGCCCAAAGATCGTGACTGAATTTTTAAAATGGCCTGTCCTGTTTTTTATCACCATTCCTCGCATTTGCATCTAGAAAAACAATGAGAGAGGGAACTATCAGCTCCTTGGATCGGCTACCAGGACTGATTGCTGTTTCTTTCTCCACTGCTCTCAGAAATAAGTGTGATTGTTGATGCAGTCATTTGCCCTCTGTGGTAAACACTGAAATGAGAGAAGAATGCTTTAAAGGAGATGTAATGAATTTTGATCTATACAGAATATAAATTAGTCCAGCGTTTTAGTTCGTTCAGGTAACACGGCAGTCGGCCACATTTTTGAGAAACAGAGATTACCGTATCGCCTTATTTTTAATTTGTTTATTTTTATTGCTTTTAAAGAAGGAAGGAAGGAAGGGAGAGAGGGAGGGAGGGAGAAAGGGAGGAAAAAGAAAGAGAGAGGAAGAGATAGAGAGAGGAAGGAAGGAAGGAAGGAAGGAAGAGAGAGAGAGAAAGGAAGAGAGAAACAGAGAGAGAGAGAAAGGGGGAAAGAAAGAGAGAGAGAGAAAAGAAAAGAGAGACAAAGGGAGAGAGAGAAAAAGTGAAAGGAAGGAAGGAAGAAAAGGAAGGAAGGAAGAGAGAGAACTAGAGAGAGAGAAACAAAGGAAGAGATAGAAAGAAAGAAAGAAAAAGGGAGAGAGAGAAAAAGACAGAAAGAAGAACAAAACCCTAAGATAATAGCAATAGCAATATATCCATTGTTAATGAGAAGGGGAAAAAAGAATAAAAAGATTTGCTTTCATTTATGAAGAAAGTACATATAAAATGTGCTATAACAGAAAGGGGGTGGGGAAGTCAATTTCCATTTGTACCAGAAGATTGAAATATTCTGATAAATATTTTGAAAACTGCATAAAAGGAGGGTGGGGCAGGAAAGGGTTAGCACATTTAAAATAAATAAATAAATCCAGGTGCTCATTTAAATGCTGCAAATAGGATTGTTTTGATTACTTATGTATTTAGAGGGCTGGTAATTGCAGATGCCACTCAACTTGTGAAAGGGAAATGTTCCAAAGTAATGAAGATTTGAACTGGATTTAGGGTTTTTTAAAAAATAGACTATGGTATGGTGAAACTTCATATTCAATTCATTCTGAAATTATTAAGCAAATTCATATAATTTAAAAAAAAATCTATGCTGCGCTACGAAAACAAAGGATGTGATCCGGAATCCTGACTGTTGAAGTGCCATACTCAGCAGATTTCTGGACTTCCTACAGAAGTCTATCTGATGCTATGATAACCATATCCTGATGTTAAGCAACAGTCTGAGCTTTGATCTAATTCACTGAGTATGTCATGCCCAGAATATAACTTTTATATAGTGTTGTTGCTCTCTAGCCCCATCTAGTGGCCAGAGGGACAAATATACCCCAACATACAATCTTTATATACTGTTATTGCTCTCTAGCCCCATCTAGTGGCCGGAGAAAGAAATACCAAGTATATTATTTGAAGCTAACCCCACCTCATTATGCATCAGCCTGCACCCTCAAACCAAGTGCATGCTGGGAAGCCAGACTCCATTTCCTTTAGCATTTGGAGAAGGCAGAGGCAAAAAGAAGAGTCCATCTTAATCTGTGGCACATGGTCATCCAAGGACAAACCCACATCCCACACACAGAACATCGCTGGTGAGATTTAGATTGCTTGTATTTATTAATTGTTATGTTCAGTAGTAATCCAATACTGTCTATCATTTGGTTCTCGTTGTATGTATCCCTATTTTCCCCAGTTTCACCATATCCTGTTCTTTCAATAAAGCATCCAGGTCTACGCACATGGTCTGTTTTATTGGAGGATAGGTAGGTTTAGCTGCATGTCGAGCTGCACACAGAATAACGTGTAGTGAGGACAGAACAGAGTATGTTCTTATGTACAAGGATCAGATCCACATAGCAATCATATCTGCACCCAACCCATTTACCTTCTGAGTCCCAGATTGTGATCATACCAAAAGCATGCCAAGCTAGGCTGAGTGAGTCTAGTCTGTGGAACTTCAATCACTGTGTTATATTCATACACGCCCCTAGCACAGGGGTGAAATGCTCCCGGTTCGGACCGGATCGTCCGATCCAGTAGCGATGGAGGCGGGTGGTTCGGAGAACTGATAGCAAAAATCCCTAGCCCCACCCTATGCCCAGCTGAGCCGTGCAATCATCAGAGGCTTTTTTTTTTTTATTTTTAAAAGCATTTTTTCTATAACCTCTTTGGCCAAAAAAATGCTTTTAAAAGTAAAAAAAAAAAAAAAAAGCCTCTGATGATCGTGCGGCTCAGCCGGGATCATCAGAGGCTTTTAAAAGCATTTTTTCTACAACCTCTTTGGCCGAAGAGATTATAGAAAAAATGCTTTTAAAAGGAAAAAAAGCCTCTGCCGATCAGGCAAGTCAGCTGGGATCGTCAGAGGCTTTAAAAAAAAAAAGAAAGCCTCTGCCGATCCCATTTTAAAAAATGGTTTTAAAAGTTAAAAAAAAAAGTTGACCACGCCCACTCAGTCATATTACACCACCCCCCCACCAAGCCACACCCACAGAACCGGTAGTAACAAATTTTACATTTCACCATTGCCCTAGCACTATCTTGTGAGCAGCAGTCAACCTGCACCTGAGTATGGGAGATGAAATTTTGAAGATGATTTGCTAGGAAAAAGCCGAGAACAGTAGATTCTTCTAGTAAGACTGTCATCTTTCCTTTTTTTGCAGAGTACTATAAGATCTGTTCTGCAAAAATCTGATAGCCTCCACACAGTTGTAAGAAATGGTAACTCTTTGCTGCCATCTAGTGGTCCTTCAGATTATTGCAGCCCAGGTGTGACTATTCTATCCCTGAGTTCCAAGGAAGAATGGAGGAAGCATCATGAGCCATTTGATGAAGCCAACTAAATACTGCACAGTCAAACCACAATGAGTTTGGTTGTTTTCTTGCAGATGTTCCATTACCCAAACTAGCAACAACATGAAGACGTTACCTAGTTTGGGTAATGAAACATCTTCAAGAAAACAACCAAGTTCAAAGAGCACCAACAATCCCTCATTTCAATCCTAGAATAGAATGAAAAATAGAATAGAATAGAATAGAATAGAATAGAAGAATAGGAATGGGAATAGAATAGAATAGAATAGGAGTAGAGTACAGTAGAGAGAAGAGAAGAGAAGAGAAGAGAAGAGAAGAGAAGAGAAGAGAAGAGAAGAGGAATAGAATAGAACAGAACAGGAATAGGAATAGGAATAGAATAGAATAGAATAGAAGAATTAGAGGAGAGGAGAGGAGAGGAGAGGAGAGGAGAAGAGAAGAGAAGAGAAGAGAAGAGAAGAGAAGAGAAGAGAAGAGAAGAGAAGAGAAGAGAAGAGGAATAGAACAGAACAGAACAGAGCAGAGCAGAAAGGAATAGAATAGAATAGAATAGAATAGAATAGAATAGAATAGAAGAATGGGAATGGGAATAGAATAGAATAGAATAGGAGTAGAGTACAGTAGAGAGAAGAGAAGAGAAGAGAAGAGAAGAGAAGAGAAGAGAAGAGAAGAGAAGAGAAGAGAACAGGAATAGGAATAGGAATAGGAATAGGAATAGGAATAGGAATAGAATAGAATAGAAGAATTAGAGGAGAAGAGAAGAGAAGAGAAGAGAAGAGAAGAGAAGAGAAGAGAGAAGAGAATAGGAGTAGAGTACAGTAGAGAGAAGAGAAGAGAAGAGAAGAGAAGAGAAGAGAAGAGAAGAGAAGAGAAGAGGAATAGAATAGAACAGAACAGGAAAAGGAATAGGAATAGGAATAGGAATAGAATAGAATAGAATAGAATAGAATAGAATAGAATAGAATAGAAGAATTAGAGTAGAAGAAAAGAGAAGAGAAGAGAATAGGAATAGAACAGAACAGAGCAGAGCAGAAAGGAATAGAATAGAATAGAATAGAATAGAATAGAATAGAATAGAATAGAATAGAATAGAATAGAAGAATGGGAATGGGAATAGAATAGGAGTAGAGTACAGTAGAGAGAAGAGAAGAGAATAGGAATAGAATAGAATAGAACAGAACAGGAATAGGAATAGGAATAGAATAGAATAGAATAGAATAGAATAGAATAGAATAATTAAAGTAGAAGAGAAGAGAAGAGAAGAGAAGAGAAGAGAAGAGAAGAGAAGAGAAGAGAAGAAGAGAGAAGAGAATAGGAATAGAACAGAACAGAACAGAACAAAAAGGAATAGAATAGAATAGAATAGAATAGAATAGAATAATAGCTTTATTGTCAGCACCTCCAATATACTCTATATAAACATACATAAACAAACAAACAAACAAACAAATAAATAAATAAATTCCCACCTGCCCTGGCTCTATGCCGCTCTATTTAGGCATGTTTTTGAGGCTGGGCGCATATGTGGAAGGCACGCGCACAAGCAAATCACATGCGTGGAAGACAGGCACGCGTGCAAACTGGGCACGCATGTGAACCAGGCACATGCACATGCGATGCACCAGTACTAACAAAATGTGAAACCCACCGCTGAGCCCAGCCCACCAAAGCATCACTGAAGCTGGGATTAATGAGTTTTATTTGAACTCAGAGACTCGCTAGGAATAGAAAGCAAGACAATTGTGGGAATCAATGTGTGAAGCCTTCCTTTGAAGACCACGCACACTAATTGCTACCTCATTGTGTCCCACTTTGTCACTAGCAACCGGACTTCTGTTTGATAGGCATGAAGATAACATTGCTGTTTAGATCGTTAGAAAAGAGCCTACAAGTGAGAAACATTCTCCCGTGTTTCTAATGTTTTCTTCATTATTCTACAAGGATTTTGCAGTCCGTTCTTGCATAATTATTTCAAAAGGTTACAAGAAAGTTGGGAATACTTTTCCCTCACCGAGAGCAGGGAGAGCGCACGCCGGGGCAGTGGCAGGAACCCAGAAAAGAAAGCGTCAGAAGCAGCCAGCATGGCATTCCTACTCCCACACCATTATTCCTCTTTTTGACTGAGTACTGGCTGAAAGATGTGTGGCTGGGACAGTAACTAAAGAAGGAATCGTGATTCCAGAAAAATCTCAAGGAAAGGTGCTACAAGCCACTGTTGTGGCGGTTGGATCAGGTTCAAAAAGCAAGGATGGAAACACTCAACCAGTTGGTGTAAAAGTTGGTGAGAAGGTTCTACCATCCAAGTATGGGGGTACAAAAGTTATACTGGATGGTATAACTATTTGATATTTAGAGATGGTGATACTCTTGGAAAATATCTTGAGTGATGATCTGGCATCATCAGAATATGATGTCTGTTGTCCTTCCACAGAAAGTGCTCAAATGCTTTTGTTTCATCATGTAAATAATTATTTCTTAATAAATGCAATATTTCTCAAATGATATTGTGATCTTGAAATAAAACTTATCTGTACAGTGAAAAAAGAAAGAAAGAAAGAGAAAGAAAGAAGGAAGGAAGGAAGGAAGGAAGGAAGGAAGGAAGGAAGGAAGGAAGGAAGGAAGGAAAAGAAATAGAGAAAGAAAGACAGAAAGAGAAAGAAAGGAGCAAAACCCTAAGATAATAGTAATAGCAATATATCCTTTGTTAATGAGAAGGGGGAAAATACTTATCTGTACAGTGAAGGAAGAAAGAAAGGAAGGAAGGAAAGAAGGAAAGAAGGAAGGAAGAAAGGAAGAAGAAGGATAGAGAAAAGCAGAAAGAGAAAGAAAAAGAAAGAGGAACAAAATCCTAAAATAATAGTGATAGCAATGTATCAATTGTTAACGAGAAGGGGAAAAAAACTTACCTGTACAGTGAAAAAAGAAAGGAAGGAAGAAAGGAAGGAAGGAAGGAAGGAAAGAAGGAAGGAAGGAATAAAGCAGTAGTTTTGCAGATAAGAAATCCCTTTTTCCAACACAGGATTTTCCATATATCATATTGTCTAATGAAAATGCTACAGAGCCCAAAAACTTACAAAATGTTCCACTCATGCATTGTTCATAACATGACTTATTAAGTCTAAGACTTAAAGTAGTTTGCTTGGTTTTAATTTAGTGCAAAGTGTGATTCAGTTCATTGGGCTTTACAAAAATCCTGGTTTAGCATGGTGGGTGAACCTATTTGGTGTCTGGAGTTGGCCTAATAATGATCCTGGTTAAAATGGATTTTTCTTAATGTCATAATAATCAATGTGCTTTTTTTCTGCCCACATCCTGAAATATATGAGTTATTTATCATTAACTCCCATTGAATCATGATCCAAAGAGAAATGTATCTGATAATATCAACTCCCTGTAACCCAAGTATTTGGTTGTGCAGTGAATACTGTTTTTGGAGATTTTGTTTTCTACAAATTACAATCATCTTTGCCTTAAATTGCTGACACGATTTTTGGAAAAGTTTGATAACACAGCATTGTCACTTAGTCTGTGTCAAGAATAATTGACATGCATGGAGAGCAACTCTTTAATGGTCCACATTTTGAGAGAACTTAATAGTAAATTCTTCTTTGAGATTGAATCAGCTAATCTGGGAAATTATAGGTCAACTGCCAGTTTCAAATTAGGACAAGGTCTTTGTGGTTTGTCAGTTTCAGGTATTAGCAGAAAAAGTCAGAAAACCCGGGAAGACTGAACTTTTTTCTCAAAATCATTGACACGTGATCCCATAATAATGTGATTTTCAGCAGTTGTATTATTGTCATATTTTTCTTTCAGACATTTATGAATTGTGGAGTCTTCTATACCAGTATTATGAGGTAAAATAGAATAGAAAAGAATAGAATTCTTTATTGGTCAAGTGTGATTGGACACACAAGGAATTTGTCTTGGTGCATACACTCTCAGTGTACATAAAAGAAAAGATACGTTCGTCAAGAGTCATAAGGTACAACACTTAATGATAGTCACAGGGAACAAATAAGCAATCAAATCATATTAGGAAACAGTCAATATAAATCTTAAGGATACCAGCAACAAGGTTACAGTCATACAGTCATAAGTGGAAGGAGATGGGTGATAGGAACGATGAGAAGATTAATAGTAATAGTAATGCAGACTTAGTAACTAGTTTGACGGTTTTGAGGGAATTATTTGTTTAGCAGAGTGATGGCGTTCGAGAAAAAACTGTCCTTGTGTCTAGTTGTTCTGGTGTGCAGTGGTCTATAGCGTCGTTTTGAGGGTAGGAGTTGAAACAGTTTATGTCCAGGATGTGAGGAGTCTAAATATTTTCACAGCCCTCTTTTTGACTCGTGCAGTATAGAGGTCCTCCATGGAAGGCAGGTTGGTAGTCGTTTTTTCTGCAGTTCTAATTATCCTCTGAAGTCTTTGTCTGTCTTGTGCTTTTCCTTTTAAATGCTTTTCCTTTTAAAACAAATGACAAACTAATTCATTCAATCTTTTGAAGACTACACTTTGACTTTTGGATCTTTGCAGTTTTTCTAGATATTAGGTTTTAAAAGCTCATAAAGAGCTTTGCATTTTTCATTCTGACTGATCTGATCAAGCCTATGGATTTCCAAATCCGAATTCCCTTAAGAAATGGCTACTGAGAAAGTGCTGTAGACTTGTAAATGTAGCATATAAGCTTCTGAACGACACCTGATCCCC
The DNA here is from genome assembly GCA_022577455.1 of Arizona elegans. Classification (NCBI taxonomy): domain Eukaryota; kingdom Metazoa; phylum Chordata; class Lepidosauria; order Squamata; family Colubridae; genus Arizona; species Arizona elegans. The sequence continues at coordinate 6,200,542 of JAKOOJ010000009.1, read as the reverse complement.
ACAATAGTTCTTAAAGAATGATTGAGGATTTTTTTTTTGTTCAGAAGTAGGAATGAAATTAATTATTCCCTTGAGAAACTCAACATGATTAAAAGAAAAGAATCTGCATTGCAACAGGGAAACCTTTACAGGCAGAATGTTTTAATATTCCGTGTTTTTCTTCCCCTCTGCAAAATATTGTCATGAGCTAAGTTACAGTGGTTACAGTGGCTGAAGCTCAGCATTCTTGTAATTGTAAGGTTGGCCACCTCTATATTTGATACATGACCCTCATGGTCAAGAGAGGAGACATGAGATTGGGTTCAGGTAATGGTTAAGTTTTTCTTGGGGGAGGTAGAGGGTTCCACTAGCTCTTAAGGAGATGTTGGCAGGCTTCTGTTTAAAGAATCATCACTCAACCCAACCAGTCTAGACAGTTTTCATCCAGTTTCCAATCTTCCCTTTTTAAGGAAGATTGTGGAGATGTCCTGCTTCTGGTTTCAATTATATACTCTTTCTCACACACAGTTACTATGATAATCAGTAGTTTACTCAAGTCTGAGCAGATAACAGCAGACAAGGAATGAAAACCAAAACAGAAGTTTGCCTGAGCGGTTAGAATAGATAGAATAGAATTTTTTATTGGCCAAGTGTGATTGGACACACAAGGAATTTGTCTTGGTGCATATGCTCTCAGTGTACATAAAAGAAAAGATACGTTTATCAAGAAACATAAGGTACAACACTTAATGATAGTCATGGGGTAAATAAGCAATCAGGAAACAATATCAATATAAAGTGTAAGGATACAAGCAACAAAGTTTTAACAAGAGTGTTCAGAAGACAAGTCTAAATCCACTCCAGAACTCCAAGAGTAAGGTCAGGATTGTCATCCGGTCCAGAATTTCGCCAGCAGAATCCCCACAAATGTCACACAAGAACCAGAGATCAGACATACCAGATCAGAAACGGTGGAGAGAGCCAGTCCACAGAATCGCCGAGAATCAAACTTGATCGAACAGAAAGTGTCATCATTATTCATCTGCCTGAAGTATTGTTGAAAACACAGATTTTGACTACCTAGTCAAACTTTTGCTAATATCGAGAAAGTTGAATAACTAGCCAGCAAATGCCTATGGAGCAGGAGTGGGTTTTTACTACCGGTTCTCTGGGCATGGCTTATTTTGTGGGTGTGGCTTGGAGGTCATGTGACTAGATGAGTGTGGCTAGCTGGTCAGAGTCATTTCTGGAAGGTCCTCGCACTTACGATGAGTCCTCGCACTTACAACCCGACTCATTTGTTTGCTTTTAACACTGATCAGCTGTAGGACGGCCCTTTGAAGCCCCACAAAGAGTTTAAACAGTTTTTTTCCCTCTAGTCATCAGCTGGGACTCAGGAGGCAGCAATAGATTGGGGGTGGGACCAAATAAAAGGTAAGAATAACGTGGGTGGGGGGTGGGTGGGAGGGCGAGGGGGGAGAACCGGTTCGGTGACATCATATCATCACCGCTACCGGCTCGACCGAACCGGACCAAACCAGGAGGAACCCACCACTGCTATGGAGATTCCCAATCATTCAAGTTAGAACTGAAGAAGCTTCTTGGATGAGAATCCCAAATGTGCTTTTTCAGGAGACAACTGGGCTTTCTTGTTTTTCTTTGAAGACGTTTCGCTTCTCATCCAAGAAGCTTCTTCAATTCTAACAGAATAGAGGGGAATGGAAGGATTTATATTCCTTGCAGACAGCTGGTCATTTGCATCCTTTTAGAGGGTTGTTGAAGCATTTGGAGGTTTATCTGTGTCCTCAGGGTCACCTGAGTGGTGCTCCTGGTTCCTGTAGTCTGCAATTTCCACCCCCCTCCTGAAAATCCATTCCTACTCCCACACCATTCAAAGGCTGTTCATCCCAAATCGTATAGCTAAAAGTAGAGATCTTCAAAGAAAAAGTCTTCAAAACAACAACAACAAGAAAGTCCAGTTGCCTCCTGAAAAAGCACCTTTGGGACAACCTGGATGACTGAGAATCTCTTCAGACTCTTGGATGAGAAGCAAAACATTTTCAAAAAAACACAAGAAAGTCCAGTTGCCTTTTGCAAAAAAAAAAAAAAAAAAAAAAAACCCTGCACCTGGTCAGCAAGCATATGTCTTGTTGCCTTGTGCTAGTTGGGGATAAAATAACAATTCCCCTGCTAGCAAATCATTTGACAGTCTCCATGAGCTCAGCTGCAACTGATTGCTGTGGTTGTTAAGATTGAGATAAACCCGGTTTTATTTTAAGTATCCCTTTGCCCGGAATAAGCAATTATTTCTATACATAAAATAGATAACGGGCCAATTTATATGGGTTCATATGTCTCCCTCTTTCTAGTTGTAAGGCCGTTATGATGCTTGGCACTTCATAGCAGTAAATGGATAACAAAACGTGAGAGAATCACATTTATTCCAACAAATGAAATCAATATTGTACCACAATAACTGTAGGCAACATTGGCTTTTTCTTGTAGAGGAGCTCCCTCAAGTGGTTTCATTCTAAAACACAATTCCAGAATGAAAGGAGATTGAACATGAAGCGGGTGTGTGTATAAGAACTGTACAATTATCAAAGTTATGGTTTAAATCAGGGGTCTCCAACCTTGGCAACTTTAAGACTTGTGGACTTCAACTCCCAGAATTCCTCAGCCAGCTCTGTTCAGCTCTGAACAGAGCTGGCTGAGGAATTCTGGGAGTTGAAGTCCACAAGTCTTAAAGTTGCCAAGGTTGGAGACCCCTGGTTTAAATCACTGCCTGGAACAGAAATTCTGCATATTTCTTCTTCTGATTCTCATTCAAGTTAATTTTATTTTTTATTTTTTTGATTTTTCAATTTATATACCACCCTTCTCTCTAAGGACTCAGGGCGGTGCACAGCCAGAATTAAGAACATGAAATACAAATATTAAGAACAATTAAAATATATATAAATTTGGCCCAAAAATTTAAAAATCACAAACCAATTAAAACATTTAAAAAAATGAAACTTAAGTGAGTTCTGAAGTTCCTTTCATAGAAAAGGATTTCAGGAAAAACAATGTTCTTGAGTAGAATGAGATCTACTTGAAGTTATGAATTTATGGAGTAAGCAAGAGTCTGTGCTCTAATATAATGCTCAATTTGATCATAACTTTAATCCAGGGGTGTCAAACTCACGGCGTCACTGCAGCGTCATGTGACATATTGGGACTTTTTTTTTCTCCTTCATTAAACCGGGTATGGGGTGGCCAGCGTGTGATGCATCCGGCCTGCGGGCTGGGAGTTTTCACAGCCCTGCCTTAATCAAAGACAGAGGTGGGTAACTATGGCATCATTATGACCTGTGGACTTCAACTCCCAAAATGGCTGGCTCAGGAATTCTGGGAGTTGAAGTCCACAGGTGGTAAAGTTGCCACAGAGTTTCCCACCCCTGCTCTAAGGGATACAGGTTTACCCCAGAGCAAAATTTGGGAGGAATTTTTTAAACCCAATATGCTGTTCTTTAATATGATTTAACTAAAGTATCTTGTTGGCATATCTGTGCATAAATGATCAAACCTATCGTGTTAGGGGTATGAAGTTTCAAGCCTACCTTCCAGTGGTGGGTTGCCCCCTGTTCAGACCGGTTCTATAGAACCGGTAGTAAAACTGGTGGGAGGCTCCGCTCACTGACCCGGATGTCATCAAAAGCAATCTGCGCATGCGGGCACAATGCAAACCGGTAATAAAGGTAAGTAGAACCCACCCCTACTATCTTCCCAGAATTTCCTAGATTCGCATGTCCTGGCCTAGATTCTTACATTGGGATAGCAACTTAATAGTTACTGCTGCTACCACCTAGTGCAGTGATAGCTAACCTGTTCCGGACCGAGTGGCCAAAGCGCATGCACCCGAAACCCCAAAATGCATTGCGTGTGCAGCCCCCATGCATGTGCCCTGCCCCCCACGCATGCATGCATGCCCCACGCGTGCACTCCACCCAGCGCATGGACGTGTAACCCCCCGCACATGCCCCAACCCCTGCGCATATGCATGCGGCCCGGCTCCTGAGCATGCACATGCACCCTGCCCCTGCGCATGAGTGGCAGAGACCCGAAGACCAGCTGGTCGGCGGGAGGCATGTGTACATGTGCAGCAAAGCTGAACTAGGGTGACAGCTCGCGTGCCATCAGAGAGGGCGCTGCGTGCCACCTCTGGCATGCGTGCCATAGCTTCGCCAACACGGACCTAGTGTATTTTCCATGCAGGCCTTACCTGGTGTCTTCTTCAAAGCCTGAAATTATAAAGATGGCCCCCTTCATCATTTCAGTGTCTTTCTGGCTATTCAGAGATGAAATGGAGTCAAATGAAATACAATGGTACCTTAGCACTTACCGTTAATTGGTTCCAGGAGATGCAATGAATACCAAAAACTATGAGCATCAAGCAAAATTTTCCCATAAGGAATAATGTAGTGCAGGAGTCCCCAACCTGTGGGCCACAATCCACTAGCTCATGCATGCACTCCCACTCACGCTAGCATTGCCACAAGAGTCGTGCGAGTGGTAGCATCACCACGAGCGTCACACAGATGCCAGTGACACCGCAAGCATTGCCCGGGTGCTAGCGTAGCCAAAAGCATTGCACACTTGTGCTCACAGTCTCATTTGTGTATGCATATGCGCACATAAAGGCACCTGTCCCTTCCCCCCTCAAGGCCGCCAATCCAGAAAGTTTGGGGAACTCTGATGCAGTGAGCCACAAGGCAGCCGTCACTGACAAGTTCTATTTTGTGCAATGAATACCAACAAGCAATGAGTACCAGGACAAAATTTTCGTGTCAAAATGTGTTGAGTTCGTCCGGTCTGGCTTCCATCGCCGCCAGAGGGTCCTTTGAGACTACCAGCCCCGTCGCCCGTAAAGAGCCGCCTTTACACCTGAAAGGCGGCTCGAAAAACTCCGTTTCCGAAAGGAAACATGAGACAGAGCTGGTGAGGGCAGGTAGAGCCCTCTGCGAAGTCCCCAGAGTTCTTTTTTACTCTTGGGGACGAAGCAGGTTGTGGCTCCCTATTTCTGCTCGCCGCTGCTCCGGGCTTCGGGAGAACTCTGCATTTTGCAGAGCCAGGCGATGGGACCGGTCCAATTAATGAAATTAACAGAGCATTCGAACAAGCAGGATGAAATCCAGATCTGAGACCCTAAACTGCATTTATCGCTAACCCTAAGACTGATTTTAAAGTAAAAGAAGAGTAAAAGGAGGAAAAAAAAGAGAGTTTAAAATGGCGACTGGCTGAGGCTTGAGAAAAGCTGAAAGTGAAAGTCCTTCCATTTGAATAGTTTATTACGTTACAAAGTATCTAACAAAAGTGCTGGTTAGAAGTGAAGAGAAAAATTCTTATTTCATGCTTCTTCCTTCTTAGAGATTTGCTATTGATATTGTTTGGAGAGAAGTCTTTTTTTTAAAAAAAGGAAAAAATCTGTCTGTGTGGCAGGATGGCACTAAAACTGACAAAGCCAGATAACCAAGCTATGGGGGGGGGCTCCCCCATTTATAAATCACATGAATAAGTTGTGAGCTTGCAGATGCAGAAGAATGGCTTCACAGACCTAAAGAAATTTCTACTGGAGGAGATGGCAAGACATGATAAGACTGTGAATCAGAATCTTGAAAATTTTAGACAGGAAATTAAAGAGTTGGTTCAACAAAAGTATGATATTCTGAAGCAACATATGAAAAGTTTCTTAGAAGTAATTATGAAGATGGATGAAGTTATAAATTCAAAAATAGACTCTAAAATGAAGGAAGTTGATGATAAGATTTATAATTTGGACAATAAAATACAAAGAATTGAAAATGATTTAATAATGATTCAAGAAAAAAGCTCAGAAGTAGAGTTTAAAAAAATAAAGGAAGCTGATTATAAGACTTACAATGCAGATAATATAAAACAAAGGATTGAAAATGAAGCCACAATAATGCAATTCAGATTCATGGAATTTGCGGTTAGAATTAGGGGAATACAGGAAAATAAAAGAGAAGATTTGAGGAAGGTGTCTGCTGAAGTTCTGGCTGGGATTTTAAAGGTTAGTCCTGAAGAGGTATCCTGCAAGATTGATAAGGCCTACGGAGTTAATTCCTGGGTGGCAAAGCAAAGGCAGCTGCCTAGAGATGTGGTGATCTACTTTACTGATAAAGAAATAAGAAATGATATTGTGCAAAAGTCTTTTAACTCCACTGTTGAAAAGCATGGAAGGAAGATTTGGATATTTAAAGAGCTACCGCCCAAGATGTTAAAAGATAGAAAGGATTTTGGATTTTTGGTGACTGAGCTAAAGAAACAAAACATCCCATTTAGGTGGGATGTTCCAGTTGGAATAATATTGAGATATCAAGGAGAAAGATATCAACTAAATATTGTTGAAAAAGTGGAAGAATTTTACTATAAGGTTTTTAAAATGGGTTCAACATCTCCATGTATAACACACGAGGGGAATAAAGAAAAGCAAAAGCAACAAGAGATTGAAATTCAGGCTAAGCAGATGGTGGTGGAGGTAATGGAAAAACAACAAGCTACAGAGGCCTTTGTGGACGAGCCGCTTCTGGATTCTCCTTCAGAGGTTATAGTTGGATTACCTATAAATACAAGAGAGGCGGCTTTGGATTCTAATGTGATGACTTATCAAGCTACAGACCAGCATGGAAATCAAACAGTTGATATACAACTCATAGAAAGGAAACCAGGATGGAGATCTAAGCCACAAAAAGTTAAGAAAAGAAGAAGCAGGTCCTACAAAAATAAAAAATTTTAGACGAAACAACAGTGTAATGCCAGTTACTTAAGAGACGATTGAATATATGAAAATATAGTTGAGGCAAAGTATTGGTTTATATTATCTTGAGGAGAGTGACAGATCTCTGCAGTGCTGTACTCTTAGGATGTGGAAGATGGCCTTAAATTGAGTGGATTGGAACTTTCTATTTTGGACTCTTTGACAAATGGATTACGTTTATGCTGAGCTACAAGACAAGAGAATTATGGGATTGGGGCATGCAGAAGATCTGGTTGTTACCCTAACATGGTGGTTGGAATGAATAATCTAGATGAAAGACATTACAAAAGATACTATATGGAATACAAATATAAAGTCACTCAGGTGGTCTGTTGTTATACGAAAATACCTACTATTGATGGGGGCAGATGGTAATTGAAGATACTGAACATACTGTTGGAACTAGAATTCGATGTTACCCTAACATGGGTGATGAAATTAACAATCCAGTTGAAAGACATCACAGAAGATATTATATGGATTACAAGCTTAAAGTCATTTGAGAATTTTATTTACATATGGAAATATTTTTTAGTAGTGTGGGCAGAACAAAGATATCGAAAATATTATGTATGGTAGACCTGTAGGAAAGTGGGTGGAGATAGGTTAGCTTACTGATTATTTAGTTTAGGTAAAGGGATGTTATGTTACATATAAATTTACAGTTGAATGTTGCTTTGAAATGTATAGTATAAGGGGGATATAATAATATTGTTAGAAGGGTGGAGATAGGTTAGCTTACTGATTGTTTAGTTTAGGAAAAGGGATGTTATGCTATATTAATATATATAAAAGATTTGAATTAAGAGATATATGTATGGGGGAGGAGGAAATGGATAGATTATGAGCCGAAATTGTCAAATTAGGATTTGTTATATAATTTTACAGCTGAATGTTGCTTTGAAATGTATAGTATAAGGGGGATATAATAATATTGTTAGAAAGAAAGGGTCAGCATATGGGGGGTGGAGTAAAAAGGATGGTAAAGTATTATATAATCTGTTATTAATTTGGGTTTTATTTTGGAGAAGCCACGGGGGGGAGGGGAGGGGGAGGGGGGTTAGGGAGGAGGGGGGGGAAAAGGGGGGGAATTCGTATTTGAAAAACTTTTTCAATAAAAAAAAATGTGTTAAGTTCCAAATTTGATGAAACAAAGCAGTTGAGTACCACTGTACTAAAGTCGAGCCAAGTGAAATACTTTCTATTTGTCCATCATCCTTTTAAACTAATTTTTCATCAAAATACCATGAAAAATGAAGGTCATCTGATCTGTAGGTGGCACATTTTTCATGGTATTTTGGTTAAATATGAGAAGGTTGACTTATCCATGGATGGGCTTACAAATGAGTATATATGGTAGCCTTAATTTTATTGAGTCCGTTTCAGTGATGAAATTCAAATTTTTTTACTACCGGTTCTGTGGGCGTGGCTTGGTGGGTGGGGTAGGGTGTGGCTTGGTGTGCATGGCTTGGTGGGTGTGGCAAGGCAGGGATACTGCAAAATCTCCATTCCCATCCCACTCCAGGGGAAAGATATTGCAAAATCTCCATTCCCACCCCACTCTGGGGCCAGCCGGAGGTGGTATTTGCTGGTTCTCCAAACTACTCAAAATTTCCGGTTCTCCAGAACCTGTCAGAACCTGCTGGATTTCACCCCTGGTCTGTTTCTTTAAAAAGCAGCATTATTTTTAGGCTCCAGTAAAAGCTAAAGCAAGTAATTTTTAATAGATGCTCGCTGAAAATAATATAATTTTGGAAACTTTCTTTCTAAATATTAAAACATTTGTTTCTATTATATTCTCAGGTTTAGCTCCCTTTCTTTCTTTTAGTGGTTTCATGTCTAGGAAGAATTTCATATAATCATATTTTTCTCTACTTATTGCTAGGCAATGTCGACTCATGCTAGTTCAGTATAAAGGATTTCAGCAACAATTTTGCATTTTTCTAGATTTATCTAATAAGTAATCAATTCTGTAATATATAAAAGGAATACTCAAGTTAATAAAAAAAATGTGGCCTGTAGTTTTTGGTTAGGTTTTTTTCCTGTCTTCCTAGAGATTTTTCCACCTACCACTCCAGTTTCTGCCGGGTCTAAAATTAGCGTTACAATTCAAACAATAATCTCAATTAGCTGCTAGAAACACAGCTGCAGAAGGAGGCAAAATATTTAATATTTATCTATTTCTACAAGTTTAATAAGTTGTGGGTAAACAGAGCCCATTTCGCTCGCTAGAATCAAGGTTTTAATTAGCTTTATAGTGTTCCAAATTAGATTGCACAATAATTTTCTAGACTTATATTTTGATGAGTCTGGTCAATTGGAGTTTCAACATAGCTAAAATTAGCATGATGCAGTTGATTTAAAACAATATTTAGGCTTGGTCTATTGAGAATTTGGAGTGTTTTTTTAAAAAACAGAATAATTAAAAAAAACAAAAAACCAGGAACCAAACAAAAAGAAGGAAGAATTCTGTGCTACCTTTCTACATTTGATAATCTCTTTTTTCAAGGGCTTCTGTCTTTCCTAATGACCACTGCCAGGGAAGGCAGATTGAAATCCCAAAAGATGAAAAGTTTGAGGAACTCCATTGTCAACCCAGAGATGGAATCAAGAACTTCAGTGTCAGGCATGAAAGATCTGGACCATTCGTAAAGTTGCACCTCAGAAGATTTATACAAGCCTAGGCACGAGAATCTAGTCAATGGTCAGCATTAAATTGGTGCTAGATAAGGTCTATGGAATTCAAGGATCTCTTTTTGCAATGCGAGGACTCTAAACTGATGATGCGTTTAACTCCAACTTCCAGCTCTGCCTGCTTATCTACACTCAGGCAGGGAAATTTGTACACCAACAATCCCAACTGATCACTAGACCCCAATTTAATGAAGAGGGTCTCACATCTAAACTATTAATGATTAATATCCAGATTCTTAGAAGTAAAAGGAAGGAATATAAAATTGATTTATTTGATCAAGTTTAAAATAGTTATGTTGTTATCTCTGATCATCCATCATAGACTTTTTCTGATATCAGGACTGAACTGATGACGCTTTATGGATTTGTTTATAGATAGGAGGTGAGATGTGGGAAGAAGGGATGATTTATTGTATTTTAAGAAAATGTGATAAGTTACTAAAATTGTTTATACTTGTGATGAAGGAGGAAGTCACTTCTTTAAATATTTATTTTCTTTTTCTTTTGTACATTCTTATTTTTCTTTGTTCTTTTCTGTAGCTTGTATTATTTTTATTCTTCTGATTTTCTAGTTTGGGTTAGTTTGTAATGCTGTCTTTAATTAAAAATACTATAATATTTAATAAATTCCTATTAAAAGGACACAGATATCTAACATGTGATTGTAATACAGTAATAACATATTATACAGGCTGGCACCCTACTGGAATGCCAACAAACCGGAAGATATATAAAGAGTCATATTTCTTCTCATAGCGATGTAATATGGGGATAAATTTGCAAAACACTACAGTAAATTGTTCTGGTTTCCAAGTTTCATTATAGTATCTAGAACCATTTATCCAAGAGTGAAATCCAGCAGGTTATGACAGGTTCTGGAGAACCAGTAGCAGAAATTTTGAATAGTTCGAAGAACCGGTAGCGGAAATTTTGAGTAGTTCAGAAAACCAGGAAATACCACCTCTGTCTGGCCCCAGAGTGGGGTGGGAATGGAGATTTTGCACTATCCTTCCCCCAGGAATGGGGAGGGAATGGGGATTTTGCAGTATCCTTCCCCCAGGAGTGGGGATTTTGCAGTATCCTTCCCCTGCCACGCCCAACAAGCCACACCAGGCCCAACAAGCCACGCCCACAGAACCGGTAGTAAAAAAAATTGAATTTCACCACTGCATTTATCCTTCCAAGTTGAACACGGTCCTTGTGCCTTTTTTTTTTTTTTTTTGCTCCTGTCTAATATTTGTCCATTTTGATTTGCTTCTGGGCAGTATATAAAAGGGTTTTATTTAACCCGCAGGACCTGTGGCAAAGTGGATTTAATGAACACTTCAGAGCCTTACGATTCTTCAGAGACAAATACACATCGCAACTTCAAGTGCATTTTATAGAGTAGCAGAACCTGCTTTATATTAAGTCCAAGGTGACTCGTCTGTATGTGCCATATGACTGTGATCAATTTTAATTTCTCCCAGGTCACATTGCCTAGGAACCCTGTGGTATATGAACCATTTGGATACTTTGGCTATAAAATTAATCTTTATTGTCCATAGGCCATAAGGATGAGGACAAGGTCTGTCTGACGGTTGATCTGCATGGCCAACTTGTCCTAACAAGAGTACAGGCTACTGACCATTTCTCAAAGACAAGAACACACAGTGACATGTTCTACTCATACCCAACCCACAGGATAGCCAACATTTAATGTAGAGAAAAGTAAAGTCTTACACTTAGGCAGGAGTGGGTTCTAAATTTTTTTACTACTGGTTCTGTGGGCATGGCTTATTTTGTGGGTGTGGCTTGGAGGTCATGTGACTAGGTGGGCATGGCTAGCTGGTCAGAGTCATTTCTGGAAGATCCTCACATTTACGACCAGTCCTCACACTACGACCCGACTCATTTGTTTGCTTTTAACACTGATCAGCTGTAGGACGGTCCTTTGAAGCCCCACGGCAAGAGTTTAAACAGTTTTTTTCCCTCTAGTCATCAGCTGGGACTCAGGAGGCAGCAATAGATTGGGGGTGGGACCAAATAAAAGGTAAGAATAACGTGGGTGGGGGGGGTGGGAGGGGGGGGGAGAACCAGTTCGGTGATGTCATATCGTCACCGCTACCGGCTCGGTGGAACTGGACCGAACTGGGAGGAACTCACCACTGCACTTAGGCAAGAAAAATCAAAAGTACACATACAGGGTGAAACCAGGCTTAATAGCAGTAACTGTGAGAGGGATCTTGGAATGTTTATGGACAACCAGCTAAATATGAGCCAGCAGTGTGCAGCAGCAGTTTAAAAAGCTAATGCAATCCTAAATTGCATTAACAGAGGGATACAATCAAGATCAAGGGAGGTACTAGTAATACCACTCTATAAAGCCTTAGTAAGATCACATCTAGAATACTGCATCCAGTTTTGGTCACCACGCTATAAAAAAGATGTTGAGACTCTAGAAAAAGTGCAGAGGAGAGCAACCAGGATGATTAGGGGACTGGAGGCTAAAACATATGAATTACAGTTACTGGAACTGGGCATGGGTAGTCTAGTGAAGAGAAGGACAGGGGAGACATGATACTCTGTTTCCCCAAAAATAAGACATCCCCTGATAATAAGCCCAATCAGGCTTTTGAGTGTATGCGCTAAAATAAGCCTCCCCCTGAAAATAAGACCTCCCTGAAAATATTTAAATGCAGAGCTAGAAAATAGGTAAGATAGCAAGAGGAGCCCCATCTTCCTCCATGCACCCCAAAATAATAAGACCTCCCCCAAAATAAGGCCAAGTGCTTATTTACGGGTTCAAAAAAATATAAGACAGGGTCTTATTTTTGGGGAAACATGGTAGCAGTGTTCCAATATTTGAGGGGCTGCCACAGAGAGGAAGGGGTCAAGCTATTTTCCAAGGCACCCAAAGGCCAGACAAGGAATAGAAACTGATCAAGGAGAGATTCAACCTAGAAATAAGGAGAAATTTTCTGACAGTGAGAACAATCAACTAATGGAACAGAAGTTGCCTTTGGAAGTTGTGGGAGCTTCATCCTTTGAGACTTTCAAAAAGAGATTGGACTGCCATCTGTCAGAAATGGTGTAGGGTCTCCTGCTTGGGCGGGAGGTTGGACTAGATGACCTACAAGGTCCCTTCCAACTCTGTTAATCTGTAAAAAATCTGCTTGCATTTTTCTGCTAAATAGGGAATGGATTTGAACATGTTAGAAGAGATTGTGTTGGCTGTCTGGCTGGGTGAAGCCATCCATGGTTCAAAAGATGGCAGCCACCTGGCTTCAGTCTGTAATTCCCAGAGCACCCTGCTGGTATCTAGACAATTCATAGTAGTAAGTTTTGCACAGACTGACATAGTTCAAAACTTTGAAGTGGAGATGTGAACAGAATGCAAATATTACCACTGGCCATTTGCTGCCCAAGTGCAGGGAAGGGCAGTTATATAAAACACAAAACAAAAGGGAGCTGAATGGGAAAACAAGAAAACAAAACCAGGGGGTAGGAAGAAGAGACTCTGTCCTTTCTGGAAAATAGCTTGCACAGTCAAGTCAGAGTCAGACAAAGCACCGCTTGTTAGACGTCCAGTACAAAGTTGTTCTCTTTTGATCTTCTGCTGAAAGAAAATAAGCATGCAGGGAATGGGTTGTGTATAATCTAAAATGGCAGGAGAAATCCTTAAAAGTCAACATCTACAGCTGCATCCAACTTCTCTTATTCAAAGATTAGAAGACATCTTATTTCACAACACACGGTGAACATTTCTGTTTGCATGTGCACGCACGCAAATGTTGTTGTTGTTGTTGTTCCTGTTTTTCTTTTCTTCTTCTTCTTCCCCTCCTCCTCTTCTTCTTCCTCTTCTTCTTCTCTTCTTCTTCTTCTCTTCTTCCTCTTCTTCCTCCTCCTCCTCTTCTTCTTCCTCTTCTTCCTCTTCCAATTCCTCTTTTCTTCTTCTTCTCCTCCTCCTCCCCCTCCTCCTCCCCTCCTCCTCTTCCTCTTCATCTCCTCCTCCTCCTCCTCCTCCTTTTCTTCTTCTTCTTCTTCTTCTTCTTCTTCTTCTTCTTCTTCTTCTTCTTCTTCTTCTTCTTCTTCTTCTTCTTCTCCTTCTTCTCCTTCTCCTTCTCTCCCTCCCCCTCCTCCTCCTCCTCTTCATCTTCTTCTTCCTCTTCCTCTTTCTTCTTTTCTTCCTCCTCCTCCTTTTCCAGTGGTAGGCTGCTGCATGGTCATAAGGTTTCGGATAAACCCTTAGCTCTGATTGCTGGCTGGGCTCACCCACCCATCCCTGTTCTATGCTATCCATTTATAACTTACTTTCTGGCTCATTGGCTGGCCCAGTTGCGTTCCACACGGCCCCTGCTGTTCTCACCGGAGCTGCCTGAGCTGATTAGGATCCTGTTTGAAGCTCCGTTTCTCTCCCAAAGGGGCACGTACTCACAACCAGTGAATCCTTTGTTAAAGAAAGTGCAGCCCACCTCTGTCCTCTTCCTCCTCCTCCTCTTTCTCAAATTTAATCACCCAATTCCAATGGCCTGAATACGTACCCAAGTTCATATTGCTATTATCTGACCAGCCATCTAAACACTTCAAGATTACCAATCATTTAACTCTTAGTTTAATGTCACAGATTGATTTGACAGAAGACCCTGGCTAGTTTTCTGCATAACCGTTGTTTGCAGTGGAGAACGCAATGCAAATAAATGAGGGAGGTTTCTGATTTCTCTGGGCTTCTTCCTTTCATTTTTTCCAAGTTAATAGATACTTGACACGTTGCTTGGTGACTCTGCTGTACGAAGTGTTTAAACAACCATCTCTAGCCTGGGAATCAGTGCTTCTCACCTTGTCAGCTTCAACCCTCTAAGTTTTCCTGCCAAGTATATGGATGTTTCTTAGTATGAGCTAATTGGTATTGTGATTCAGTATTCTGGCTGCTGTTAGTTTGATATTCCATTACAGTGTAATGTACCTCTGTAGGAAGTTAGCACCCACCCCTTTCCTGGAAGAGTGAAATATTTTAGGAAATATGAAAAAAGGCAGAATATTATATTTCCCTGGATGAGAAATGGAGAAGCATATTTTACAGACAAAGCAGCTCCCACCTTCCTGCCCCCCACCCTTTGTCAATGGGCCAGAGGCAGAAACCCAATCCTTTGTCAAAGGACAATAGCAACAGAAACTAACACAATGGGCCCCATCTAGCAACCAAAACTCACCATGTGACCTGGGAAGCACATGTGACCATCAACCAGCAAGGCTAGCTAAAAAACCCCACCCCCTGGGAGTCTGACAACCAATCAGGATATTCTTTCGGGGGCCCAGGAAATGTAAAGCCAGAGAGAGCATAAAAACCTGTGGACTCGCTGTATTCCGCCCTTTTCTGTTCAGGAGCTCACGCCATGTGATCCTGTCCACCATTAAACCATCTTTCCAAGCAGTCTCCATGTTTCCAGTGTCTGTTTCCCCACTTGGAGCAGAACCCAGAAGGATGTTTCTTCCAACACCTCCAAGAAAAACAACTATACGGAGGATCCCGGGTCTGCGCACCTTCCGTCGCGCGCTTAAGACTTTCCTATTCCATCAAGCTGGCCTGGACTAAATCTTCTCCCCTTTTTAAATGTAAATTTTAATTTGTTTTAAATTATGGGGTATTTTAAATTCAGCCAAATTATTTAATTCATTTTTAATTCATTTTAAATTTTTTGTATTTATGTGTTTTATCTCGTGGCTGTTCACCGCCCTGAGTCCTTCGGGAGAAGGGCGTTCTAGAAATTTAATAAATAAATAAATAAATAAAACTATTTAACTTTGAGGAGTCAAAGTGCCTTTGATTTCCCTATGACTTGTAGCATTTACTAAGAGGTCAGCTGGGCCACTGCTACGTTTTAGGCTAAACTGCTTTCATTTAAGATGCAGAATAAGAAAAGGGGAAGAAACTGTGCATTGTTTTTTTTTTTTTCCTCATGAGGCAACTGGACTTTCTGGTTTTTCTTTGAAGACGTTTCGCTTCTCATCCAAAAAGCTTCTTCAACTCTGACTGGATGGTGGGGAATGGAAGGATTTATACTCCTTGCAGACAGCTGGTCATTTGCATCCTTTTAGTGGGTCGTTCAGGTCACCTGGAGGTTTATCAGGTGTCCTCAGAGTCACCTGAATGATGCAAATTGGTGTGGGGCCTTCTTGGAACTGTTGAAAGGACTGTATTGTAGATTGGAGATAGATGAAGTCGTATACCTCTCCTTCTGTTGAGAGAGGGCTGTTCAATTTTGACATAGATGGCCTCTTTAACCCCTCTTTCAAACCAGCGATTCTCTCTGTTAGATAGTTCGTACAGGCATGAATTAGGACGAGGTTGCGCTTTAACAGAACACTTTATTTTAACAGCAACAGGCATTAAGAAAACACGAACACTGCTGAGGAGAACTGATAGCCTATTTATACTCCTTAGCTTGTCAAAGGATAACCAATCAGCAAAGCACAGATACTCCCGCTTTAGGAAGGCCACGCCTCTTGGCCAATCATGGGGTGGCGTCCCCGGTTGCCGGGGCCGCCGAACACAACACTCTCTGTCCAAAATATGGAGTTTATTGTGTCCATATTTTACAAACTGTGTTGTAATTATATAAGAAGAAGAAACTGGGATTCCAATCATGTTAGAGCTCTCCAACTTCATGCTGCTTATGAAAACTCAGCAGTTCATTGAAGAAAAGTGTTGACTTTTGTCAGATTGGACAGCCTTTTCATATCAGAAGTCCCAGTTTCCGCTCTGTACTTAAACTCATTTTTCCAAAGGAAATGCAGCCGCCGGACATAGCTTCAAATTGCTCCAGAGCTCGGTTGCCTTTGATTTTAAATGTTAAGTCACACAAGATGCTATTTTTCAACTTTGTTTCTCAGGTTTCCATGACAATAAACTTCAATGGGCCTTATTCTAGCCATGCAAGAAAAGCTAGTCATGCGTTAAAAATGAGTTCTTTAAAAGTCTGATCTCTTCAATTTAATACGAGCAAATGAGATCGAGGGAGCATACCACAACTTTTATCTCTTTGATAGTTTGAACAATTAAATGCACAGGATAAAAAGAAGTGGCTGGAAAATGACTTTCAAAGAATAGGAAATGTGAAATATTATAGGCAGTCCCTAACTTACAATCATTCGTTTAATGACCGTTCGAAGCACTAAAAAAGTATCATGACTGTTGCATCATCCCCATGATCACATGATAAAAATTCAGGCACTCACTCCCTTAACAACTGTCTTGCTTAGCAACAGAAAGTTTGGGCTCAGTTGTGGCCATAAATCAAGGACTACCTGTAAACATACTTTGGTTATGAACTATGCTTCTATTTTTGTAAAGGTAGCCCTCAACTTACAACCAAAGTTTAAAATTATGATGGGGACCCCCCCCCCCAAAAAAATAACTTGCAATCTGTTTTTGAAGTTCTGCTGTTGCCCCTCCCCCATTGTCACATGACCACATTTTGGCTGTTCAACAACTAACCTGCATTAATGACATTTGAAGAGTCCTGCAGTCATGTGATCATGATTTGTGGTGGTTTTGCTGGAAATCTGAATTTATTTCCAGTTTCTGGCAAAACCCCGCCCACAGCAAACACTGGGTTTTTTTAAACAACCACAGCGTTTGCTTAATGACTGCTACAAAAAAACATAGTAAAAGCATAGTAAAACACATACAATCAGCCAATAGGAAGGCACCACATAAACACAACTCACAGAACAGCCCAAAGCACATATTCCAGTAGAGAGAAATTCCCTGAAGGTGAGCTCCAGCATGAGTCCGAAAGCTCGGAATGGTAAATCTCTGGTCCCGGTGATCCACCCAAATTTGATCTCGATTTCGTAGTAAAATGGGTCCAGTCACATAGCGGCCCTCTTTAAGACTGTCATGACTTACAACCCTAATTGCCAGGCTCAGTTAAGGTTGTAACTCAAGGACTACTGGTAAACAAAAAGTCATTTGTGACAGGTATATCTCAAACTGGTTAGCATTTCTGGATGTTGATGCGATTAAAAATGACAGTGAAACCATTATGACAAGTCATCAATATAATTAGGTGTGGAAGATGTTCTGTTTGGTTCAGTTTCCAGATCTTCTACTTCAGCTAAGAATGCTAGGTGGGCTGTAACAGTGGTTACAGTAATAGAGTTGGAAGGGACCTTGCAGGTCATCTAGTCCAACCCTCTGCTCACGCAGGAGACCTGTACTAGGGATTCGAACCGCCGAACTGCTGACCTTTCTGATCGACAATCTCAGTGTCTTAGCCACTGAGCCACCTAGCCAGGCATGGTAGTATTCTACCAGTTCTACATGGTTCGGGTGAATCAGTAGTGGCGGTGGCGGGAGGCTCCGCCCAGCCACCCGGACGTCATCATGGATGCTCTGCGCATACACAGAAGGCGCTCACATTTGCAAACCGGTAGCGAAGTAAGTGAATACCGCTACTGGACTGTAAGCATAGATATGAACCAGGAGGGAATATCTAAGAGGCTGCCACAAAGAAGATAGGTTCAACCTATTCTCCAAAGCACCTGAGGGTAGGACAAGAAGCAACGAGTAGAAACTAATAAAGGAGCTAGAACTAAGGAGAAATTTCCTGACAGTTACAACAATTAATCAGACTTGCCTCCAGAAGTTGTGGGCGCTCCATCACTGGAGGTTTTCAAGAAGAGATTGGACAACCATTTGTCTGAAATGGTATAGACCAGTGATGTCTAACCTTTTTGCCATCGCGTGCCAGGAGAGGGGGGGGCGGGGGAGGGTCGCGCACGCACGTGCCCACATGCATGTGTGCGCAACACCCTCCCCCCCGCTCCTGGCACATGATGGCCTGGTAGACCCGTTTTTCTTTCTTACCTGGTTCCAAATCCTCTCTGTGTATCTGGGAAGGGCGAAAACAAGCCTTTCCCACTCCCTTGGAGGCCCTACGAAGGCTGAAAGGGCCCATTTCCCAACTCTCGGTGGGACAGGAAGTGACATTTTTTGCTGTCCCCAGCCTCCAGAACCTCTCTAGGAGTCTCTAGGAGCCTCTCTAGGAGTCTCTGGAGGCTGGGGACAGGAAAAAAGTCACTTCCTATCTTCCCCTACTTCTGGTGGGCCCAGAAGGTCCGAAAATCAGCTGGCCGGTGCGCGCATGCACCCCAGAGCTGAGCTGGCATGCCCACTAATATGGCTCCGCGTGCCATAGGTTTGCCATCACGGGTATAGACTTTTCTGCCAGAGAAGGGAGTTGGACTAGAGCAGGGGTCCCCAACCCTCAGTCCATGAATCAGCATCAGTCTGCAGCGTGCCAGAAACCAGGCTGTACAAAAAAGCGAAGCCCCATCCATGGGATTAAGGCACCATGCAAAACCATGTCCCCTCTGAAAATCTGTAGAGATTCTCAGTCATCCAGCTCATGGTTGTCCCGAAGGTGCTTTTTCAGGAGGGAACTGGACTTTCTTGGTTTTTTTGTTTTTTGTTTTTGAATGGTTTGGGACAGTGGTGGGTTGCTACTGGTTCTCCCCGGTTCGGGCAATCTGGTAGCAACGATGGTGAAGTGAGAGTGAACAGGTTTGCTCCGACTGTCCTCTGGGCTCTCCTGCCCGTCCCTGTGCTATACCTATCTATATTTGCTTGTTTTTAGCCCAGCTGATAGGCGTGGCAAAGCGGATTGGTGTGCCTCACCTGTTGTGAAATGGAATGCACTTGCGCAGAGCACATGCATGAAGCTAACCGGTGGTAACACTGGTTGAAACTCACCACTGGTGTGGGAGTAGAAATGGATTTCCAGAGGAAAAATTGCAGACTACAGGAACCAGGAGCACTACTCGGGTGACCCTGAGGACACAGATAAATCTCCAAGTGCTTCAACAACCTGCTAAAAGGATGCAGATGACCAGCTGTCTGCAAGGAATATCCTTCCATTCCCCACTATCCTGTCAGAACTGAAGAAGCTTCTTGGATGAGAAGCAAAATGTCTTCAAAAGGAAAAAACAAGAAAGTCCAGTTGGCTCTGAAAAAGCATCCTTGGGACATGTCCCCTCTGGTCCATGGAAAAAAATCTCTCTCCACAGAACCAAAAGGTTGGGGACAACTGGATTAGAAAACCTCCAAGGTCCCTTCCAACCCTATTTTCTGTTTCTGAATGGCAACCAGTCTAGGAAAAGGCTAAGCACACATCAAAAGGGTGAAGTGTGACTTGTTGTAGGACTTAGAAATTATCAAAGAGACATAGGCATGTTTCGTTCCCTCTCTGAAAACAGCTTCGGAAAAAGCTGAGGTAATTTATCTTGCGACATGCACGTTTGCACTCTGCAGCTCCCACCGTAATGACTAAAGGCTCTGACAGGTTCAGCGGAATATGATTATTATTACTAGAGCTATTATAAAAAGTTCCAATATTCATATTATGCTGTCAAAGTCCCAACTGAGACAGCAGCAGAATGGCAGCCAAATTAAATGGCTGCTCGGTTCAGGACAGACAGACAAAGAAAGAAAAAAAATGCAAAACCGATAAAAAAAACCCCATGATCTCTCCCTCCCCCACTCCCCCAATGCAGGAACGGGGTCTTCAAGGATACCATTTGGTATCTGGACCTGGAAGGTCCACAGAGACTAAGTGGAGTATGCTTAGCTTTCAGTCTCCAATTGGCAAGATAAACCAGTGGTATCCCAACGTAATGTAAAATGTATTATTTATTATGGTTATTTTAATATCTGCAAAGTGCTGAGAACCCACTAGATTGAGGCAGTGGATAAATGGCACCAATAAATAAACCAATAAACATTATGTTTGAGCCACAACACAATTGATGGGACAATGTCCAAGCTCTGTTCTTCAAATCTGAAGGCTAAATGAACTGAAGCTCAAACAGGGCAGCTACAGCAAGTCATGCTGACTCGGGAATTCTGGGAGTTGAAGTCCACAAGTCATAAAGAGGCCATCGTTCCCCACCTCTGCTGTAAATGGAGGACATCAACATTATAGAGTAATTCATTTCAAGGAACTTTGCACTTATATACAGATTGTCTATAATAGTAGCCAGAGCACCCGCTCCTCCTATTTATTATGAATATTTATTATGAATATTTATTATGAACATGATTTCTGTTATTACGATTGTATAGTGAAATGTTGGACCACTAGTTGCCTGAAATGGTCTAAGAATTTTTGCTCTGGGAAAAATGTTTGTCTAGAACAATATTTCTCAACTTAGCTGGTTGAAGATGTATGGACTTCAACTCCCAGAATTCCACAGCCAGCATGTCTAGCTGTGGAATTCTGGGAGTTGAAGTCCACACATCTTCAACCAGCCAAGTCAAGAAATACTGGTTTAGAACAGGGGTCCCCAACCCCCAGTCTGTGGAACGGCATTGGTCCTCAACATGCCAGAAACCAGTCTGCACAAAAAAGCGAAACCCCATCTGTGAGATGCAGACAGCATGCAAAAACCACAGTACCTCCAGTCTGTGGAAAACCTCTCTCCACAGAGCTGATCCATGGGGCCCAAAAGATTGGGGGCCACTGGTCTAGAATATTTCCAAGGACCTTCCGGGCCTATATTTCTCCACACAAACAATCTCCAAAATTTCATGGATTGCTTCCTAACAGCAATTCTGTATGTTCACATTTCATCCCTGAAGATTAGAGAAGAAACAATAGAGTAACAAAAAAAATAAGCAGGAAAGAACTGCATTTTTTGCAGCCATAAGTTCAGGGGTGGGCGTGGCCATGGTGGGCGTGGCGTCCTGCACCATGGTGGGGGCGGCTTTTTGCCCTCCCCGGGCTCTGGAGGCTTTCCTCGGGCCTCTGGGAGGGCAAAAACGGCCTCCCAGGCGCCAGAGGTCCGCTGGAGGCCCATTTCCGGTTTTCCCGAACTTCCAGTAGGCCCGTTTTTTGCCCTCTCCAAGTCTCCATGCACACCCTGCACTTACCTGCATCCAAAACAGGTCGCGTGGGGACTTCTGGAGAGTGGGTGGGTCAGGGTGGGTGGGGCCAGCCAGTAGTGGGATTTGGGGGTTCTCCGAACTGCACAGAATCTTAGCTAGAGGTTCTCCCGAACCCCTGCAAACCCCCAGCAGCCCACCCTGCATAAGATATAAACAGTAAACAATGCAACGATAAAATGAAAGTAAAATAAAAAGATCTTTTCTAGCCCATTTCTGTCCTTTTAATTTACTCCATTAGAGCCCTTTTGAACCCAAGAGCTATATAAATTCAGGCAGGTTTTTCTCCCCCCAACAGGGCACAAACTTTTGAATTTTAAATCAAATCCTATTTGGGCTTCATAGACTTTTGCCGTAGGCAGAGATGTTAACTTAAAGTAATGAAAGATGTAGTCCTATAGAATGTGCCAACATCTGGTTTGGTCAGGCAAGGAATGACAGGAGACAAAATGAGATTTCCAGAATGAGCAAAAACTAGGAAAAGGAACTGTCATGATTTAACTTAAATAAGCTTTGCAGCCAAAATCCTGAGAGAAAGATTGCTTGGGGGTGGGGGAGCACCAAAGAATTACAGCAGAGACACCCAGAATGAGCTGCTGTTGAGTGATTGACATTCTGCTGATATTCCAGGCATAAAGGCGGTCAGCTGGTTCTTAGATATATATTACAGGGGTCTTTGTCCCTACCCTCTTATCCTCTAAGGCAGGGGTGTCAAACTCGATTTCATTGAGGGCCACATCAGGGTTGTGTTTAATCTTGAGTGGGGGCGTGGCCAGGGGTGTGTGGCCAGCATGACATTACTTGTGTTGGGGGGGCACCTGTAGTGACCCGAGCACTCTGCCAGCAAAAACGGGCTCCCGAGCTCCGTTTCCGGCTGTGACGGCCTCCTGCAACACTCTGCCAGCCAAATCAGAGCTTGGGAGGGCTGCGCACAGCTCTTGCGAAATCTGTTTTTGCTGGCAGAGGGCACCGCAGGCCGGTCCTTTGCTATTTCCAGGGTAGAACTGGGGGCCAGATCTAAGTACCCCGCAGGCCGCATCCGGCCTCTGGGCCTTGAGTTTGACACTGGTGCTCTAAGGAGAGACAAGGGAAAGACCATCTCTAGTTTAACTAGACTTAATGATAATTGCATGAATTCCCATGTGAGAAGGAGAAGAACTTATCTGAAAGTACAAACCTCCTACCATCTCCTCTACAGCCTGAGAAGCCCGGAGGAATCTCTTCTGAACCTCCTTCTTTGCCCATTATACAGTTGGGGGGCTTTGCACTTTTTCCAAAGTCTCAACATCTTTTTTTGTAATGTGGTGACCAAAACTGGATGCCGTATTCCAGGTGTGGCCTTACCAAGGTTTTATAAAGCGGTACTAATACTTCACGTGATTTTGATTCTACGCTTCTGTTCAAACAACCAAGGATTTTATTAGCTCTTTTGGCTGCTGCTGCACACTGCTGAACAGGAACGCGGTGGCTCAGACGCTGAGCTTGTCGATCGAAAGGTCGTCAGTTCAGCGGTTTGAATCCCTAGTGCCGCGTAACAGGGTGAACTCCCATTACTTGTTCCAGCTTCTGCCAACATAGCAGTTCGAAAGCACGTAAAAAAATGCAAGTAGAAAAATAGGGACCACTTTTGGTGGGAAAGTAACAGCGTTCCGGGGGGCTTTGGCGTTTAGTCATGCCGGCCACATGGCCGCGGAGACGTCTTCAGACAACGCTGGCTCTTTGGCTTTGAAACGGAGATGAGCACCACCCCCTAGAGTCAGGAACGAGTAGCACGTATGTGCAAGGAGAATCTTTACCTTTACCTACATACTGCTGACTCATGTTTAAGTGATTGTCCATTAGGATTCCAAGGTCCCTCTCACAGTTACTGTTCTTGAGCCAGGTTTTGCCTAATCTGTACTTTTACCTTTGGTTTTTCCTGCCATGTGGTAAAAACCTTACTTTTCTCCACATTAAATTTCATGTTGTCGGCTAGGGCCCATTGTTCAAGTCAGTTAAGATCTTTTTTAGATTCTGAGCTTGTCTAATTGCTAATTGCTAACCATCTTTTGCATATGAAAAGGGAGAAGGTATAATTTTGTCCTTTGCTTCAGGGAGCAAAACTGTGATCGCCCAACTCAAATGAGAAGGTTGGAAGTTGGCAAGGAAAACATCTGAGAAGCGTGAGGTTGATGAAAACAGCAAGAATCTATTCTAGTTTTGCCAATCCGGCTGTAGGAAGTTAGCACCCACCCCTCTCCTAGAAAAATGAAATATTCTAGGAAATTAAAAGGCAGAATATTATATTTCCCTGGATGAGAAATGGAGAAACATGTTTTTTTAGGCAGCAAACAGACTCACTCTTAATAGCCCCCACCCTCATCAATAGCCCACAGCAGATGTCAGCACTTAAGAGATAAAGAGATAGATAGGTCTATTCATAGGCAAATGCTCTCACACAAGATCCAACAAAGGTAGGATTAGCCCTCTACCCATCTAGCAACAGAATTCACCACATGGCACATGGTGAAGACTCAACCAGCAAGACTCAACCAAACTTAGTACACAGGACAGACTACAGAGTTGCCCCTGCATGGCCCCATGGGAGTCTGACAACCAATCAGAATACAAGCTCAAATTCAAAGCCCAACAGAGGCAGCGGTGGGTTTCAAAAATTTTTACTACCGGTTCTGTGGGTGTGGCTTAAAAATGGTTTTAAAAATAAAATAAAAAAATTGGCCATGCCCACCCAGTCACATTACCCCCCCACCAAGCCACGCCCACAGAACCGGTAGTAACAAATTTTAGATTTCATCCCTCCTTAAGAGGTTGCAGAAAAAAATGCTTTTAAAAGCCTCTGATGATCAGGCAACTCAGCTGGGATCATTAGAGGCTTTTTAAGGCATTTTTTTTTTCTACAACCTCTTTGGCCGAAGAGGTAGAAAAAATGCTTTTAAAAGCCTCTGACGATCCCAGCAGAGCCACACAATCATCAGATGCTTTTTTTTTTTAACTTTTAAAAGCATTTTTTCAGCCAACGAGATTGTAGAAAAAATGGTTTTAAAAGTAAAAAAAAAAAAAGCCTCTGATGATCGCGCGGCTCAGCTGGGCATGGAGGCGGGCAGGGATTTTTGCTACCTGTTCTCTGAACCACTCGCTGCCATCGCTACCGGATCATGCAATCCAGTCCAAACCAGGAGCATTTCACCCCTGGCTAAACAACAACAAAAGGCTTAGCACCATGTGTGGCTAAGGCAGAACTAATGTCCTGGGTGACATTAATTTGATTCTACATGTCACTGGTTCTAAAAAACAGGTAAATCCAATTTGTTTAATAAATCATGGTTTGGAACAATAAGCCCATTATGTATTCACGATATTAGAACTGCTTATCAAGGAATAAGAGAAAGGGGATATTTTACCCATCCACCCTCAGGCAGAAAACCCTGGTCGAAATGCAGTAAATATATTTCCCCTCGAAGGAGCTCTGAAGTTTGTGGAACGTACCATCGTCATGGTGGACAAATGATCTACCGTGGCTGTGGGGATTAATTAGGGATTATAAAGCAATTTACATAGCAAAAGATTTAAAAATTATAATTAGCTGTGTTTAATGTCAATAAATGGAAATAAGGAGGATCTGAATGAAAGATAGAACTAAGAATGTTTGACACATCTCCCGCCCCGCCCCCGCCCCCACTTTTCTTCCAAAGAAGCTGAAGAAAAATATAAAACACAAAAAGAATTAGATGTCGCCTTTTCGCTATCTCTAGGCTCCCCCTTCTTGTGGCTCCATATGTTTTCATTTTTATGTTAATTTTCTTTCCATTCATGTTGCTGCCTCAAGCTGTGCACATTTTCCAGAAGTTCTGGTACCCAGAGGCCAAAATCTTTGCAGCCGGTAATACTATTAAAATTCAAATCTCTCTGCTCGCTGTTTTCCCTCTTCCTTGCCCCAGGTATTTTGATATGGATTTTCAAAACTCGGTTGGAAGAGCTCAGCTGTAAGATCAGAGGCTATAAATCTGGAACCTTTGATCCTTGGCGATTTGTTGAAGATTTCGAGCAAACCTGGTATGTGTAATAGCAAACAGTGAGAGGAACCATTGTTTAGAATTCAACAATGGGAATGTTGCCAACTCAATAATGGAGAATATTCGTAGCTCAGGTTTGAAATGAGGGGTCCTTGGTGCCTCTGAGCTTGCTTGTATTCTGATGGATGTTTAATTACCCACACTAAGTAATGTCATCGGTGCTAGATGTTACCTGCTTGGGTAATGAAACATCTGCAAGGAAACAACAAGGACCCCTCCTGTTGCCAGCTGTCAGTGAGAAAGGAATAAAGGAGTGGCCCTTCTTAAATTTATTTTACCTTCTCAGACTCAAAGTGTGTGAAAGAAGCCACCTGCATTGGCCCAGGGCAGTGATTACATCTTCCCTTGAAGAGAAAAGGGGGAAAAATTCTCTAAGCAGGCTGGCTTCTTATGGTTATGTACCTTCCATATGGAACCATATGCAAGACAAATGGATGAGAGGTTACTCAAAAGTAAATTTCATGCATTTCAGTCACACAGATGGTAGATTTAAACTGGATTTAGGAGTAATTAAACACAATGTTTCCAGTAAGTCAGCTTGAATGCAATGATATCCAGTTTGAGAACAGAATAGAATAGAATAGAATAGAATAGAATAGAGTAGAGTAGAGTAGAGTAGAGTAGAGTAGAGTAGAGTAGGGGAAGGGAGGGGAGGGGAGGGGAGGGGAGGAGGGGAGAGGAGGAGAGGAGAGGAGAGGAGAGGAGAGGAGAGGAGAGGAGAGGAGAGAAGAGAAGAGAAGAGAAGAGAAGAGAAGAGAAGAGAAGAGAAGAGAAGAGAAGAGAAGAGAAGAGAAGAGAATTTATATAGAATGCAACAGAAGCTTCGTTGGAATAGAATTAGAATAATTAGAATTAGAATAATTAGAGTTAGAATTAGAATTAGAATCAGATATGGAATGGGACAGAACATGGAATAGAATAGAATAAGATATAGAATAAGCTGTAGAGTGGAGCAGGGATCTCCAATCCCTGGGCTGCGGCCCACTACTGCCTGTTCAAAACCAGGCTACAGGAGAAATGGGCAAGCGCTCGCACATGAAGCTCCACTCGCGCTAGCAGTGGGCAAGCACATGCTCGTGTGCAAAGCGTTAAAATTGCACTTGCGCAAGTGAAGCTACGCGTGCAGGCACAAGCGCCTTCCGCTCGCACAAGTGAAGCTTCATTCAGGAGTGCAAGCACCCTCTGCTTGCACGTGAAGCTCCAGGCGTGTGAGTGGAGGGCATGCATATGCATGCCACTCACACAAATGGAGTTGTGTGCATGCTCACCTGCCACTCAACCCCCCCCCCCTCCATGAGCTGGGCTGGGCTGCCAAGCTGGAAAGGTTGGGGACCTCTGGAGTAGAGTAGAGTAGAGTAGAGTAGAGTAGAGTAGAGTAGAGTAGAGTACGGTACGGTACGGTACGGTAGGGTAGGGTAGGGTAGGGTAGGGTAGGGTAGGGTAGGGTACAGTAGGATAGGGTAGGGTAGGATACGGTAGAATACGACAGGGTAGGGTAGGGCAGGGCAGGGCAGGAGAGGGCAGAGTAGTTTTCAAAATATACCAAAATGGCCACACACAAAAAAGTACAGCAAATAACTGAATGAATATACCATGGTAGGATTTCTACTTAAGGTGGGGAAATTGATGGAGAAATTTTAAAATGCACAAATGCTAGTAGAAAGGTAATATGTAGAGGCGAAAGGCCCGTGACAGCACATCATGATGTTGTGATAATGAAAAGAATGTGCGTTATTTCTGCCCTTAATGATTCGCATCGTTAAAAATCCCGTTTGCATGATGATGTCATCACACCTATCATTTGGACATTGCTTCATTCCATGGCTACTATGGGACTGTTTAAAAAAAAAACAACTGAACATTTATTGAAAGAAACCAAAATGGCAGCATGTAAGCGTCAGGGTGGCAATTAGTCCCATTCTGCTTTTGGGTAATTGCACCTTGATTAGAGAAGTGGATTGAGGCTTTCCCTTGAAGTATACCTTAAGAAAATAAACCTGAAGATATGTTTTCTAAGAAAAACTCATTTATTTGTTATAAAGAAAATAAAACATCTCACTAGTCTAATTAGTTACATCTTGGCAACGTTCCTGCCGGCCACCTCTCCTGGCCGGACCTCTTGGCTGGAGAACAAAGAAAGTTAGAAGAAAGTGAAAGAATGTGGACATGCGCAGTTAGCTTAAAGATAAGAACTTGGCAAGCTACGGTAAGTCTGAAAGTCCAAAAATAAGAGCTCATCTGGTAAATACAAAAACGCAGTGACAGTAAGAGCATGCTTCGGCCCATCTTGCTACAAAAAAAAGGAGAATTAGCTAGCATGTCAGAAAAAAATCAAATGCAGTGGGAAGATGGCACGTCTAAGCAAAAAGGAGATCTAGTCAAGAATGAATGGATGGTAAATAATGTGGATTGAAAAGGGAAAGTGAATGTCTGGTAAAAGGGAAGCCCACTGAGTTGGTTTTGTCATATACAGGCAGAATTGCCAAACAAACACAGGATGGGGAAAATAATCAACTTAAGAGAAAGGGAAGTCTGAGAAAAAAATGAATGGGAGAAATTGATGAGACTCTCAAACAGAAAGAAATGAGCCAGCACATTTGGCTGCTTCACAGCTCACCCCTAACCAGATCATGCACAGAGCATCATCAGCAATTCTACTTCCTTATCTCTAAAACTGCGGAGACCGGTTTCCAAAAAAAAAAAGAGAGAGAGAGAGAGAGAGAGAGAGAGAGAGAGAAGAAAAAGAAGAAAGAAATTCCCCATTTCTCTTCAAGGTTTTGCATCAGTGTTTTCTGGGGTTTTTTTCCTTTGTGTCTGTACCAAATATTACAGGGAATTTTATATCTAATTTATGAGAGTTTGGGAGAGGGAGGTGAGGAAAGAGAAAGAGGAAAAGACAGGAGGAGGAGGAAAAGGAAGGAAGGAAGGAAGAAGGAAGGGAGGAAGGAAAAAGAAGGGAGGGAGGAGGAGGAGGAGAAGAAGAAAAGGAGGGAGGAGGAGGAGGAGGAGAAGAAGAAGAAAGAAGAAGAAGAAGAAATGGAGGGAGGGAGGGAAGGAAGGAAGGAGGAGGAGGAGAAAAGAAGAAGAAAAGGAAGGAAGGAAGGAAGGAAGGAAGGAAGGAAGGAAGGAAGGAAGGAAGAAAGAAAGAAAGAAAGAAAGATTATTTCCCTCAAAGGAGGGTAACCTTCCTTCTACTCATCTATTGGGTCTTCTGTTGTAGTCTGCATAGCCATGTATCAGAGAGATTTTAATTTAGATTTGCTTTGGCTTTAATGATTTTAATGGCTCATTTTGTATAAAACAGGAGGCCCAGACAAGAAAAGAAAAGAAAAGTTGCATGTGCATAAAATAAGGACTAAACTTGAAGTCTTAACGATTAGCATAAAATGACAGGCTTTCATAACATTTCCCACAGGTAGACAGTGCAATTTGCAGTTGAGAAGGCCAGAGGCATCAATAGGCCTTTGCTCTTTTTTAAATGAGATTTTGACAACAAAACTAATAACGACAGTAAAAGCTTGCAGTTGAGCAACCAAGTTACTGCTGAAAGTATTACAATTGTTTTCTGTCTATTACCTTATAGCTAAAAGAAACATTGTTTTGAAGTTAATAAGCAGAAGCAATTAAAGGGAAGGCTGAAAAAATGTCATATTTGCTCCCCAATCATAGATCATGAGGTGATTGATATCTATAACATAATCTATAGATTGTGGCTGACTTTGAGTGTCATTCTCTCTCAGGCTCACTCACCTCACTGGATCTGTTATTGTGGAGAAAATAAGAGGAGGAAGGATTACTAGGTATGTTCGCTACCTTAAATTATAAAGATAATAAAGGTGGGAATATAAATAAACAAACGCTTATAGTAAGATGGATGTGATCTATTTCCATTTGAAGATGAGATCACCACTCCTTCTTCACAAGAAGGTCCATTACGTACAATAACCTCTTTGGTTCTTCTTATTTTGGCTTTTGAAAATTTCAATGTGTTACCTTACTAACAGGTGTAAGGATGTTGTAGGTACTTCAGGTACTCTAATGATTTGTCTTAAAATCATTTATCTGGATATGTAAAGGTCATGCCAAAATCATTGTATGTAGCCTACCGTAGAACACCACTGTTGCCCCTATATTTGTCCATATATTACATTAAATCGTTTCTCAGTTAAGCATAATTTATTGAACATATTACAATTGGTCAAACCCAGAAACATCCTCAGCCCAAACCACATAAGTAACGTATGAATTCTTGGCTATATGTGTGTGTGCCTTCAAGTTCTCCAGAGTGAAGTTCTTTACTCAATCCTCTTCTGGTTCTCTGATTCCACTTTCTGAATCACAGTAGGAGATCCAGATTTTTTTTAGAAGTTAAGTTATATATATATAACTTGACTTTACATGGCTCAGGACCTGGGTACTTGCGGGACCGCCTACTACCACCAATAGCCTCCCATCGGCCGGTACGCTGTCATAGAGAGGGGCTCCTCCGGGTGCCATCGGTCAAATAATGTCGACTGGCGGCCCCCAGGGGGAGAGCCTTCTCTGTGGGGGCACCTACTATCTGGAACGAGCTCCTCCCGGAGATATGGAGGATCCCGGATCTGCGCACCTTCCGCCGCGCTCTAAACATCTTTTTATTTCACCAGGCGGGCCTGGCCTAACTTTCTCCCTCTTTTTAAACAATTTTAATATTTTAATATTTTTTAATATTTTTAATACTCAAAGTTTAAATTTGTTTTAAATTGATTGGGGTTTTAATCTGTCTGGGCCAAACTATTTAATTCGATTTTATTTCTGCTTTTTAAATTTTGTATGTATGTATTTTATTGTTGGCTGTTCACCGCCCTGAGTCCTTTGGGAGTAGGGCGGTATATAAATCAAATAAAAGTAAAGTAAAGTAAAGTATTTCCCTTGGCTTTCCCAGGCGGCTTATTACCTCCTCATTTGTGATTTTGTTCACCCATCTTATACGTAACAGCCATCTGTAAATCCACATTTCAAATGCTTCTAGTCTCTTCAAGTGGTTTTCTGTCAGAGACCAACTCTCTACTCCATAGAGCAGGATAGAAAAGATGTAACATCTGACAAGCCTGATTTTCAGTTTTAGGCTTATGTCGTGACTCCGGAAGGCCTTTTTCATTTTGAAGGATGCTGTTCAAGCTTTCTCTATCCTTGTCTTTACTTCACTGATCATATCCCAGCTTATTATTATTACTATCAGTTTATCTGTTACTTTTTTTTTTCCTTCTGTAAAATGAGATGCCCGGACAACACATTGTATTCAAAATACATACATACATACATACATACATACATACATACATACATACATAGGCTCCCAAGCTCCGTTTTCGGCTGTGACAGCCTCCTGCAACCCTCTGCCAGGGAAAACGGAGCTCGGGAGCTCCGTTTTCACTGGCAAAGGCACCATGGGCCAGTCATTTGCTATTTCCAAGGTGGCCCCATAGGCCAGATCTAAGCATCTCACGGGCCGGATCCAGCCCCCAGTCCTTCAGTTTGACATCCCTGATATAGAAGATTCCTCTCCTTACCCTATAGTAAAAATACAACAACAAAAACATGGACTGGACTTTCATGAAACCCAACATCTAATGGAAAAGCCATTCCTGTTTATAGCTAGTCTTTTAAATTATGAATTGCCCTAAGTGTATTGGCAATCAAGCACTGTACAAATGCAGGGTGGGAGCCCTTTTAGGCTGAGGTATACATTCCCTTAGGTCACATATCTGTAATGGGCAGGATCAAAGCCAAAGGTGGATGATGATCTACCAATTAACTATGTGCAGTGGGATTGAGAAGAATCCCTCTCCCATCACAGTGTTAGCCTTCTAAGGAATAGCAAGGCAGCAAGAATCTGCATAGCTAATGCAAGTTCTGCTAATGCCCAAGAAAGCATTAGTGCTGTGTGGTTGGCAGTTACATTCCATTCATGCCGGTAGAATTTGCACAGCAAAAAGTCCAGTGGAAACTGGACTGTGGAAACTCGACCAGTGGAAACACTGCTGTGTTTCCCGAAAAATAGGACCAAACCTGAAAGTAAGTCCTAGCTTGATTTTTACAGGTGCGCCCAATATAAGCCCTACTCCCCACAATAAGCCCTAATTAAGACCACGCCCACCCCAGGGTACACAGGTATTGGGGATGGGGGGTGGTGGAGCTGCCCAGTGGTGGGATTCAAATAATTTAACAACTGGTTCTCTGCCCTAATGATCAGCTGGGTGGTGGCTTGGTGGTCAGCAGCGTGGCTTGGTGGTCATGTGACCATGTGGGCGTGGCCAACTCAACATCACTCACGTCGATGAGCGTTTCACCTTAGCTGTTACAATGTAATAAGGGTTAACCAGAGAGGCAGTTTCTGTAAGCAAGGCAATAAGATTAGGGTAGAAACAACACCAGTGTTTCCTTCCTGCCTTCCTTACAGGATTAGCCCTGTAAAGTGGGAAAAAACAAAATAAGAGTTCTTCCAACAACCGGTTCTCCAAACTGCTTAGAAAGTTAACAACCGGTTCTCCCGAAGTGGTGCGAACTGGCTGAATCCCACTACTGGAGCTGCCCTACTATTTACCTTTGGGCAGTTGCAGCCAGGCCTCGCACACTCTGACACCTGCCTTGCTGGCCCATTTCTTCTGCAGCCAGCAAGGCCGGTGAGGCTTTCCTGAAGGCCTCTGCAGCCAATAAACAGAGTCCAGATTCATCAGGAGCTCTATTATCAGTTGCCGGGGCCTTCAGGAAAATCTTGCCAGCTGAAGAAATTCCTAAAGGCCTCTGACAGTGAAAAAGGAAGCCGGGGTTGATGCGCACAAGTGAGGTGAGTCAGTGGACAACATCACGCCACGCCCGAAAATAAGACCTGATGCCTGTTTTGGTGGCAAAAAATTATATAAGACAGGGTCTCGGGGAAACATAGTATATAATAAACAGAAAGACTGCAGGTAGTCTTCAACTTACAACAGTTCGTTTAGTGACCTTCAAAGTTACAAAGAAAAAAAAAGTAACTCAGGACTATTTTTCACACTTACGAACATTGCAGCATCTCCGTGCTGACGCGCTCAAAATTAAAATGCTCGGCATTTGATTAACTCATATTTATGACTGTTGCAATGTCCTGGGGTCACATTTTGTGACATGATTCTGGTTTTTGTTGGTATATAGACACGGTATTTGCTGGTTCTCTGAACTACTCAAAATTTCCGCTACTGGTTCTCCAAACTGCTCAAAATTCCTGCTACTGGTTTTCCAGAACCTGTCAGAACCTGCTGGATTTCATCCCTGATATAGGGTGAATAAATTAAGGGGAAAGTATACAGCCTTGTCACACTCCTTTGCCAACCTGAAACCAGTCTGTTTCACCATGTTCTGTCCGTACTGGGGTTTCCTGACCTGAATTCGTGTTTTTCATGAGGACAATGAGATGTTCTGGATTTCCCGTTTTCGAAGAACATTCCACAGCGTGATGTGAGTTCCACAAAAGCCTTTATTATCAACGAAGCACACGTTGACTTCATTTTGGTACTCCGTCTTTCTCAATTATTTAACATGCATTAACAATAATGACTTGTCTGTAGAGATTCTCAGTCATCCAAGTCATGGTTGTCCCAAAGGTGCTTTTTCTAGAGGCAACTGGATTTTCTTGTTTGTTTTTTTTATTTGAAGACGTTTCACTTCTCATCCAAGAAGCTTCTTCAGCTCTGGGCTGAAGCTCTGGGCTTCTTCAGAATGGAAGAAGCTTCTTGGATGAAAAGCGAAAACGTCTTCAAAAGAAAAAAACAAGAAAGTCCAGTTGCCTCCAGAAAAAGCACCTTTGGGACAATAATGACTTATGCTTCTTAGCCTTTTCTAAAATCACCTGGCATCTGAATACCTACCATCTCCCAAAGGTGCTTTTTCAAGAGGCAACTGGACTTTCTTACCTCTTGAAAAAGCATCCTCTGGGACAACCATGACCTGGATGACTGAGAATTTCCATAGATATAGCTGCCATCTCTTTTTCCATGTAGGATACTAATCTGTGTTGGATGATTTTACATGTTATTTTGTTAGCCTGTGAATAGGATAAACTACAGTACACTTTTAAAAGCTTAGTATTATAGGGAGTCCTCAATTTAGGACCTCAGTTGAGCCCAACATTTCTGTGGCTAAGCAAGACAGTTGATAAGTGAGTTTTGCCCAATCTTATGACCGCTCTAGCAGGACGCGGTGGCTCAGTGGCTAAGATGCTGAGCTTGTCGATCAAAAGATCGGCAGTTCAGCAGTTTGAATCCCTAGTGCTGCGTAACAGAGTGAGCTCCTGTTACTTGTCCCAGCTTCTGCCAACCTAGCAGTTCAAAAGCATGTAAAAATGCAAGTAGAAAAATTGGGACCACTTTTGGTGGGAAGGTAACAGTGTTCCGTGCGCCTTTTTTTTAAAATTTAATTTTAATTTGATTTATATGCCGCCCTTCTCCAGAGACTCAGGGTGGCTTACAATGCGTTAAGCAATAGCCTTCATACTTTTGTATATTTATACAAAGTCAGCTTATTGCCCCCACAACTGGGTCCTCAATTTACCTACCTTAGAAAGGATGGAAGGCTGAGTCAACCTTGAGCCTTTGGCGTTTAGTCATGCCGGCCACATGACCACGGAGACGTCTTCGGACAGCGCTGGCTCTTCGGCTTTGAAACGGAGATTAGCACCGCCCCCTAGAGTCGGGAACAACTAGCACATATGTGCGAGGGGAACCTTTACCTTTACCTTATGACCGCTTTGGCCAAGTTGTTAAGTGAATCGCTGAGGTTATTAAGCTAGTAACATAGTTGTTAATTGAATCTGGTTTCTCCATTGACTTTGCTTGTCAGAAGGTAACAAAAGGCGATCATATGACCCAGGGACACTGCAACCGTCATAAATACATGCCAGTTGCCAAATGTCCAAATTTTGATCACCTGACCATGGGGATTCTGCAATTTATTTATTTATTTCTTTATTAGTCATATTTCTATGCCGCCCACTCTCTAGGACTCTGGGCGGCTTACACCAAACACAGTATACTAAATAGCATATTGCCCCCAACAATCTGGGTCCTCATTTTACCAACCTCGGAAGGATGGAAGGCTGAGTCAACCTTGAGCCGGTGAGATTTGATCCGCTGATCTGCTGAACTAGCAGTCAGCTGAAGTAGCTGCAGTACTGCACTCTAACGACTGCGCCACCTCGGCAATGGTCATAAGTCACTTTTTTCAGTGCCGTTGCAACTTTGAACTGGCATTAAACGAACCATTGTAAGTTGACTATCATTCTAGTCCAGGGGTGTCGAACTCACATCATCACGGCAGCATCATATGACATATCATGACTTTTTTCCCCCTTCGCTAAACCGGGCTGGGCATGGCCAGCATGTGATGCATCTGGCCTGCGGGCCGCGAGTTTTTGACAGTCAGCCCTGTTCTAGTCTATCCACCGCAGGATGAAGGTCTCTCCCGCATGTTTCCAACCAACCAATCTCAAGTACATACGAAAGTATAGAATGATTTGAATTTACAAATTATAGAATTTACAAGCTTTAAGAAACTAAAAATCTCCTCTAGATCTCTTGATAAAAATAAGCTACTGTAAATCAGGCAGGACACCCACTAACACGGATAATTCAATTTTATACACCGTATAAAACTTAGTTTCCCTTAATTGCTTATGCACTGTAATGTTGCTTGTGCTAGGCTACGAACACAGATTTTAGTCTTAATTTCTGCAAATGCTTTTTTTAGACACTTAACCATTATTAATGAATACCGCTAGCCAAAATCCTTTATCAATGTTTAATAAACGTAGCTTCTAATAAGAATCCCAAATTTTATGGATTGCATTTTTTAAAGCTACAATAAATTGCTGAAGTCCTCAAACTCTCCCTTTAAATATTCATGATGCAAAACAGTTTAAAGGAGGAATCATTTCCCTCTTCTAAAACAAATATGCTCACATGTATTAGGGCTCATTCCCTCAACCCTTTCCAAAGAAACACATTTCCTCGCCCACCCATCGTAACTCAGAACATTTCTTGTCATTTGGCTCAGTAATTCGCCGCGGTGTCACAGAGGTGGTGAAAAGCTCACTTAAGAAATTAATAATTTCTATCATGGACAGCTGCCTTGGCTTACTAAAATGCTCAAAATTCCAAATGCAATGTTATCTTTATTAGGTTAACTGAAAGAGCATGATAAAATAAACAGCTTGCCTCCAGAAGCTGTGGGTGCTCCAACAATGGAGGCCTTTTAAGAAGAGACTGGACAACCATTTGTCTGAAACGGTATAGGGTCACTTGCTTGACAAAGGGCTGGACTAGAAGATCTCCAAGGGCCCTTCCAAGTCTGTTACTCTGTATTCTGTAAATTTTGGGGTTCTCAGATTTTGCTAACCTAGAAGAGGGGTGTCAAACACAAGGTGTTGTGGCTCCGTTACCTGACCCTGTGTCATCAGCAGGAGAGGACTCCGAGAGTGAAGGAGAGGAGTTGGCAAGGCCTCCCTCTCCAGGACCCTCCTCTCTGGCAATGCCTTCGGTGTCCGCCGAAGGGCAAGAGATAGGGCCAGGGCCAAGCACGTCCACGCAGCCACAAGTGGACAGTGATGAGGGTAATGAGTCTTGGCTGGATCCTCGGCAGCGTCGCAGAGATAAGCGCGTGCAACAGAAGAAAAGGCGTGCCAGAGATTAGGCTGAGTCACTGGACCACACCCCACAGGGTATAAAAGTGGGTGAGGTGGCCATTCAGACTCTGTGACGGACAAAACTAACTACTATCGAGTCACATTGCATCTTTGGAAACAACATTATCGGCTTTTTACGGCTTATTTTACGAACTGGACAATTCTTGACTGTGTGTATTTTGTTTATTGAGTAAAAGTTCTTGGCAAGCAACTACTGGGTTGCTGCCAAGCGTCTTATCGGAAGAATTGGTTGTCTGCCAGTTTATTTAACCCCCGGCTGTCTCTGTGTGTGTGAGAGACGGGGACAGAACACAAGGCCCAAGGGCTGGATCGCCCAGCGATGTGGTTGGATCTGGCCCACGGAGCTGTCCTGGAAAATGTAAGGGGCCTGCCCACATCGCTTCAGCCTGGTCTACCCGTGTTGCTGCGGCCCAGTCCGCCCGTGTCACTTCAGCCTGGTCTACCCAATGCAAAGAGGAAACATTGGTGGCTTTGGCCCGGTCTGTGCAATGCAAAGGAAACATGGGGCCAGAGTGGCTTCAGACCAGTCTACCCAGTGTGAAGAGGAAACATGCCAGCAGTTTGGGGAGTGGCATCAAGCTGGTCATGCCCACCCAGTTGGCCACACCCAGCCCCCCCCCAAGGTCAACCACAGCCCTGATGCGGCCCTCAATGAAATTGAGTTTGACATCCCTGAGCTAGAACAACAATTCCTTAGGATAAGGATCATCCAAAATTGATTGGCATTATAAAGTACTAAAACAATCTATGATCTGTTGCGTCCTCTTTTGTCAATATTTACTTCATCTAAAGAGCAGAACAGAATGACGAAGGGCAGATTAAAAAAAAAAACCAGTGGAAGCAGGAGTGATTTCTTACTTCCTGCCCACTTGCCCCATTGATTTTGCCTGTGGGAAGCTGGCAGAGAGCATAACACACTGTGCAGTGGTCACAATTTTACAAATATAACTAGCTGGAAGATCCTTGAAATTTCAATTCCATGGGAGTAACGGGTTCCAGATTTTGTACACATTCTTTCAGTCGGCCCATTTAAGGTCCTTGGATTCAAAAATTATTGCCCTGAGATGTACTGTTTCAGCTAATTGAAGGTTACAAACAGACAAACAGACATATTTTAGTAGTTCAGTAGTGGCCAAAATTGTGGAAACCTTTTGGGAAAAGTGTGTTAGTTAATATCACCACTTTTTTTTTTTTTTTTGGAGTAGTACCACAAAATGATATATCAATGGAAAGATAATTTAATCAAGAATGTAATGCAATAACTTTTATGAAGGATTTGCTATTAGAATAGGAATTACTGTATAAAGAAGAAAAGTGAAACAAGTAGAAAAAATGAGATATACAAAAATTATCCCCATGTCAGTTAATACTTAGTTGGGTAACCTTTAGCATGAATTACGGCCTTACAATGTTTTCCCACGGAGTGAACCAAGTCTTTTAGTTCTGCAGCTGTTATCATGTGAAACCAAGATTGAAGGATGGCTTCTATTAACTGGGATTTATTGCTGGGTCACTTATGACTAACAAGTTTCTTTCATTGGCTCCATAGATTTTCAATTGGGTTAAGGTCTAGGCTATATACCCAGGCCATTCCAGCAGTGGAATAGGATTATCTTAAAACTCCAAAAAAAAAAAAAAAAAGTGACGTTATTAGCCATCAAACCTCAAAAATACACTTTTCTCAAAAGGGTTCCACAATTTTGGCCACTACTGTAGCTGTTACCTCCAGCCTGCATGACCTTGTGAGGGAAGACAGAACCCGACATGAGACACAGTTATTGAGCCTGCAGTTTTGAGCTGTAGCAGAGTCTTAGATCGGTCAGTTTCCATTTTCTGGAGCAGCTCCTGGCCACTTTAAAGCCCCTCCTTTCCTTTCTTAATATTATGACTCAGAACGGGCAGCTTTCCAAATAAGCAAGGAAGGAAACAGCCTGTAGGCCACAGGATATGTCCTCCAGTCTTTTCTGTGGCTTCCAAGAATCTTTCAGGATTGCACCATGGCAATTAGCAGGACATTTTTTTTTTCTTCCTTTCTTTGCGGAAGGCTCTTTTCTCCACCTTCTAATAGCTGCAAGGGTGACCAGCCCCATCTTCTCCAAAGACATCACTACAATACTGGCCGTATGCGATTTTAAAAAATAAATAAATCAGGAAATGTCATAAGTTGCTTAACGCCGTCGGTGCAAAAGGGGTTATCTGCAGTCACAAGGGAGACGTGTCCTTGGCTGGTGTCACTCATTTATTTTTTATTTGATTTTTATTTGATTTATATGCCGCCCTTCTCCGGAGACTCAGGGCGGTTTACAATGCGTTAAGCAATAGCCTTCATACTTTTGTATATTTATACAAAGTCAGCTTATTGCCCCCGCAAACTGGCTCCTCAATTTACCTACCTTAGAAAGGATGGAAGGCTGAGTCAACCTTGAGCCTGGTGAGATTCGAATTTACAGTAATTGCAGACAGCTGGTGTTAATCACAATGCTATCAGTCTGCTGAGCCACCAGGCCCAGCCCCTCATGGCATAGACCAGGGGTTGGCAACCTTAAACACTCAAAGAGCCATTTGGACCCGTTACCCACAGAAAAGAAAACACTGGGAGCCACAAAACCCCTTTGACATCTAAAATGAAGATAACCCTGCATATGTCTTTTTTTACCTTCATGCTATGTATAAAAAACCGAGACCGTGTTGCATTTATGAAATCAATGAACTGCTACAGAGAAAACAAATTTTTATTTCTCCATGCAACAAAAACATTTTGAATTCCGAAAAAAAAAGATGGGTTGAAAAGCTCAATAAATCACATGCCGGCGGGTGTTGCACATTGGTGGTTGTGACTCATATTCTGAGCGACAGGGAGCTGCAGCAGAGGGATGAAAGAGCCACACATGGCTCCAGCTTCTTCTCAATTGCTTCAGCAGTAGCTCAATCACGTTTCAACAACGCAGTTGTCCCCACAACCTCTGTGTCAAGACCACCCCCCAGAAGGAGAATCCACCATATTGTAGGACCTCCTAGTTGGCAGCTGGTATGGTCAAGAAGTTTCTCTTGATGTTTGATGTTAAATTGACCTCCTCGTATTTTAACCTATTGTTTCTTCTGCTTAGCCACTTCCTTTTAGAGAGACAACCCTATAAATATTCGAAAACTGCTATCTGTGCTCCCTTTACATACCAGAGGTGGTATTCACTTACCTTCCCTACCGGTTCGCAAATGTGTGTGCGTGTGCACGTGGTCACTTTGCTTGTGAAGATGCGCCATCTTCCGCGCATGCACAAGACCTTCTGCGCATGTGCAGAGCCTCGAAAACATGGAAAAGTGGGACGTCATGATGTCTGTGCAGATGGGTAATCGCCCCTACAGGTTCGCCCGAACCGGATAGAACCAGTTAAATACCATTCCCACTGCTACATACCATTCCCCACATTACTTGGTCTTCAGGCCCCTCATCTTCTTGTTAGCGCTCATATGAATTTGTTCCAGTTTATCGTTGATCTTTTTGAAGTCTGGTTCTGAGAACTGGGCACAGCATTCCAAGTGGGGTCTGATCCCAGGCACAGGAATATGGAGAAATGACTCCCATCTCTAGAATCCTGTTAATATACACAGAAAAATGGCATTTGCCTTTTCAGCAAATGCATCACACTGTAGTTGATCATGCCAACCAGGCCTCTTAAGACATACAGGTAGTCCTCGACTTACGACCACAATTGAGCCCAGAACGGATGTTGCTAAGCGAGAAATTTGTTAAGTAAGTTTTGCCCCATTTTATGACTTTTCTTGCCACGTTTGTTAAGCGAATCACCTCAGTTGTTAAATTAGTAACACGGTTGTTAAGTGAAGCCTGGCTTCCCCATTGACTTTGCTTGTCAGAAGGTCGCAAAGGGGGAATCACAAGAGCCTGGGACTCTGCAACCGGCATAAATATGAGTCAGTTGCCAAGCATCCGAATGTAAATCACGTCACCATGGGGATGCTGCAACAGTCAATAGGTGTGAAAAATGTCGTAAGTCACTTTTTTCGGTGCTGTTGTAACTTTGAAGGTTCACTAAATGAACTGTTGTAAGTTGAGAACTACCTGTATATTACGGCTGATCTAGAACTTCCCCCATCCTATATTTCTGCCTTACATTTTTTTCTGACCAGATCCAAAACTTTATCTTTCTTCCTATTGAGTTTGGTTCAGCCCACAGGTCCAGCCTGACTAAACCTTTGAATCTTCTTTCACTTAACGTATTTGTCAACCCTCTCATTCCTATGTCACTTTTATGATGTCCCCTCCTTAAAACATGAGATCCTCTCAACTTGTACTTCTCCACAAGTTGAAGTGTGATGCTACCCAGGGGTGAAATCTACTTACCTTCCTTACCGGTTCGGAATTGCACGTGGCACAAATCCTTTTGCGCATGCACAGAGGGTAAAAAACAGGTTACTTCTTGGTTAAAACCAGGAAGTAACGACAACCGGGCATGTGGGCGGAGCCTCACGCTACCATTGCTACCGGTTCTCCGAACAACCTGCCACCATTGCTACCGGTTTGGCTGAACCAGTCTAAACCAGTTGCATTTCACCCCAATGCTACCTGTCCCTGAACATGCTATACTCCTCTTTGAAACATGAATCAACACTTTTCAAATGCAGTCTAACTATAAATCCTTTCTCAGAAATATCATCCAGCCCATATTTTACCATTACATGAAGGATATATTATACCATACCTACTGTACTTCCCCAATCCAGGGGTGAAATGCTACCAGTTCGCTCAGGTTCAGGCGAACCGGTAGTGATAAAAACTACAGGTTCGGGTGAACCGGTAGTTTAAAAAAGCTACGATTTGACGATCACCTATGCCGCATGGTTTAGCGTTGCTAGAAAGTAGGATTTCCTGCTTTCTAGCAAAGCTAAACCGTGCGGCACAGCTGTTCCTATCCTCCTCTATGTTCTACTTACCTTCCCAAGCCTCCTTTTGGTGCATATTGCGCATGCACGCACACGCAGCACGTGCCAAAAGGAGGCTTGGGAAGTTAAGTAGAACAGTGAGGGGGGATCAGCTGTGCAGCGTGGTTTAGCTTCGCTAGAAAGCAGGAAATCCTGTTTTCTAGCAAAGCTAAACTGCACGGCACAGGGGATCGTCAGATTGTAGCTTTTTTAAACTACCGGTTCGCCTGAACCTGTAGTTTTTATCACTACCGGTTCGCCTGAACTGGTAGCTTTTTAAACATGCAATGCACATTTGGTGCGCATTATCCATGCGCGTGCAGCATGTTTGGTGCGCATGCATGCACGCAGCGCATGCTTGGCGCGCAGAGCCCATGCGCGGCCAGCGAACTGGTAGCAAACCGGTTCAGCTTTCACCACTGCCGCAATCTACTAAGTTAGTAAACTCCACCAAAGAAATATGATTACATGCCATCAAGTTATTCTTGATTCTGCGTCGCCATGTAAATTTACTCCGTGTCCAGATTTGGTCTGGCCAGTTTTGTTTGCAACAAACCCATGCCAACAATAAATTTATTTCATGCATACAATGCTATTCCCTGCCCAAGTTACTTTTCTTAGCACTCGTTTAGCTAAATAAAAAAAAAGTCTATCTGCAAATGATCAATGTTGAATGACAGATCTTGACCACAGCCCTAAAAATAGTAGCAAACATATCTCACCTCAACTCACAGGACGTAATGACATGTTCAGAACTGAATTGGTTATAAATATTTACTTTTCATGACTGAATCTAGGATTTTGACTGATGTAATCTTACGTCCATTACATCACTGTCCAAATAAGTCTCTCATTTCAGGGCATGTTTGCAATGGGAGAGCCTGTATAATCTGCAATATACCAATAAAATTTCTGAATATAGAGCCTATGTTACAAAAGTCCAATCTCAGAATTGTATGTTTATTATTGTAGTGAAAAAGGATTATACCCTATGGGTTATAATTTTCAACCTTGGCAACTTTCAGCTCCCAGAATTACTCAGCTAGAATGCAGCTGGGGAATTGTGGGAGTTGAAGTCCACACCACTTAATGTTGCTCAAAGTGGTATAGAAAGAAAAATCCAGTCTGGTTCCAATCCAGGAGAAAGGCACTGAAAATAAAATGGAAGCTGACTGGCTGCAAGGAAAGAAGGTTTATTTGGTTTCCAGAAATTTCAGGGACAACAGCAATGTTTCTGGGGTGGCTGACCAAATAGCTGAGTGAGTGGATGGATCTTTATAGGTTTCTAATTGAGATGCTCCAGGGAGTTGTACAATATAGTGAGCCTTGTGCCTTTTGCTATTCTAATGGTGTTGGGTTAATTCTATTCTGTCCTAAAGGTCATGTAGATTTTAGGAGTCTTTGTTTTTCTACTTTTAATCCAGTGGTGGGTTTCAATTTTTTTTACTACCGATTCTGTGGGCGTGGCATGGTGGGCGTGGCAGGGGATGGATACTGTAAAACCTTCATTCCCACCCCACTCCAAGGGAAGGATACTGCAAAATCCCCATTTCCTCCTGATTAACTGGGATTTGGTTGGCAGAGAATAGATGGGGGCAGGGCCAGTCAGAATTTTTACTACCAGTTCTCTGAACTACTCAAAATTTCCACTATCGGTTCTCCAGAACTGGTCAGAACCTGCTGAAACCCACCTCTGTTTTAATCCCTTCTGGGGGAGCTGGGCTGATGGCGTTTTGTTTATGAATAGGCTGGCCTGGATTTCTTAAGGGGCACAAAATATCCATCTCTAAAGACTTCGTGCATCTGCTGGAGGCTGTTTTGCTATGTAGGAAGACTGGCTGCTTTCTGCCTTTAAAAGCATGTTTCTCTATTTCTCCTTTGGGGAAATATTCTATCCTGCCTCTCTTAATATTAAGAATAAAGAATATTTTAATCTGGGGAGGGGGGATTCCTATAGTGGGAAAACATGACTTTATGGGAAAGAATTAAAGATAAGAGATTGGATATCCATGCTACCTAGGGTCCTTTATGGTCCTTTGTGCCCTAGGTTCTTTGTGGACCCATTTCCCACAAAAAAAAGAAAACACTGGGAGTCACAAAACCTGGGTGGGTGTGGCCAACTCAATGTCACTCACTTCCACCAGTCACATGACCCTCCCCCCTAGCCACGCCTACCCAGCCGGTCATTAGGGTAGAGAACCAGTTGTTAAAACACTGGGAATCACAAAATACTTTTGACATCTCTTTCTCTCCCCCCCACCCTCTCTCTATCTCTCTATGTCACCCTCTCTCCCCCTCTCTCTGTATCTCTCTGTCTCTGCCCTGACCGCTTCTCCATCCCCTGCCGTCGCCCTTACCTTGTCAGGCCAGCCGAGGAATGACTGGGAGGGGAGGGCCAGCTAGTGGTGGGATCACCTGACAGGGAGCCACAGCAGAAGGTCCAAAGAGCCGCATGCGGCTCTGGAGCTGCAGGTTGCTGACCCCTGACCTAGGGTCTCTCAATCTGCCCTTTAAAAGAATGTGGAAGGTTATCTGTACTGTTTGTCGATGAAGATCCCAGAATTGCACATCACACTGAGTTCAGAGATGCTATGTTTCACCAGTAGAACATTTTTAGCCTACCCAGTCTCTTCTTTAAATGTTGGTTAGGATTATTTCTAGTACTGAGGAGAAATTTCCTGATAGCGAGAACAATTAACCAGTAGAACTTCAGAAACTGTAGGTACTCCATCACTGGAGGTTTTTAAGAAGAGATTGGACACCCATGTATCCAGACTGATAGAAGGTCTGCTGCTTCTGCAAGGGGTTGGGCTAGAAGACCTCCAAGGTCCCTTCCAACTCTATTGTTGTGTTAATAAACACTTTTACTACTGTTTGCCCTCATGATTATTTATTTGGTTAACAATCGCTAGCTTGTTTGATTTTTTTTTCCTTGTTTGTGTTAATATGTTTTTATGAGGAGCTGGTTATCTTTATGGCAATTGTGATTCTATGTCTTGTGGCAGAAACAATTCTATTGTGGACCAAAGGAGAAATAGTTGCAGTTGTTTTCAACTGCGAGACAGTTGTTAAATGACTTTCGCCTGATTTTACGATCTTCCTTGCCATAACTGTTAAGTGAACCACTGCAGTTGTTAAGTTAGGGTTAGGGTTACTAACCTAACTTAGGGTTTTCCACTACTGAGCAATACAATTGTTAAGTGAGTTTTACAACCTTTGTTGCCACAGTTGTTAAGTGAATCACTACAGTTATTACGTTATGAACATGGTTGTTAAGTGAATCTGGCTTCTCTCCACAATTGTTTTTATTGGGTATAGTTAAGGGTTTTACATTGGGCAAAACAAAGTTGATATTGTACATGATAACAGCTGCGAGATTACTGATAGGTCAATATTGGAAAAATGAAGCTATGCCCACTATCGAGGAATGGACTTTGAAGATGGCCAGTTTTGCAGAGATGGCGAAGATTTCAGCATATCTAAAAGATCGCTCACAAGAGACTTACGA
Organism: Arizona elegans; assembly: GCA_022577455.1. NCBI lineage: Eukaryota > Metazoa > Chordata > Lepidosauria > Squamata > Colubridae > Arizona > Arizona elegans. The sequence continues at coordinate 6,155,890 of JAKOOJ010000009.1, read as the reverse complement.
ATGGGAATGGAAAAACTGGATAGATTATGTGCAGAACAAATATCAAACTAGGAAGTATCAGATAGCTTTTAACTGAAAGTGTTATATAGAGATAGAAATATTTGAATTTTGTGAAGACGAAAAAATATATTGGGGGTGGAGGGGTTCAAGTTTTATAAAAAGGGGATTTTGATTTGGATTATGTGGAAGTCCGGGGGGAGGGGAGGGTTAGGGAGGGTTAGGGGGGGCTAGAGAGGGTTAGGGAGGTTAGGGAGGGTTGGGGGGGGGAAATGGGAGAAAATGTAATTGTAAAACTTTTTCAATTAAAAAAAAAAAGTGAATCTGACTTCTGCATTGACTTTGCTTGTCGGAAGGTTGGGAAAAAAAAAACCCACATGACTCCAAGACTCTGCAACCGTCATAAGTATGAGTCAGTTGCCAAGTGTCTGAATGTTGATCGTGTGCTCGTGAGAATGCTGCAATGGTTGTAAGTGTGAAAAAACGGTTGTAAATCATTTTTTTTTCAGTGCAATTATAACTTTGAATGGTCACTAAATGAAGGTTTGTAAGTCGAGGCCCACCTGTATAGCTAAATCATGGCATATACCAGTGATGGTAACCTTTCCCAGACCGAGTGCCCAAAGTGCTCGTGTGCTCGAACCCCCAAAATGCAATGTGTGTGTGGCCCCCACGTATGCAACCCCTACGCATGCGTACACGGTCTGCTTGCACACACCCTGCCCCCCCACATGCGTGTGTGGGTCCCTGCATGCGCCACGCCCCTGTGCATGCGTGGCAGAGACCCGAACACCAGCTGGCTGATGAGAGGTCTACGCACATGCGCAGCGGAGCTGAACTGGGGCGACGGCTCACATGCCATCAGAGAGGGTGCTGCGTTCCACCTCTGGCACATGTACCATAGATTCGTCATCGCAGGCATATACCGTACATTTTTCATTTATCCTGGTCTCTTATTTCCTTCCTTTCATGTACTGGTTTTCTATACTAAAATATAGTTTGTAAACCTTGGGGCATAGATCTGTGTTCCTAAACTCATGAATTACTAATAAATCCTTATCATAATTTCTTCATATTATCGTTTGCAGACTCTGAAGTCAAAAAGGAAAACAGGAAAGTGGCTTTTAAATTTCGGTTAAGGTTGCAGATTAAGATTTAAATCCCACACATCTGTAGGTTATTTGAATACCTGTGGATTATTAATGGTTTTAATAAATGAAATGAGTTATCTTTAAAGTACCAGAAGAGAGATATGTTGTTTCTATGGTTCTAATATTGTCCAGTCTAAATCATGATGGCACCAATTAAAGGCACAATGTATGGTTGCCTTCATTACACAAATCAGTGTCTGGGATACTGAGATCTGCAAATCAGTGATGGGATTCAAATTTTTTTACTACTGATTCTGTGGGCATGGCTTGGCTTGGTGGGCGTGGCTTGGTGGGAATGGCAGGGGAAGGATACTGTAAAATCTCCATTCCCTCCTCATTCCAGGGGAAGGTTACTGCAAAATCCCCATTTCCTCCCGATCAGCTGGGACTCGGGAGGCAGAGAATAGATGGAGGAGTGGCCAGTCAGAGTTGGTATTTACCGGTTCTCTGAACTACTCAAAATTTCTGCTACCGGTTCTCCAGAACTGGTCAGAACCTGCTGAATACCACCTCTGCTGCAAATGAAAAAAAGTAAAAACCATTAGATTTATTTATTTTTTTACAGCAGTGCCCCTGAGAAGAGGCAAGTGTTTCTTTTCAACATATTTTTGCCTTAATGCTAGCTACTGACTGCCTGTTCTGCTGGATTACGACTATTTTTTCCCCTTGCTTGTTCAGAATAAGACAGAAGCAAAACTGCCATAGTCTTCACGAAGATTTCTACTTAACAAGAGCAGACTATGGCTCCAGGGGTTCAAAAGAAACGTTCTTGGCTTTTTAAATGTTTGATTTTTAAAAGATACAATAGAATTTATTTTAGGTTGAGCTTCCTCCTCCCCAACTACGTCAGAAATTATAAAGCTAAGCATGAAAAGGGAAACTTAAAAGCAGGATCAACTTCAGGAAAAGTAGCTTGCTTATAGCTAATGAAACAGAAAGTCAAATACCTTCTTAGTTGTTCTCTTAAGCTTTCTAATTCTCCAGCTATCTGAACTTGTGGTAACAGTTCTTGCTAAGTCTTGGCCTGGACTTTCATTTCATCTTATCTCTCTGACTCAGCTTGGGAGACGCCCTTAATGGAATGAACTAGAAGCCAGGTTCTATAGTAGACCAACGTTTCTCAACCTTGTCAGCTTTAAGATGCGTGAGTGTTAACTCCCAGAATTCCTAGCTGGAGAATTCTGGGAATTGAAGTCCACACAAGTTGTTGAGGTTGATCGACATGGCTCTAGAAATCCAGAGAATTTGCATGAGCAGGCACACTTAATAAAGAGTGACTTGCAACGAAGCATGAGCTCAGCCCAGTCTATTCTTATTAGGACTTGGGTTGTGCTGTTGTGCTGACATGCAGCCACTAGCTAGCCATCCATCCAGCCAACTGCTCTACTGTATATGTGTCTCAGAACACTTGTTATGGAGCAATGGGATACGTCTCAGCCAGCGGTGAATTTCAGATTATGTTACTACTGGTTCACTGCGCACGCACACACACTAGCTTTATGCGCACACATGCCTGCCTTCCACGCATATGCTTGGCCTCAAAAACGTGCCTAAATAGGATAGCATAGAGCCAGGGCCAGTGGGCAGGCCCATCCGTGATTTCTGCTACCGGTTCGGGTGAACCGATCCAAACTGGCTGAATACCACCTCTACTCTCAGCCACATCACACCTGCTCTCTCCACAGCAAAGCTTCTAGGATGGTCCAAGAGTTACGTGACCTTAAAGCAATAAAATAGTTGGTCCCGACTGAAGGTCAAGAAAGCCACATACCTTGGTTCCCCCAACTGTTGTGAATGTTGCGGTGGGGAAAATAGGAGGAGGAAGGAGTATTGAATATCTTTGCCACCTCAAGTTATTTATAAAAATAATAGAGGCGGGTATAAATAAGTACATTTTAAAATATCACAATTTCACTCCATTTTGCCAACTCTCTTCATTTACAGCCTAAAGTGACTCCTTCATTAGGCCTAAGAATAGAGCCAGCTCTGAATATTGTTAGCTTGGAGTCTCTTAGTTAATTTTTTAACCATTATTAGGTAAGTACAAAATGATAAAACTTCTACCCTCAAAACGACGCTATAGGGCACTGCACACCAGAATAACTAGACACAAGGACAGTTTTTTCCCGAATGCCATCACTCTGCTAAACAACTAATTCCCACAACACTGTCAAACTATTTACTAAGACTGTATTACTATTATTCTTCTCATCCTTCCTATTACCTATCTCTTCCCACTTATGATTATAACCATGTTGCTTGTATTTTTACGATTTATATTGTTCTGTTGTTTCCTACTATGATTTAATTGCTTATTAGTAATCTATGACTATTACTAAGTGTTGTATCTTATGATACTTGATGAATGTATTTTCCCCCTCTATTTTTTCTTTTTTTTCCTTTTATGTACACTGAGAGCATATGCACCAAAGACAAATTCCTTGTGTGTCCAATCACACTTGGCCAATAAAGAATTCTATTCTATTCTATTCTATTCTATTCTATTCTATTCTATTCTATTCTATTCTATTCTATTCTATTCTATTCTATTCTACTCTACTCTACTCTACTCTACTCTACTCTACTCTACTCTATTTCTATATATTCAGAATAATAACAATAATAATAACAACCACCAATAGTATTACCAATAGTAATAGGTACCTTGGTACAATCCCAAAACTATTGGAGCACCACTCGAACGCAATAGACATTGACAAATTTGCCATCAGTCAATTGCAGAAGGCAGCTTTACTTGGAACAGCTTCCATCTTGTGACGATATCAGTAACACCGTCAAACATCCAGATCTACCTATCGATTGGTAGACAAAAATGCCAAACCCAGTCTGAACATCTTGCTGACTGTGAGATGAATAACAACAACAACAACAACAACAACAACAGAATAGCAGAGTTGGAAGGGACTTTGAAGGTCTTCTAGTCTAGCCTCCTGTTCACGTAGGAAACCATATACCATTTCAGACAAACTGATTGTCTAATCTCAACTTCCAATGTTGGAGCACTCACAACTTCTGGAGACAAGTCATTCCATTGATGAATTGTTCTGACTGTCAGGAAATTTCTCCTTAGTACTAGGTTGAGTCTCTCCTTGACTAGTTTCCATTCATTGCATCTTGTCCTGCCTTCAGGTGCTTTGGAGAACAGGTGAACCCCCCTCATCTACGTGATTGATTGAAACCCCCCCTCATCTACGTGATCCATTGAAACTGAAGAGGAAGATTTCAAACTTCTGTTGGTCCATGCAAACAAAAAAAAACCAAACAAACAAAACAAAACAGAGGGAATCTATTGTCTCCTTCTTTTCTTAGAAATATCAGCTATCCCTGACATTAAAAAACCTTTTAAACAAAAATAGCGTACCTCAGTTTTTTAGTGCAACCCAGTTGCAATGTATGGCTGTGAAAGTTGGACCATGAGAAAGGCTGAGCGCCAAAGAATTGAGGCCTTTGAACTATGGCGCTGGAGAAGACTCCTGCGAGTCCCTTGGACTGCAAGGCGATCACACTGGTCAGTCCTAGAGGAGATCAATCCTGACTGCTCTTTAGAAGGCCTGATCCTGAAGAGGAAACTCAAATACTTTGCCCACCTAATGAGAAGGAAGGACTTACTGGAGAAGAGCCTAATGCTGGGAAAGATTGAGGGCAAAAGAAGAAGGGGACGGCAGAGAATGAGGTGTCTGAATAGAGTCACTGAAGCAGTCGGCGTGAGCTTAAATGGACTCCAGAGGATGGTAGAAGACAGGAAGGCCTGCAGGAATGTTGTCCATGGGGTCGCGATGGGTCGGACATAACTTTGCAACTAACAACAAGTGGACCTCAGTAAAATTGGTAGCCTTGCGTAGTTTGGAAATAATTATACCGTACAGCTGAATTAAGAAATGAAAACTGTATGTTTTATCCCTGCAGAGAAATATTTGAAAACAGAGGGAAAAAAAACTGTAAAATATCTGAGCTCTATGGAAGCCAAAGCAAGAAGTAATCTTGAAACACGTTTCTGATTCAAATGAATGCCAGAATACATTAGAGTTCATTTTCAAGTAAAAAATGCTGTGGAAATAAATAATTCTATGAAAGGCAGAATTGCATACCCGGTGGCAACATAATTTATATCAGGAATTTAAATCTGGATATGACTGCATTGATTGTTGCTTCCTGCAAGGACGCATGACTGTATTTGGGGTTGGTTAGAAACGTTGCTAGGAACTAGAGATTTAAAAGGTGTGGTTGTAAATAGCATTATACTAGTGCAGGGGTCGGCAACCTTAAACACTCAAAGAGCCACAAAGGTCCTAACCGGAAGCCCCCCATTCAATTCTGGAGCTGACCAGAAGTCCGGTTCCCTCACCATAGAGTCTCCTCCTAGCATGGCATCCTTTTTCCTCTATCTGTCCTAACCAAAAGCCCTATTCAAATTGTGGAGCCAACTGGCGAGAGAGAGCTGCAGCAGAGGGATGAAAGAGCCACATGTGGCTCCAGAGCTGCGGGTTGCTGACTCCTGTACTAGTGTAAAGAGATGTCCTTGGTTCTCCACTTCTGGCTTTCTCATCTTGAAATCCTCTCAGAACCCTCTTATAATCAAGCCTCTCCATTCCCATTGTAAATAGAGACATCACTGTCTTTGCAATATTCCATTCACCGTGCCTGGCAAGTAACGCAGCTCTTGAAAAGGCAGGAGTAGACCAAGGCCAAGGTTGATGCCCTCTGTCCCTGCACCTGAGTTCAGGATGGTGAAAATGACTGCCCTTGCGCTGCATCTTATTAAAAAGCAAAATCTTTTGTCGGCTGCAAGACGGAAAATATTGATGACTGATGATGAGGATTTTAACGTTGGAAAATGACTTGACGGCACATTATCACTTTGGAAAGGTGCAGTATAAATTTGTTTAATAAACACATTGAAATCCCTTGATTATTATTATTGATGATTATTAATGATTATTATTACCGTGTTTCCCCGAAAAGAAGACCCCATCTTATATTTTTTTGAACCCTGAAATAAGTGCTTGGCCTTATTGCCATGTGCTCAAAAGCCCGATTGGGCTTATTATCAGGGGATGTCTTATTCTAGGAGAAACAGGATATTATACATATTACTATAACCATCTTGCTTGTATCTTTCAATTTATATTGTTTTTATTTGTTTCCTAGTATGCTTTGATAGCTTATTAGTAACCCTGATTATCACTAAGTGTTGCATCTTTTTATTCTTGATGAATGTATTTTAGAATAGAATAGAATTTTTTATTGGCCAAGTGTGATTGGACACACAAGGAATTTGTCTTGGTGCATATGCTCTCAGTGTACATAAAAGAAAAGATACGTTCATCAAGAATCATAAGGTACGACACTTAATGATAGTCATAGGGTACAAATAAGCAATCAAATCATATTAGGAAAGAGTCAATATAAATCGTAAGGATACAAGCAACAAAGTTACAGTCATACATCCATAAGGAGACAGGCGATGGGAACGATGAGATGATTGATAGTAGTGCAGACTTAGTAAATAGTTTTAGTCTCCTTATGTACACTGAGAGCATATACACCAAAGACAAATTCTTTGTGTGTCCAATCACACTTGGCCAATAAAGAATTCTATTATTATTATTATTGGGCCACCATAGGCTAACATGGCTCTCTTCTGCATCTGGTGAACAAAAAACTTGGTTTGGCAATGGAAGATAAATCTGTTACACACTAAGAGGAGTCCTATTGCCCAATAGCCACCCTTCTTAAGGGGCATCTGCCTGGAATGCACACAGAATTGTCTAAGTCAGGGGTCTGCAACCTTAAACACTCAAAGAGCCATTTGGACCCGTTTCCCACAGAAAAATAAATAAATACCGGGACACAAAACCCTTCCCGTGCCTGCCTATTTCTTGAGCGGCCACAAAACTAGCATTTGTAGTTGAAGTAAATGTTCTGTTTTCTTCTGAAACTTTTCTTTTCTTGGATTTATCCATGGTTGGCCTACCGGGGGTTGAAAAGGTCAATAAATCACGTGCCGGCGGGTGTCGCACATTGGTGGTTGTGACGCATATTTTGAGTGAAAGGGAGCCGCAGCAGAGGGGTGAAAGAGCCACATGCGGCTCCAGAGCCACAGGTTGCTGACCTCTGGTCTAAGCGAAGAGGGCATAGTATAACCAGGGGATGGGGACGGAAGGGAAAGGAAGGGAAGGAAGTACACAAACTACGGGGGGTGGGTGGGTGTGGGGGAATATGGGATAAAGCAAGCAAGAAAGTTCAGATGCACACTCATCCCTCTGAAGCCCATCTTTATTAAACAGACCAAGATACCGAATTCTCCACGAGGATTATTTCTCATTTGCCATTTCTTTTTTTGCACGTACACAGTCATTGGGTGTTTGCAACTGTCTGTAGCCCTTTAGGAGCCATAAATCAGGATGCAAATGGTGACCTTCACAGGGAAGAAGACATGCCTATTATCAGATGCCTAGTGTGTTCTCCCTATTATAATGCCCCGTAATTTTCTGGGAAGTCCAAAGGTGGTGGTGGGGTGGGGAAACTTCTCAACTGAAACAGCTGGCCTGGGGGGGAAAGACAAGACAAGAGCGGGGAGATCGACCACCCACCCACCCCAAGCTATTTTCAATTTCAGCGCCAGGTGAATAATTCCCCCACACCTTTAAATCCCAAATTCTTCGATCCCTTTTTTTTTTGGGTGGGGGGATCATTTTGGGTAGAATGTTATTTTACAAAACGCCTTTATGTACCATTTCCCCCACCCCCCCTTTCTCTGCGGAGGCTTTTTTTAAAATTATTTTTCTGTTGGGGGAAGGAAAAAAAAAAGGATCGCAGGAATCGCCGGGGTTGGGTAAGGAAAAAAGACCATCGGGAGAGGCGCCCCCTCCCCTCCTCCTCTTTCTCTTTTTCTTCCTTTTTGCCTGCTCGGCGGACGTCGGGGGACCAGTTCCCACTCCGGTCCGGAGGCTCCGCGGCGGGAGCGGCCGGCCGAGAAAGAAGGAAGGAAGGAAGGAGGGAGGGAGGGAGAAAGAAAGAGAGAGAGGAAAGCGAGCCCTCCAGCGGCGGGCGGGGAGGGCCGGGCCGCAACCGGAGAAAGAGAGAGAGAGAGAGAGAGCGAGCAGGCGGCGGAGGGAAAAGAAGGAAGCGGGAGGACAGGAAGGAAGGGAGGGAGGGAACCAGGCGCAGCGGCGGCGGCGTCCAGGACAGGGAATTAAAATGGCCACCAGCAGCTGGAACCGGAGGAGGAGAAGCAGCAGCAGCAGTAACCGCGGGAAGAGCGCCGCCTTCCTTCTCACCTCCCGGGATTCTCCGCTCGGCCAAGCCGGGCCTTGATTGATGAGCTGGGAGCTGCCAGCCGAGGGGAGCCGACGGCGGGGGGCGCTGCCTCCTCCTCCTCCTCTTCCTCCCTCCTCTTCCTCCGCCTGAAATCGCCCCCTTCGCCTGGGCTGCAGCCGAGCCGTAAGGGGGAGGCGGACACAAGCCGCCCTTCTCCCTCCCTTCCTTCCTTCCTTCCTTCCTTGCGCCTTGCCTCCAGGTCCAGCCCGGACGCCCCTCGGTGGACCCCCGCATGCCGTCCTGAAGACACCCCCCCTCCGGTGAGGGCAGCGCATCCAGGCCGGCTCACCCCCCTCAACCCACCCACTCCTGACCGCGGCCGGAGCAAGACCACCGTGGGGGCCGCCCCACGCCTCGGGTGAGTTCTGCTCCCTCCGGCCGGGCTGCCTTGGGACGTGGGAGGGGGGTGGGTGGGAGACCCTCCGCTGGCTGGGTGGGCCCCCCAGTTCTCTCTTTCTGTCCCCCCCACCCTTAATATTCCCTAGGCCGCGGAGGCGCTCCGAGCTTTCCTTCGCCTTCTTCCCAGAGATGCTGCTGCTGCAGCGGCCGCTTGCTGCTTCCTGACCTTTTTCCCCCTCCCCATCTTTCCCCCTGCAAGTCCCGCTGCCTTGGGCTGCGCTGCTTTTCCTCCTTCCCGGTCCGGGTTTTTTTTTTTTCTTGTGGGGAGACAGTTATTTGTGCTTTAATCTTTGGCTCTCTAGCCCGAAGAATAGAAAGTGTGTGGGGGGGGGGGGGGGGGAGAGAAATAATAATAATAATAATAATAATAATAATAATAATAATAATAATAATAATAATGATGATGATGATGATGATGATGATGATGATGGAGGAAGGGAAGGCTTCCGCAGGCAGGGAAAGAGCCCAGGTTTCCCGATGGATGGATGGATTCATCGTATTAAGAAAAACCCAAAAGGATTTCGTTTCCTCTTGTGCTTTAAAACCAATGTATCACCGCCTCTCTTGTTATTTTTATTTTTATTTTATTTTCCTCTGCCGGATTTTGGAAAAAAAAAAAACTGACCAGGGATGGAAGGCCTGTATCCCCACGAATGGTGAAAAAATAGCCAAGCCCCAAATAAATCAAAGCTTGAGTGGGGGTGGGTTGTTTCTCCACTGATCTCTGGGGACGGAGACGGAGGGATGGACAGATGATCCTGATTTGTAAGAAGGGGGGGTGGGATTGATGCTTTGCTGGAAGAGGCGTTCAAAAGCTTTCCTCCCTCCCTCTCTCTCTCCTTGGCCCTGCGGTTGAATATATATGTATCTTCGTTCCCCCCCAAAAAAGAAGAAAAAAATTCACTGCGTGCCGCCTTTATCTTTGTTAAACTTAAGGATGCTCGGTTTGATTGGCTTAGTTGTGGTTTGTGGTGGTGTTGTTATTATTATTATTATTTTAAAGCGGTTTGTTTTAGATCCGGAGAAAGGAGAAGGTTTCTTTCTAGCTGCTTCTTTTCTATACTCAATCCATACTTTCCCCAGCAGGAAAGGCAAATAACAAAAGGTATCCAATCCCGGTGTGATTATAGAAGTGTCTTGTTTTGGGTTTTTATATAGTGGTTTTACATGACAGATCTATAGCGTGGGGTGGGAGGTGGGCCAGATACATCGATGTGAAAAGGTACACGGGGTGGGGGGGGGAAAGAGAGTGACGACGTATTGTCAAGGAGAAAGTCACTAGCCGCTAGGAACAAAGGTTGGCTTTAAAAGAAAGAAAGAAAGAACGTGTTGTGCACGGATGAATAATCCTCTTAGTATCTTCTCTTAGAGAACCTTTATAATGCTTCGCTGTCAGGAGAGATCTCTTGGCTTTCGATTTCAGGGGTCTCTTTCTGATTCCACAGAGAACTTTTCGGAGATCATTTGACTGTTTTTCTGGAGCATGTCATGTAAATATAGTAAGGCAACTCCTGCACGTTTGTTTTGCAGTGGGTTTCATAACCCGGTGGGAAGGTTTCATTGTGTATGAACCTGCAATGACTCTGAGGCTGAATTTTCACCGGGGAGGGGGAGGACAGGGGGAGGTTGATTGACCTCTCCTAGTTTTGTTTAATATTCACAGGGGTAGAAGGGATGCAAAACCGGCTATATACGATTTTTGCTACCCCTGGGTTTCTGAGATAATAGATAAAACAGAGCTGAATCATATAGGGTATCGCTTACACTGGGAAGCTATCAGAAAATCCAGTACAAAAGCAGGGTTATAGGTATGGCTGGCTTTTATCCCTGCTTCTTTGTTTTAATGGGTTCCAATTCTTAAAAGCAATCATTTCAAAACATCAAATATTTCCGAAGAGGTAATATATCCAATTTTAAAGACTAGAATATTTGAACTGGGGGACGGAGAGAGGCAAGTGGTGTCAAAACTTGGATGCATTCGTAGGTTTTTTTTAATCATGGTTAAAATAAAAGTAAGGCTCTATGGCTCTGTGAAGTTCCCTGGAGGGTCTTTGCAATGCAGCCTGGTGTAAAATGTATAGATAACAGCTTCCCATATATATTATCCGTGAAAAACAGCATTCATCAAATGTATTCTTCAATTGCATTTAGATATAAACCGCTTAAGTGCATGATCTGAACTTTCCAAGATGTTTCTTTTTAACGTAGTAGAAAATGCTGCTTCCCATTGAAATATAGTTGAATATGCTTGATTAGATTGAAAGAGTAAATGGTATGTGAAACTTATTTAAGGAAGGGGACAAATCGCTAAACGGAGTTGTGAACATTTGTGACTTGTCTTTCGTGGCTGCAGCACCTCATTCATATTTCACAGGTGATCAAACATTTCTGTTAAACCGTTCTGTGAAGAGAAGGCACTTATTATTATTATTTTCATTCCACCAATATTTACCTATTTTGTCGTGAAACTGTAATGAGAAGCAGCAGCAGAGAACACGTGGGCAGAATAATGATGGTGCATTTCATTGTAATTAGAAGAAAATTCACATGTTCTCTGATATTCTCCATGATTTTAACCAAAGAAATGGATATTTAAGGAGTTTAGAATCGCTGTGAAATTTCAATTCAATTCTGTAAGAATATAGGGCAAACATACTGCTGTTTTGCTTATTTATTGAATAGTTTCAGCACTTTCTAGGGTTTTTTTTAGGGTTTTTTTTTGTTGCAAAAATGTACTGCAATGATGATTCGGAATAAAATGTTGGTTGAGGGTCATCAAATCTATATAAATCTGTAAAGTTAGATAGTCCTCCATTTACGAATACAGCTAAGCCCAATTTTCTGTTGCTAAGCAAGGCCATTCTTCAGTGAATTTTGCCCCATGATTTAATATTTTTTTGCCACAGTCATTAAGTGAACCACTGCTCATTAAAGTGAATCTGACTTCCCCCATCTGTCGTAAGCCAGCTGGAAAGGTTAAGAATGTCCAGGTTTCGATCACATGACCATAGGGATAAGTTGGATTGCTTGTAAGTGAGAAAACTAGTTATATGTCATTTTTTAAAGTGATTTTGAACAGTCACTAAACAAATGGTTGTAAATTGAGGACTACCTGTATTATGAGTCCAAGGTCTGATCCAGCTAGCCCTTTACCGACTACTCAAACTTTCAGGATCAGTTCATTCCGAACCTTTGGAACATTTTTTATTATTCAGCCTGGGAATTGCTTGGAACTAAAGCTGGAATTTTCTGCCTACAAAGAATTGTCAAACATTGAGCTCATCATGTAATGTGGTGTATCAGCAATCAAGATAACAATGCAAACTTTATTTTTTAAAACAAGAGATGAGAATTGTTGGGGAAGTCAGAGATGCATAGAACTATTGCATTGGCAGTATAGATGTATGTGCAAATTGAGGTTCCTCCTTGCACTTGTGTGTGTATGATTATAGCACAGGGGTCAGCAACCTACAGCTCTGGAGCCGCATGTGGCTCTTTTACCCCTCTGCTCTGGCTCCCTGTCACTCAAAATATGCGTCGCAACCACCAGTATGCGACATACCCCCGGCACACAATTTATTGAGCTTTTCAACCCCTGGTAGGCCAACCATAGAGAAATCCAAGAAAAGAAAAGTTTCAGAAGAAAACAAAACATTTAATTCAACTACATATGCTAGTTTTGTGGCCGCTCAAGAAATAGTCAGGCACGGGAAGGGTTTTGTGGCTTCCAGTGTTTTCTTTTCTGTGGGAAACGGGTTCAAATGGCTCTTGGAGTGTTTAAGGTTGCAGACCCCTGCTATAGCAGAATCAGTGTGTATGTGTAGATGAGATAGACACACTGCTAACACAGTATAGATCATATATATACTATATATATATAGTATAGGTCCATATATCTTTCCTGACCAAGATATATGGACTTCAACTCCCAGAATTACCCAGCCAGCTGGTAAGATTTGTGGATAGATACTACAATTCTTACATCTTGGATGGTAGCTCTATTGAAATACTGTATATAATGTTTTTCAGAATCAAAATATTATTTCTAGTGCCTATTCTATGACATTTACTTTTTCATATTCCTGCTTTCTTTGAAAATGAATTAGATATAATGTTACGTTCAATCAGACTTGAAGTAGGTGCTTCTATGATAATTAGGTAAAGGAACTATATACAGAACTGTTAAAGCAGATAGGAAGATTTAGTAAAACATTAAAAATGGCTAAAAGAAATTGTGGAAAACTTAAACTGCAGTTTATTGATTTGAATTATCAGACATGTAGCAATAACTGTACTAAAGTATTACTAAATTGGTATTGGATACAAATAATTGAAATCTATGGAATGGTGCAAATGGTTGCAACTTTACAACTCAGTTCCTAAGTAGTTCTGTTTGGGTAAGAAATTTGCCCAGTTTAGTAGAACTTTTTTATTCACAATCTTATAGTTCTTTTATGCAACATACGTTGGATTGCAGTTTTCGGCTCTTCCATTGCTTCCTTTAATATACACTGACAGCGTTTCGAACTTCCTTGTTTTTTAAAACCATTTCTTTGATTCTTTTACTTTTTGTCAGATTTCAAGATCTATTCCCGCAAATGTCATCCTTGCATACTGAAAAAAAAAATAGTTGCTTAATTTCTGGGTGTAACTGTTAAAATAAATGGATGCAAATTATATGCATTGAAGCTCAGCATGTATTGTCGTAACGATTATCCATTTTTTTTCTGACTTCCCCTTCTTCAAATCTTGATTATAATGATGACAGCAGCAATCTGTAGTAGAAATCTGGAGCAATCATGTCTGTCTGTGCTGGTGTTTGACCGTAATAAATATTTGATTTGATTTGATCTTGATTTGAAACATGTCTGCTTGCATTGCTGGTTTGAATGAATTCGTAAGAATTTGGTAAATGTCTGTGGAGATTTCCGGCATCCAGATCACAGTTGTCCCAAAGGTGCTTTTTCAAGAGGCAACTGGACTTTCTGGTTTTTCCTTGAAGGCATTTTGTTTCTCATCCAAGAAGCCTCTTCAGTTCTGACTGAATGGTGGAGGATGGAAAGATTTATATTCCTTGCCGTCATCTCAACATTAGCACTCTTTCTGAGAGTCACTGAGGCCACTTGGAGGTTTATCTGAGCCCTCAGGGTGACCTGAATAGTGCACATGGGTGTGGAAGCTTATTGGAATTGCTGAAAGGAGTTGTGTTGTTGTATCTGTTGAGAGAGAGCTGTTCAATCTTGATGTAGGTGGCCTCTTTGCTCTTCCATCCACATTCCTTACAGATTCGGTAGAAAGCTCCAAAGTTTGCTAATGATTGTTAACCAATAAAGACCATTTTTTGTTTAAAATTATGCAGCTCAAGAGTCTCAACGCATGTTACAAAGTGATACGATACTTCTTCCAGTGAACTTAAAGCAGGTACATAAAGCAGATGTTTATCCTACTGCAGGTTACAATAAAAATAAAATGTTGAATTATTGAATTGAATTATTTCAATGTTACCATTGAAATAAAATGTGCTTCGGTCCTTCTCTTGGGATATGGGGAAAGTATGTAGTTGCTAAATGTATTAGTACTTCTGGATTCTTTTTATTTGCTTAAAGTAAGTTTTAGGATATAGTCAAGGCTATGGTTTTCCCAGTTGCAATGTATGGCTGTGAAAGTTGGACCATAAGGAAGGCTGAGCGCCAAAGAATTGAGGCCTTTGAACTATGATGCTGGAGAAGACTCTTGCGAGTCCCTTGGACTGCAAGGCGATCAAACCGGTCAGTCCTAGAGGAGATCAATCCTGGCTGCTCTTTAGAAGGCCAGATCCTGAAGATGAAACTTTGGCCACCTAATGAGAAGGAAGGACTCAGTGGAGAAGAGCCTAATGCTGGGAGCGATTGAGGACAAAAGAAGAAGGGGACGACACAGAATGAGGTGGCTGGATGGAGTCACTGAAGCAGTCGGCGTGAGCTTAAATGGTCTCCGGGAGATGGTAGAGGACAGGAAGGCCTGGAGGAAAGTTGTCCATGGGGCTGCTATGAGTATTTAAAATTGTGGTCTCTCATGTCCACTTGGAACTTTTGAAATGAGCTTTGGTCAATAGCAGTGTTTCTTAACCTTGTAAACTTGGAGATGTTTGGACTTCAACTCCCAGAATTCCCCAGTCAGCCATGCATCTTCCAGTTCATAAGGTTGAAAAGCACTGATCTATAATTTCCATAATTTAACAATTCCTTATTCTGACAGACCTTGGGCTGACTTTCAGTTGTAAAACGAGGTAGCAATACTTTAGTGATACTTTACTTTATTGGCAAGTGTCATTGAGCAGAAGGTTGTTCTTGAACCTTTTAATCTATGGTGATTGTTAAATAGAAGACGAAAGATTTTGGTGCAGTTATTCAGAATGTTTCTGGATGAAAATTCACAGTGAATATGATGACGCATTAAACCCTCCTCCCCCCCCTCCTCCGTCAACATACTTTTATGAAAGTGGATTTGTAGCACTTATTACAGCCAACATCAAACATTGAAATAAAGTCCAGGTAACATTTAACAAAACTGGGGAGGGAGGGGCGGGTCGATGAAATATATTGTCCTGTGCAAACAGGTAAAACATATTGAGATTTATGCTACGCATGTTAAATGTAATGAAAAGAAAGAATATTATGCTTTATTTTACTATTCCTTTTACTCTTCCTCCCTGATGTCATAATTTTTTCATAGTTTTTAAAAAATTGCTCGATGTTCTGTGGTCTTGAAAAGACTTAAGCGATGCTGAGCTGCAGAATTAGATCATGAAAAAATAAGGGGAAGATCAGTATTTAATGTATGAGAAACATAGACTTTCATGTTCCATTGCATTTATGCTCTTGAAATAATTCTTATTTGAATGTTTCCTCAAGATATCTCAGGTAATTTGTGCAGTGTTTTTTGTATGAACTTCCTTCTTTCCTTCCTTCCTTCCTTCTCACCCTCTCCTGGTTTCACAGTCTATACTGGTCCTTTAACTGTTAGACCAACTACTAAAGGTAAAGGTTCCCCTCGCACATATGTGCTAGTTGTTCCCGACTCTAGGGGGTGGTGCTCATCTCCGTTTCAAAGCCGAAGAGCCAGCGTTGTCCCAAGACATCTCCGTGATCATGTGGCCAGCATGACTAAACGCCAGAGGCGCACGGAATGCTGTTACCTTCCCACCAAAGATGGTCCCTATTTTTCTACTTGCATTTTTTTACATGCTTTCTATTGCTAGGTTGGCAGAAGCTGGGATAAGTAATGGGAGCTCACCCCGTTACGCGGCACTAGGGATTCGAACTGCTGAACTACCGACCTTTCGATCAACAAGCTCAGTGTCTTAGCCACTGAGCCACCACGTCCCTCTAGACCAACTACTAGGCCTAACGTAATGTATAGACTACTGCAACACGCCACACATGGTGCAGCCCCAGAAGAGCATTTGGAAACCAACTGGTACAGAATCCTGCCCAATCATGTCAGATGAAATTCAACAGGTGCTGTTGTCATCTTTAAATCCCTACGGGACAAGGTTATCTGAGCGATCACCTTTTTCCCAAGAGTTTCTGCCTGTCCAACTTGATCTCGCAGGAATGGGCATACTGGAAACCCATCAGCTAAAGAGTGTCAGCTGGCAGGGAACTGACAACAGTGACCCCGTCCTTCAGAGATTAAAATGGCCCCAAATGAGCTCTAGCCTTTTGTAAGTCCCTAAAAATCCGGTTTGTGTTCCCTTGCCTGGGGCGCTGAATGTGTAAAGCACCCTGTTTCCTGGCTTTATTGCTAATTTGGCCAAGTATCTCAGGGGCTTTGCCTATTTATTTTGGATGTTTTTATTGTTTCGAAACGTTTTCGCGTTTCAAATGCGATGTTTCTTTTGAATTGTAAGCTTCCCAGAGACCTTGACTGAGATGATGGGCTATAGAAATTGAATATAAACAAACAAACAAATGAATAAATCTATAGTATAGCTTTATAGCTGCAATATGGTTAGGATATATGTATCCTAATGTCAGAGGTGAAGTTCTTCTCAGAGGTAGACCCTATAGCAATTTGAAGATGTGTGGAATTCTGGGAGTTGAAGTCCACACATTTTAAAATTGCTGAAGTTGAGAAACATTGCTATAGAGCAGGGGTCTCCAACCTTGGCAACTTTAAGACTTGTGGACTCCAACTCCCAGAGTTCCTCAGCCAGCAAAGCTGGCTGAGGAACTCTGGGAGTTGAAGTCCACAAGTCTTAAAGTTGCCAAGGTTGGAGACCCCTGCTATACAGTGATTGATTTCTGTTCCTCTATCATCAGGATGCTTCATTACGTGACCCTCTTCCCTAGTTTGACATCTACATTTTATAAATTGGTTTACATTTTAATTTTCTGATTTTAAAATTCATTGATTTATCATCTTCAAGCTACTCTTAAATCTAGCTGAAAGCCAGTTTAGGTCTGTTGACTTAAAGTGCTGAGCTAGAAGTGAAGAAACCTAAGATTGGATCCTGCCTTAGCAGCCAACTGGATGGCCTTGAGGCAGCGGTTCCCTCTCTTGAGAAGAAGACAAAGGCAAACCACTTTTGAAAGTCTTGCCTGGAAAACTGTATGGACTTGTCCAGGTACTTGCCGGGAAACAAGTCTGACTTGAAGGCCTGGAAATAAAAACACACTCCAGAACCCAACTGTGAATGCAGATAATGCCTGGGTTCAACCATTATAATAAACCTTGGGTTGTTTTACTCATATCTGGTTGAATCAATCAAAAGCAACTTGGTCCTCATAGCCACAAATGAGGTTTAGCCTGGTTTTCAATTTGGTAAATTGAAAGGTCCAAACTCCTTCCTTCCTTCCTTCCTCCCTCCCTCCCTCCCTCATTGCGAAAAGGACATTGTTTACTAGAGGAGCAAGTTTATGTTAATTAATATTTACCAATATGAAGTTTGCTTAAGTGAATGAATACACAGGTGAAAGCAGTAAGTTGTTTAGTCAAGTGCCCTTTGGCCCAATCTTTCAACAGCCATTGGATCAACATTTTTCCAAATTCTCAGCAGGGACAAAAATATTTGAATTCCATTTCACTCTCTTCACTAGCTTAAAGGGTTTTTGTTTTATTCATAAGTACAGTAATATCAGGTGGATACAATATGCTTTAATGTTCTTTAATTGCTGTTAAGTTGATTATGAAATTTCTAAGAATGCACTGAAAAGGCTACAAAAGATTTGCTATTTACCCGTAAATATATTATCCCTTAAACAGCTTTGGGTGCGTGTGTGTTTATGTCCATGTACCCAAATGAATAATTATAGGTAGTGTGTACAACAGTATTTCTCAACCTAGGCAACCTTGAGATGTGTGGACTTCAACTCCCAGAATTCATGACTGGCTAGGGAATTCTAGGAATTTAACTACACACACACACACACACAAACAAACACAAAAGAATGGCTTTTTAAAAAATAAATAAAAATAAATATATTTATTTATTATTTATTTATTAGTTCAATTTATACGCCGCCCTTCTACGAAGACTCAGGGCGGCTTACAATGCACTTATAGCAATAGCCTTCATTCTTTTGTATACCTGCTTATTAGGGCTTTTGGCCCCCCATAAGTGGTGTTTCTACAAAGTCAGCTTATTGCCCCCACAATCCGGGTCCTCAATTTACCTACCTTGGAAGGATGGAAGGCTGAGCCAACCTTGAGCCTGGTGAGATTTGAACTCGCACTAATTGCCGGCAGCTGGCAGCTAAGTGCTACATAACAGCACTTAGTCCGCTGCACCACCAAGGCTCTATGAGAGCCCTCATAGAGCTCCCTCATATGAGGGAGAAAATATATGAGAGAGCAAAAACGGAGTATCAGATTTCAGAATATGTACATGTGTGTGTGTGTGTGTGTGTGTGTGTGTTCTATCGAGACACCTGGTCTATCCCAGCATGTGGGAGGGAGCACACTGCATCCCTTTCGCCTTTCAGCTCCAATCCAGGAGCCCTCAAGCAGTCGCATTCACGACAAACCATTTTATACCAAATTTATATTTCGCTGATAAAGAAATAAAGGGAGACTACTATAGATCTATTTCAAGCTATTTAGCTCTCATCAGCTAGCCATACCCTTACTTGGATTCGAACTTGGACTGCCTGCATGTTAGGCAGTTGTATTATATGTATATAAATTGTCAGTGTTCCTAATTTACTGGGCATGTCTGTGCATTATGTAAACTTTGATTGTTGGATAAATCAAAATGGATGAGTTTGTATTTTGTGCTAATGCATACTGTGTTTTGCTTAATTTTAGTTAACATACCAGCTAGATGTTTGTAAAGTATGATTTATGACTTAGTAACGTGATCACAGCCCTTAAGTCAAAACCAAAGCCACCCACATTATAGCTTAAAACAAGATATATAAAAGTTCCTATATTTCAAAGTTTACTTTATCATGTTTTCTGACATCTCTGAATCAGAGAGTTGAGGGAATTTTAAGAGCATATCTCTAGCATGTTCAATGAACAAGAATCTTCTTTTATTATATTGGGTTATAACCATGATAAATGAGAGAACTTACAATTACTGTTAATTATGAAATACATAATTCTAGCTAAAGTGCAATCTGTATGCATTTGCCTGTATAGAATATATTGCCTCTGTATAAAATCTTTAGTATTTTATTCTGGGGGAGGCATTGAATTCTTTCCCCCTTATTCATAGCTGCTTCCTTTGTTTCTGAGTAGGAAGTCTGTAATAGAATGGTGAGTATTCATTTATTGCTGTGTTGAAGGAAGCCTTTAAATTGTACTATATAGAAGGGCTGTATTATTTTATATATAAATTCTGATGGAATTATGTTTAGATGGGGTCAAATCTAAATTTGAGCAAATAGTTTCAGAAATAGCTGATGATGTTAAACTCTCATTAAAATAATGGAAAACACATTAAACATTTTTTAACAGAATAACAGAGTTGGAAGGGACATTAGAATCCTTCTAGTCCAATCCCCTGCTCAAGCGGAAAACCTTATACCAGTGATGGCTAACCTTTTCCGGACCGAGTGCCCAAAGCCCGAACCCCTAAAATTAGCAAGCTGTGAACGCTCCCTGCATGCACCCCACCTCCGCACATGTGTGCATGCGCCCTGCGCATGCATGCCCCCCACACGCCCCACATGCACAGCAGAGACCCAAAGACCAGCTGGCCAGCGGAGTTGAAGTTCACAAGTCTTAAAACTCTACGAGTCTCTGGAGGCTGGGGACAGCAAAAAACGTCACTTCCTGTCCAACCTGGAACTGGGAAATGGGCCGTTTCAGGCCTCCGGGGGGCCTCCGGGGGGGATGGGGAAGCCTGTTTTCGCCCTCCCCAGATGCATAGAGAGGATCTGGAGACAGGCAAGAAAGAAAAACAGGCATTTTCTTGGTGCGCCCTGGTGGCGCAGCAGACTAAAGTGCTGTTAAGTAACACCAGCTGCCTGCAATTACTGCAAGTTCAAATCTCACCAGGCTCAAGGTTGACTCAGCCTTCCATCCTTTCGAGGTAGGTAAAATGAGGACCCGTTTTGTGGGGGCAATAAGCTGACTTGGTATAAAAAAAGAACACCGCTTGTGGGGGGTGTGTGTGAAAGCCCTATTAAGCAGGTATATACAAAAGTATGAAGGCTATTGCTTAATGAATTGTAAGCTGCCCTGAGTCTCCGGAGAAGGGCGGCATATAAATCGAACCAATAAATAAATTTCCCATCCACCCCAGGCCCTCCAGAGGCAGGAAACAGTCTGTTTCTCTACTTCTGGTGGGCCCAGAAGGCCCGAAAATCATCTGCCAGCACACGCATGTGCACCAAAGCTGAGCTGAGCTGAGCTGGCATGTGGCACGCGTGCCATAGGTTCGCCATCACCGCCCTATACCATTTCAGATTAATGATTGTCCAATCTCTTGATAAAAACTTCCGCTGTTGGGAGCACCCACAACTTCTGAAGGGAAGTTGGTTAATTATTATCACTGTCAGGAAATTTCTGCTTAGTTCTAGGTTGCTTCTCTCCTTGATTAGTTTCTACTCATTGCTTCTTGTCCTTCAGGTGCTTGGAGAATAGGTTGACCTCTTCTTTCATGCAACCACTCAAATATTGGAACACTCCTCTAGTGATTGAACATTTAGCAAAGAAAATACAACGAAGCTAATCAATCCGCATCACAGTCTATTGTTTTACTGGAAATGTTCCTTTAGGCTTCTTCCTTAAAATACTCTAAAGACAGTAAAAATATAGTTAACCTACAATGGAACAAAATAAATTTGAGATAATTTTGGTCTCATTTCTGATTAAATAATTAATGCATTACCACAGTAGATTTTTTTTTTTTTAAAAAAATGTGTTGATTGAGAATTTCACATTCTACAATATTTTTCTCTCCTCTCTTCACTCTTTCTCAAAGAGCAAAAGAAATTCTGTTAAGATTTGATTAATGTGAGGTTCTTTAAACTGCTACTTTAAACTTGGATAAATCCTAAAAAACAAAGCAGACCTTTGGCTGGAAAAATCATTGTTTTCATTATATATTAAAAGAGAACTTTGAGAATTACTGTAATCGTACAAATGGTAAAGCGAATGATGTACATGCAATTCCTTGCCCAAGCAATACTTTTTCATAAAAATCCAGAGTATGAAAAGAAATGTAGACAAATTGTGATGTTCAAATTGCTATTTATAGATAGTCTTCGATTTCCAACTGTTCGTTTAGCAACCACTCGAAGTTACAATCACACTGGAAAACAGGGATCCACAATTGGTCCTCATACTTGCAACCACTGGAGTAACCTTGTGATCACACAAAGAAAATATGGGCACTTGTAAACCAGCAAGGAATTTGCAACCTTTTCAGTTGGCTTCCGCCAAGCAAAATCAATGGGGGAGCCCAGATGCGCGTAACATCTGAACATCCACGTGATTCATTTAACTGGAGTGAATCACTTAACCAAGAGGATAAAAAAAAAACTTGGAAAAATCTTGTGGGATTCACTTAACAACCGCCTCGCTTAGTGATGGAAATTTCTGGTCCCCATTGTAGTCTCAAAGCGAGGACTACCTCTACTCTTCAGCATTTCAGAATGGCGCACTGTTTGAACTATTTTTTTTTAACCCTGGATATTTTTAGGAGTTACGACTTTGAGATGCTGTGCTATTGTGTTAATTTTCACAAGGAAAAATGGAAACTTGAAGAGTGTTTTTTTGATTTATGGAGAGATGAGTAACAGGGTCATATGGTAATAGTCTGCTGGAGAATTTTTCCTCCTTATATACTTCAGTGATGGTATGATTAATTATATGTCCCCTCAGGTCATCGTCATAGTAAAGGCAACAACAATTTTGGTTTTCAGTTCAGCTTCTGCAAGCAGAGTTCGTTTTGAAAATACACGTTTAAAAAGTAGATCAGCGTGAATCAGATATCAATTAGCTTTGCACTCAGAGGCACACTATCTCTCTATTGTACCACCCCGTCTCTAAGGCTACAGTAGGAATTCTGAAAATATAATGCATTTTTCTCACCGAGCATGACTAATAAAATCCCTGGGAAAGCTTGTCTGAATATTTTATTTGAACTGATAGCAAGGATAGAAACTGGCTGATGACGGAGACAAAAGTAGTAAATGCAGAAGAGATATACCAGCCATGCCTTTGACTTTTGTTCCTGTTAATCTCAAAATCTGAAATGCAGAGTTCAGCTTTTAGTTTGATAGGATATGGCAGTGATGGCTAACCTTTTTGCCATTGTGCGTTAAAAGCGGGGGAAGTGCGGGATGGTCGCGCATGTGTGTAGCCACACCCATAATTCTATGTGCCCTGTCCCCCCCGTGCATGCGCGCATGACTCCCCCGTGCTCCCACCGCTTTTGGCATGTGATGGCATGGTGGGCCCAGTAGGCCCGTTTTTCATCCTCTCCAGACTCCAGAGGCTTTCTAGGAGCCTGGGGAGGGCGAAAACAGCCTTCCTCACCCCCCTGGAGGCCCTCCGGAGGCCGGAAACAGCCCGTTTGCTGACTTCCGGTGGGCCCAGAAGGCTTGAATATCAGCTGGCTAGTGTGTGCATGCGTGCTGGAGCTCGCTAGGGCAACGTTCGTGTGCCCACAAATATGGCTCCGCGTGCCACCTGTGACACACATTCCATAGGTTCGCCATCACGGGGATATGGTATCCCTAACCATCGCCTTTTCCAAAGATTTTGTGCAAGAAAAGTCCGGAAGGAATGACATACCTGCCTGAACGGAGTTATCTCATATGTATTTGAACATGGCATCTTACTCATGCTGGATATTGAACCCATAATTAAACAAGTGTGTATCTGGAAATTGAATTTCACATGTAATTTTGGGAACACAATGTTGACTACTACTGGAAATCCAACAAAAAAAAAGTCTTATTAGTCAAAAAATTAACATTCAACTAATGTAACTAACACTGGATAAAGGTGTTGCAATTGGATATTGCTGTGGTCACCTTGTGAACAGAATATTGGAATGAATTATGTTTGGAAACAACATAAAGTATAGTTCTTGTAGAATGTTTAATCTCCAGAATCCATAGGCCAAAGAATGTGTGTTTTGAACAATACATTGTGTAAGATCCAATCGGGGTCAGTCATCGGTACTCGAGATTTAATCTTCGGAGCTTTCAGACTCGTGCTGGAGCCCATCCTCAGTAGATTCTCTCTACTGAAATAAGTGCTTCGGGTTATTCTGAGTTGTATCTATGTGGTGCCTTCCTATTGGTTAATTGATGTGTTGATGGCCAGCAATTGGCTGTTATTTCCTTGCGCTATTGGTTGATTGATGTGTTGATGGCCAGCGATTGGCTGTTATTTCCTTGTGCTGCCAAGTCCTCGGCTCCTAAGTAACTGATAAGGTGATGGCTTCAATCATTTCCCTGGCTATCTTTGTACCAGCACAGCCAATAATCTTAGTAGCTGCAAAATTGAATGTATGTCCTTGTTCATTGTAATGTGAGGCTACCAATGATTGGACCCAGATTGGTTTTTGCAATATTACGTTGCAACACGTATATTTGCCTTAATTCGTACGTAATACATTTTGTTCTCTCATTGACTGTAAGATCACACATATTTAACTTGCAATTCATTTTATAGCCTCTCTCTCTTTATATTGAAGTACAGGTAGTCCTCGACTTACTGTCACCATTGAGCCCAAAATTTATGTTGCTAAAATGAGAAATTTGTTAAGTGAGTTTTGCCTCATCTTAAAACTTTTCTTGTCGCATTTGTTAAGTGAATCAATGCAGTGGTTAAATTGGTAACATGGTTGTTAAGTGAATCTGGTTTCTCCATTGAATTTGCTTGTCAGGAGGTCGTAAAAGGTGATCGCATGAGTCCCTCCGGGACACTGCAACCGTCATAAATGTGAGTCAGTTTTCAAGCACCCGAATAGAAAACACGTGATCATGGGGATGCTGCAATGGTCGTAAGTGTGAAGAAATAGTCATAAGTCACTTTTTCCAGTGCCGTTGTAACTTCAGACAGTCACTAAATGAACTTTTGTAAATACACCTGCACTCCTTGTGTATCTATGTAGATCACTGGATGTTTTATTTGTATACATTTATCAGTTATGTCAAAGGAGTCTTTAGAAGGAAGACTGCATATTGTTGTTGTCTGCCAAACAGTTCCAAAATTTGTCACAATTTCTGTGTACAAACCTTGGGCTAAGCCGGGTGTCAGCAACCTTTGGCTCCAGAGACGCATGTGGCTCTTTGGGCCCTCTGCTGTGGCTCCCTGTCAGGTAATCCCACCACTGTCTGGCGCCATCCCTCACCTTCCCCTCCCAGTCACTCCTCACCTGGCCTAAGAAAGTAAGGGCGACGGCGGCGGATGGAGAAGCAGCCAGGCCAGAGACAGAGAGATACAGAGGGGGGGGGGGGGAGAGAGAGAGACATAGAGAGATACAAAGAGAGAGGGGGAGAGAGAGGGAGACAGAGGGGGGAGGGAGGGATAGATAGATGTCAAAAGGGTTTTGTAGTTCCCGGCGTTTTTTAACAACCAGTTCTCTGCCCTAATGACCAGCTAGGTAGGTGTGGCTGGAGGGGGGGGTGTCATGTGACTGGTGGAAGTGAGTGATGTCAAATTGGCCACACCCACCCAGGTTTTGTGGCTCCCGTTGTTTTGTTTTCCGTGGGAAACGGGTCGAAATGGATCTTTAAATGTTTAAGACCCCTGGCTAAGCTATATAAATCAGAAACAGAGTTCACAGAACAGTTCAAACCAAAACTAAGTTACATTATTACTTAAGTTGGGTTCCCAAACTGTGCTTTGCGGTAACCTGGGGCAGTGCAGTGACCTCACAGGGGCTCTGCGGATTCGTGAATTACTAGTTTAAAGTAGTTCATAGTTTGGCCTAGGGACACTGTGAAATTACAGAGGCAGTAAAGGTGATGTGATCTAAGAAAGCTTTGGAACCTCTGGCTTAATACGATGTGTCAACCAAGTCAAGTGAATCTTTCTGAAACTCTTTCCTGATTCACCCATTCCTTCCTCTTCCTCAAGATCGAGTCTTCATTCTTTTACATCAATTTTAAATTGCTATTCTGTTTACTACCTAGTGGTAAACCTTCCTAAATTCAGTATAGGGATGCTTGAGGGGTCCTTGGTGCTCTCCGAGCTTGGTTGTTTCCTTGCAGACATTTCATTATCCAACTAGGTAACATCATCAGGGCTAGAAGGGGGTAGGATTTGCTCTCTGTTATTATACAACTGGCTTGCCCTGGCAGTGTTGGTGGGAATGTGGTTGGCGGTATACTCCTTGAATATGAATATATCTCAGTGAAATATAGTACGTTTCCATGCAGTGATTTACAGCTGGAATCTTAACAACCTGGTACGAAATCTGATATTTCTTTTAAAAAAAATACGCAGGAGCTGTGGTGGCGCATTGGTTAGAATGCAGTATAGGTTATGCTCAGTTTACCATCTTAGTTGAGCCCAGAATTTCTGTTGCCAAGTGAGACATTTGTTAAGTGAGTTTTGCCCCATTTTATGA
Organism: Arizona elegans; assembly: GCA_022577455.1. NCBI lineage: Eukaryota > Metazoa > Chordata > Lepidosauria > Squamata > Colubridae > Arizona > Arizona elegans. The sequence goes on along the minus strand of JAKOOJ010000009.1, from coordinate 6,129,982 downwards.
CCTTTCTTGCCACAGTTGTGAAGTGAATCATTGCAATTGTTAACTTTGTAACATGGTTGTTCAGCGAATCTGACTTCCCCGTTGACTTTGGTTGTTACAAAAGGTGAGCACATGACCCTGGGATATTGCAACCATGAGTCAATTGCCAAGCGTTTGAATTTTGATCACATGACCATGGGGATGCTGTAGTGGTCCTAAGTGTGAAAAATGGTCATAAGTCATTTTTTTTCAGTGCCATTGTAACAGTCGCTGAACAAACTGTTGTAAGTCAAGGACTGTCAGTATTGCAGGCTAACTCTGCCCACAGCCTGGAGTTCGATCCCGTTGGGGCTGAAGGTCGACTCAGCCTCCCATCCTTCTGAGGTCAGTAAAACGAGGACCCAAATTGTTGGGCACATTATGCCGCCATATAGACTTATATAACTCTCAGTGCTGTAAAGCAGTATGGAGCGGTTTATAAATCTAAGCACTATTGCTATGAGCCGCAGTGGCGCAGTCAGTGGTGGGTTCCTCCCGGTTCGGTCCGGTTCAGCCGAGCCGGTAGCGGTGACGATATGACATCACCGAACTGGTTCTCCCCCCGCCCTCCCACCCCCCCACCCCCCCACGTTATTCTTACCTTTTATTTGGTCCCACCCCCAATCTATTGCTGCCTCCTGAGTCCCAGCTGATGACTAGAGGGGAAAAATCTGTTTAAACTCTTGCCGTGGGGCTTCAAAGGGCCCCAGCTGATCAGTGTTAACAGCAAACAAATTAGTCAGGTCGTAAGTGCGAGGACTGGTCGTAAGTGTGAGGACCTTCCAGAAATGACTCTGACCAGCTAGCCACGCCTACCTAGTCACATGACCTCCAAGCCACACCCACAAAATAAGCCATGCCCACAGAACCGGTAGTAAAAAAATTTAGAACCCATCCCAGGGCGCAGTGGATAGAGTGCAGTACTGCAGCCTACTTCTGCTGACTGCCTGCAATTTGACAGTTCAGATCTCACCGGACTCAAGGTTGACTCAGCTTTCCATCCTTCCGAGGTGGGTAAAATGAGGACCCATATTGTTGGGGGCAATACGCTGACCGCTTAGAGAGGGCTGTAAAAGCACTATGAAGCGGTATATAAGTCTAAGTGCTATTGCTATTGCTATAGTGGAGAATGAAATCCTGTCAGCTGAAGAAGCTTTTTGGATGAGAAGCGAAACGTCTTCAAAAGAAAACAAGGAAGTCCAGTTGCCTCCTGAAAAAGCACTTTTGGGACAACCATGACCTGGATGACTGAGAATCTCTACAGACTTTTAGCTGTACAATTTGGGATGAACACCCTTGGAATGATGTGGGAGTAGGAATGGATTTCCAGAGACTACAGGAACCAGAATCACCACTCAGGTGACCCTGAGGACACAGATAAAATCTCCAAGTGCTTCAACGACCCTCTAAAAGGATGCAAATGATCAGCTATCTACAAGGAATATAAATCCTTCTATTCCCCACTATCCTGTCAGTGCTGAAGAAGAAAGCACTGTAAAGCGGTATATAAGTCTAAGTGCTATTGCTATGGCTATAGCAGCAATACATCTTAATTTTACTTTTATAGCTGCAGTGTAGCACACTCTCTCTCTCTCTCTCTCACACACACACACACATATCCATACTAAAGAGAGAACTGTATAAGCAATTGTTTCCCAATTACAGATGTGCGATATAATGAACACTGGAACTTTTTTCTTAGAGTAGCGCTATTGTTCATCAAAGCTATCTTCCTCCAGCCATATGTTTTCCAGATGTTTACAGCCTAATTGTGAGAAATCTACTTTGATTTCCTAACAACTTGGAGTTGGAATTCAGTTTTGACTCTTGGCTTCCAATTATTGCCGCCCTTGAGAGACAAACCAAATATTTCCATTTGATTGTTGCGGAAAGAAAACTACAAATAAAGCTTTAATGTTTTGATTAGTAGCTCCTGCTGGCAGAAGGAACCAAGCAACCTATTCATAGCAAGTCAAAAGTTCTGGATTTTGGCTTAACGTGACCTTTAAGTGGATAGCTATACTAGAAACATTACACATGTATAAAACTATTAAAAATATTTTTTGCTAATGCAGTGTGCCATAATTTATTTTAGAAGAAAAATTGCACTGTAAATGGAACAGTTGTTCATGCCTTCCGAGGACAAATGGGTATAATAGCTTTTCGATATGTTGGATATTAAACATATTTTCAGTTGAGAAATTGGTTGAGTGCTCAGATATTTATATAAAAAAAATATTTGTGAATTATGCCAGGATTGTTGGCAGAAATAATTTCATTCACAAAAATAAAAAATAAAAATCCATGAAAGTAATCATGAAAACAATACCAGAAAAGTAAGTTGCTTTTCATTCTGCAAAAATCATAAAGAACCCATTTTAACAAGTATCCTAAAAGTAAAATTTAAAACCTTTCTGTTTAAATATAGCCTGCTATTTCTTCTAACTTAGAAAGAATTGTCATTACCTAATTTTAAACAGTATCAGATTAATTACTGACAATAAGTTAGTAATAGCAAATGTTAAAACTTGCAGTGCCTGTGTTTATGTATACCATAGCTTTGTAAGATCCGTAATGGTGCTTACATAAGCCACAGTTGACTGGGCTATACACAACACTAAATTATAAAATACGGTTTATAAATCATGATGGTGGAGTTTACAATATATTGATCACAAATAAGCAGACCTCACATCACATTTTCGATGACCATAATATGTGAAGTCATGTGATTCATAGTTTGTGTGCACAATGACATTGCACCTGGAACAGTGGGGATCCCTATTCAGATACATCCATTAACATGAAAGTTAATATGTTGAGAGATGTAGTCCCAGTCTCTATCTTTTAGCAATAGCAATAAGATTTAGGCTTATATATCACTTCACAGTATCTGTCTAAATGGTTTACAGAGTCAGCCTATTGCCCCCAACAATCTGGGTCCTCATTTTACTGACCTCGGAAGGATGGAAGGCTGAGTCAACCTTGAGCCGGTGAGAATCGAACTGCTGAACTGCAGTCAGCCGGCAGTCAGCAGAATTAGCCTGTGGTACTGCATTCCAACCACTGTGCCACCAGGGCTCATATTAGCACGTTTTAGCCCAATTAGCTTGCAGGATGGTAGTTTTCAGGGTAAAATAGTGATAAATATAAATAATATAAATATAAATAGTTCATAGAATCTGTCAATCCAATGCATAACATAAAGTAAACTACAGGTAGTCCTCAACTTACAACCATTTGTTTAGTGACTGTTCAAGGTTACAACGGCACTGGAAAAAGTAACCTATGGCTAGTTTTTTTACACGTATGACCGTTGCAACAATCCCATAGTCATATGATCAAAATTCGGACGCTTGGCAGCTGGCATATATTTATGACAAACAAAGTCAATGGGGAAGACAGATTCACTTCAACAACTGCAGGGATTCACTTAACAGCTGTGGCAAGAAAGGTCTGATCATTATTAATTCCTGGTTATATTTATTTAATATTTATGTATGGAATACATTTCTATGTGCTATTTATAGCCGTGATGACGAACCTATTGCATATGAGCCGTCGCCCCAGTTCAGCTCCGCTGTCCGCCATCCAGCTGGTCTTTGGATCTCTGCTGTGAATGCGTGGGGGGAAGGCGTGTGGGGGGGGCTGCGCACGCATTCATGGGGGTGGGGTGCAGGGGGGACAGGGCACATGCGGAGGGCAATGGGGGCCGGGGAGCATGTGCGGGGGCCACACACACATTGCATTTTGGGGGTTTGGGTGCGTGCTTTGGGTACTCGGTCCAAAAAAGGTTAGGCATCACTAATTTATAGAATGCCTTTTTAAACAAAATTGGAGCATTTTGCAGTTTTGAGTCATTTGGGTTTGGCTGTGGCTTTGGTGATTTTTCAAATTGTATCACCTGAAGGCTGTGGACCAAGAAATATGCCCATCACAGCTTTTACTTACGCCAGTGTGATAATCAATTGAAAGGGAAACTGTTAAAACTATCCCTGCTTATGGATTTCTTCTAGGCGTTTGTTGGACCATTGTGTATGATCTTTGAAAACTTTTTTTAATGTTCTTATATCAATAACTTCACCTGGGAATATGTGGCTTGGAAGAAAGCTTTGATTAGATAGAAGTCTTCTGCCTGTGGGAAGGAATTATTCAAGCTGAACAGGCAAGACATAAATTCTCAATGGGTTGATAAAACATAGGCATAGTTAAACATTTGTAGATCCAGATAGTATGTTCCTTACTCTGTTTCTTTGGAAGTCTTAAGAACTATGAATCCTAATTTGGAATTTGATTAATGGTTAATAGTGACAGTAATTTATATCTAACCAGGGGAAAGGATGCATAGAAAAGGTTAAGGGAGCATACATTCCTGAGTGAAAGAATTTGAAGGAAGCAATTTTTATTTTTACCATTTTTAAAAAATCAATAGCAAAGTTTTCTGGACTAAGTAGCTAACATGGTTGCGCCTGGCTTGAAGTTGGATGGATAGAGCGGTGGATTAGGGAATACCAGAGCTGCGGGCTAATTTGTGACCGTCAAAAAAATTTTAAGAAACGGAAATTACTTTTTTTTTACTATTGCAGAGAAAATTGTGCTTTTGGATCTGTGTAGTCCTCTAGGACAGGGGTATCAAACTCGATTTCATTGAGGGCCGTATCTGGGTTGTGTTTGACCTTGGGGGGGGGCGTGGCCAGGGGTTGACATTCTGATTATGATGGATGAACTTATTCAAATGAAGATACAGGGAGGATATTTTACCATTTCAGCTTCAGACTCACAGATAAAAATCACCTGAAGCAAGGTAAAGGCTAAGGATACAGTTGAGCAAACATAATACCATTGAAGTTTCTGGAACTTTAGATGATAAGTATTTGATGGTCTAGTTGTTGTGGCCCGTATGCGGCCTGTGCAGCTAGTAGCTGATTCAGACAGCGAGGAGGCTGGTGCGGTGCTGCGCCAGCAGCCTGTGCAGTTGGCACTTGAGTCGGACAGTGAGGAGGCTGGAGAAGATGTGGTGCCAGAGGCGGGGATTCAGCCAGGGCCTTCAGAACCTCCAGAAGCTCCCTTAAGTGAAGAGGACGAAGAGGAGGAGCCTCTTCTTGATGCACGGGTGCACAGAGCTGCGAAAAGGCAGGAGTGGCTCCTCAGGAGGAGGTCTCCTCGAGAGTAAGGCTTGGGGCTAATTGGCCACTCCCTTAGCCTATTTAAGGAGGAACGTCGACTAAAGCAATTTGCAGGGAAAAACTTAGTTCACATACCTTCGTGTCTTGTCTTGATTATCTTACTAGCTTCCTGCAAATTGCTTCTGGGCATTCTGCCAACCATAGTAAGCTTTCAGTTATTATTCTTTGAATTCTTGGCGGCTGTTAATGCAATTAATTAACAGTCTTTGTTGTAAAAGACTGGTTTATTTAGTAAACTAAAGTTTGAACGGACTTTGTGTGTGCTGCATTCTTTGGGGTCCGTAGCTGGGGCAGAACACCAGTAATTAAACAGAGAAAGCATATAGACACTTGCTATTTGCCACAATCTTTCTTATTCTGTTTTAGTTTATTGCTTTTTTATAACTTTCAAGTTTTAACATTAGTATCAATTAGTATTTATTACTAATAGTAATTATATTAGTAATTTGTACGTACATGTTGTTTTCGACTTACAACAACAATTGAGGCCAAAATTTCTGTCGCTAAGCAAAACATTTGCTAAGTGAATTTTGCCCCATTTTACAGTTTTTTTTGACACAGTTGTTAAGTGAATCACTGCACTTGTTAAATTAGTAACACGGTTGTTAAGCAAATCCGGCTTCCCCATTGACTTTGCTTGTGAGAAGGTTGCAAAAGGGGATCACATGACCCCGGGACACCGCAATCGTCATAAATATGAGATAGTTGCCAAACATCCGAATTTTGATCACATGACCATGGGGATGCTGCAATGGTTGTAAGTATGAAAAACGGTCATAAGTCAATGATGTTTCAATGCCATTGTAACTGAACGGTCACTAAATGAACTGTCGTAAGACGAGGGCTACCTGTGTTCGTATTTATTCATTTAACTTGATTGTATGTCACCCAGAATCACTTGATTGTGATATGGGCACAGCTGTGCAAATTGGTAACATAAAATAGAGCAATGTATTGTTATGATAGTGCTGGATTGCTGTATAATGTAACTATGTAGAACGGGGGTGTCAAACTCAAGGCCCGGGGGCTGGATCCGGCCCGCAGTGCTTCTGCCAGTGAAAATGGGCTCCCAAGCTCCGTTTTTGGCTGCTACGGCCTCCTGCAACCCGCCCGAGGGTTTTCACTGTTTTCACTGGCAGAGGATTGCAGGAGGCTGTAGGAGCCGAAAACTGAGCTCAGGAGCCTGTTTTTGCTGGGAGAGCACTCAGGCCACCACAAGCACCCCTGACCTGAGTGATGTCAAGTTTGCCACACCCACCCTGGCCACACCCAGCCCAGCCCCCCAAGGTCAAACACAACCCTGATGCGACCCTCAATGAAATCGAGTTTGACACCCCTGTTGTAGAATAAGAATCAATGCTGTTGTGCAAATTGGCAATGAAATATAACGATTTATGATTTTGCCAGCAAAAGTAGTTTTCTGAGCAGAGTTGGAAGAAGAATGAAGGGAGAAATGTTTGTGCTAGATTGAATCACAAGAGAAGAGAATTACAAGATGTTACCCGTTAAAAATAAGAGTAAACTCATTTTCTTTTCATTATAGAGTCCTTGGCTTGCAACCGTTCATTTAATGACCATTCGAAGTTACAACAGCACTGAAAAAAATGACTTAGGATCATACTTCATACTTAGGACCGTTGCACATCCCCATGGTCACCTGATCAAAATTCAGATGCTTGGCAAATATTTATGACATTTATCATATTTCAACCTTCTTACAAGAAAAGTCAATGGGGAAGACTCAGATTCACTTAACAGCTAGGTTACTAACTTAACACTGCAGTGATTCATTTAACAACTGTGGCAAGAATGGTCGTAAAATGGGGGCAGATTTTACTTAGCAACTGTCTCACTCAGCAACAGAAATTTTGGGCTCAGTTGTGGTTGTAAATTACATGTGCATTATCTTTGGATATTCAACACCTGCCAATCAGAATTGTAGTTCTGTAATGTGTACTGCTTGTGTGCCAAATTATTCTTGTAGTGATTGTGTGCCAAATTTCTCTGATGTTCTCTCTGTGTAGTTAAGTCATAAGTCATAAATTTATTTTTGTCAAGCATATATAAGATAACAGGTAAAATATCAACATAATTTGAATACATGAAAAGAATAAGTAAAAAGGAATATTAGGACAGGGACGGTAGGCTTTACTTTCAGAAGTAAAGCGACACAGGCTGGGCCTGCACATTCAATAAACAATAATGTGGGCTATGTGATTTTGATTAACCATTGTAGTTTACAATCCAGATCATGATTAAGCATTGACTGGGTAATAAATTTGTTAACCGTACAGTAATTTGTTAACCTAGTCATAACTGAGGCCAAACATAACCTTGTGCCAGTGGTGGGTTCCTCCCGGTTCAGCCGAGCTGGTAGCGGTGACGATATGACATCATCGAACCAGTTCTCTTTGTTCGGGAGCTGCCTGCCCCCGCGTTATTCTTACCTTTTATTTGGCCCCGCCCCCAATCTATTCGCTGCCTCCCGAATCCCAGCTGATCGGCTAGAAGGAAAAAAACTGTTTAAACTCTTGCCGCGGGGCTTCAAAGGGCCGCCCTACAGCTGATCAGTGTTAAAAGACAGTGTGGTGGTAGAGCAGTGCGCTCCAAAAACAAATGGGTAGACCGTACCAACAGAAGAAAAAATAATTGCAAAAATAACCAAATGTGCGGAGATGGATAAGCTCACTAAGGAACTTCAAGAAAAAGAGGATACCGATTATTATTTAGTTTGGCAAAGATGGTACCTATGGCTAGAGGGAAGAATAGGGCCAACAACATAGGATATCAGGAGAACTCAAATTAAGAAACATAGAACTAGTCACATGAGAAGAGTTGTATGATGGTATAAACAAATGGTTAACATGACTGTAGAAAGATATAGCTCAAAATGTATAAGGTATATCAAAGTGAAAGCAAATTAATCTGAAAACTATAAGATAAAGGAAAAATAAGGGAAATAGAAATTAACCACTGATGCGAGAGTTTCTTAAGAGCTAGTCGATAGACTTCTTGTTTCATTTTTGTTTTAGTACTGTGTTAATGTATATGTGTTCATATGTATTTGTATTTTACGTCTCTTTATGTTAATAATATATATATATATATATATATATATATATATATATATATATATATATATATATATATATTAAAAAAAAACAAAAAACAAATGGGTAGACCAGAACGCTCCAAGAACAAATGGGTAGACCGGTACAGCTCTGCAAGCAGTTAAAAGTCTGGTAGACCAGTACCTCTGCTAAATCCTAAATAATTGTCACATGACCATCAAACCACGCCCACAAAATAAGCCACACCCACAGAACCAGTAGTAAAAAATTTTAGAACCCACCCCTGTTTTGTGCTATAGATATATTCTACTTGGTGTTGCCTTTGAAAACTGTTTAGAAACTTGTATAGCCAAAGGATCATGATGGCGAACCAATGGCACGCAGTGCTCTCTCTGTGGGCATGCGAACTGTCGGCCCAGTTCAGCTCCGCCGCTCATGCGCACGCTCCTCCCAACGGCCAGCTAGTCGTTGGGTCTCTGCCACGCATGCGTGGGGAGCTGGGAGCATGTGGGGGCACATGAGCAGGTGTAGGGTGGGCCACGTGTGGGGGGCCCGCACTTACATGCGCGGGGGGTGGGCCACATGCGTGGGGGGCGCACATGCATTATGGGGGTTCAGGTGCACACGCATTTGCACACGCACATTTTGGGTACTCGGTCCAGAAAAGGTTAGCCATCCCTGCCATAGGACATTATGTCCAGTAATGTTACCCAAAATAAATAAATTTTTAAAAAATACAATTAAAACAGGACATCTTCCTATTTAACTCATCACTGGCTCCATGTCTGCCAGTGTTTATTTTCCACACAATTTGCCTGTATGTTTTGTACAGCTACAAGATTAATTCGGTGAAATACCTTCATTTAAGTCAGATAAAGGAAAACATCCTGCATTTCCTTCATTCTGAACTGAGCTGAACATTCTCTACCTTTTTTCAAAATATTAATCCTGGATTGAAACGTATGGTGGGCACTATGAGATATAATGTAAATTCATAATTTGAAAATGGTCACAAGGGTAAGACTTTTCGTGCGAAGACAATTAGCCGGCATCTACCATCAATTACTGCTGAAGGCGTATTTTGCAGTCGTTAAATTGTGATTGCTTGCTGGGCTTTTGTGAAAAGGTTACATTAAATAAATGGCTCTCTCTTTTATGCTTCAATTTCAACTTGCCATAGAAATGTTGGAATAGAATTGTCCCATAAGGTTTGTATCTATTCTACTTCATAAATTATAAGGAGCTGTAAAAGTTGATTCATACCGGTACAAAAGAATAGTGTTTACAGTGAATACTATTACATATTTATTTATCTCTTATCTTTATTATTTTTTTGCAAATAACTCAGGGTAGCGAAGATGTCTAATGCTCCTTCCTCTTCATATTTTTCCCACAACAACAACAACTCTGTGAGGTGAGTTGGGTAGAGGTCACCCAACCGTCTTTCATGCCTAAGGCAGGACTAGAACTCAGTCTCCCAGTTTCTAGCCTGGTTATACATCACTTACAATCAGATATTAGACCAAACTTATTTCTCACAAGAACATATATAACTGTGATCAGATTATTTCTACCTAAGCATTAATCGTCTAAAAATATGTTCAAATTGGGTGATTTGATGAAAAAATACACAGATATTCTTGCCGCCTCAGTCTTCGTAGTGCATTCTGTTAGATGCACCAAAATCTGTTTATTTGCTGTAAGTACAATAATGTTGCTTCTTAACATTTTTTTCCCCACAGTCACAATTTCATTTGTAGTTGTTAGAAGGTCTTCACATTAATGTAGGATTGTTGAACATAAGCCACATTTCATTGTAACTCTGTTTTGTTTTTTGTTTTTTTTTTAAAAAAACCCATTCATTCAAAATCCATTTTAACTTGTTTGGAAGAGTAGTGTTTTATGACTAGGTCGTTGCATTTTTTATGAATCTTAAAAACTGCAGAGCGAGATGGAATCTTCCTGTCAGAGTAGAAGTTGACATCTTGAAAGGCCTATGTGTATGTATAGATTACGTTATGTCATTTCTAAGGACTCAAAAAACTGCTTTATTTATTTGTTTCTTTGATTTCTATGCCTCCCATCACACTAATACAGCAACCCTGGGCCGCTTGCAATATAATAAAAATTAAAAAAAGAGCAAAACAATTAAAATAGAATAAAAAATTAAACATGAACAATACAATTTAAAAACCAAGATGATTGGCACCTTCGGGGTGAGAATCTTCCTTATCCGTCAGCCATCTTCAATGTAGCAGGTTCCTACTGGGGCCCCAGGCCAAGCTGCAGACCCAAGTTTTTAGGCTTTCCTGGAAAGCCAGGAGTGTGGGGGCGAAGTCACCTCTGATGGCAGAATATTCCAGAAGTTGAGAGAGGGGCACAGTCCTGTCCTGGATCCTAGCAGATGAAATTCTCTGGCTGACGGGATCAGAACTAAATCTGTAAGTTTTAGGACCGTGATGGCGAACCTATGGCACGTGTGCCAGAGGTGGCATGCAGCGCCCTCTCTAGGCATGCGAGCCGTTGCCCCAGTTCAGCTCCGCCGTGCATGCAAGCGCGCCTCCCGCCGGCCACCTGGTCTTCTGATCTCTACCATGCATGCGTGGGGGGCAGGGCACATGCTGGGGGGCAGATGCACGGGGTGCATACGGGGGGCGCGGACATGCACAGGGGTGGGGGTGCATGCACGGGGGCTGTGCGCGCATTGCATTTTGTGGGTTTGGGCACACGCGCATGTATGCCTGCACACTCTTTGGGCACTCAGTCTGGAAAAGGTTAGCCATCACTGATTTAGGATTTTCCTTATTTATTTATTAGATATACAGGTAGCCCTCAGTTGTTGCCACAGTTGTTACGTGAATCACTGCAGTTGTTAAGTAACACAGTTGTTAAGTAAATCTGGCTTCCCCATTGCCTTTGTTTGTCAGAAGGTCACAAAAGGTGATCACGTGACCCCAGAACACTGCATCCACATTTTGATCATGTGACCATGGGGCTGCTGCAACGTTTGTAAATGTGAAAGCAGTCATAAGCCACTTTTTTTGGGGGGGGCGTTGTAACTTCGAATGGTCACTAAATGAATGGCTATAAATTGAGGACCACCTGCATGGCCTGTTTTTTTTTCCCCTTCAAGAATTCAAGGCAATATCTTTCTACCTACCTTACCTACCACAATCCTTCTAGTTCCCCCAACCCCGAATAACCCTGTGGGGGGGATAGTGAGGCTGTGAGACAGTAAGTGGCCTGAAATCCGTGAATTTCTGTGATTGAGCTGGATTTTTTAATCTCAGTTCTTTTTGGTAGTAGTCCTGTGCCCGAGTTGATGTATACACAACTGTTTATTTTGTTGTTTGAGATCTCTTTTGTCATTGCCAACTCTTCAAACTAAATTTTGCATTATTAATGAATAATTCTACACACATTGAATGTGGTAGTCTCAAAGGTGCTTTTTCAGGAGCCAACTGGACTTCCTTGTTTTTTCTTCTGAAGACGTTTCGCTTCTCATCCAAGAAGCTTCTTCAGCTCTGACAGAATAGTGGGGAATGGAAGGATTTTTTTTTTTTTTTAAATTTGATTTATATGCCGCCCTTCTCCGAAGACTCAGGGCGGCTTACAATGTGCTCAGCAATAGCCTTCATCCTTTTGTATATTTATACAAAGTCAGCTTATTGCCCCCACAACTGGGTCCTCATTTCACCTACCTTAGAAAGGATGGAAGGCTGAGTCAACCTTGAGCCTTGGCGAGATTCGAACCCTGCAGTAATTGCAGGCAGCTGATCTTAATATCCAGCTTAATAACAGGGTGCCTTAAACCCCTGTACTACCAAGGCTCTACCAAGGATTTATATTCCTTGCACACAGCTGGTCATCTGCATCCTTTTAGCGGGTTGTTGAAGCACTTGGAGGTTTATCTGTGTCTTCAGGGTCACCTGAGTAGTGCTTCTGGTTCCTGTAGTCTGCAATTTTTCCTCTGGAAATCCATCCCTACTCCCACACCATTCAAAAAAACCAACTGCTTCCTGAAAAAGCACATTTGGGACAACCATGACCTGGATGACTGAGAAACTCTACAGACTTTTATCTATACAATTTGGGATGAACACCCTTGGAATGATGTGGGACAGTGGTGGGTTTCACCAGGGTCTGACCAGTTCTGGAGAACCGGTAATGGAAATTTTGAGTAGTTCGGAGAACCGGTAGTAACAATTCTGACTGGCCCCACTCCCATCTATTCTCTGCCTCCTGAGTCTCAGTTGATTGGAGGAAAATAGGGATTTTGCAGTAACCTTCCCCTGGAGTGGGGTGGAAATGGAGATTTTACAGTATCTTTCCTATGCCATTCCCACCAAGTTACTCCCACCAAGCCATGCCACGCCCACCAAGCCACACCCACAGAACTGGTAGTAAAAAAATTTGAAACCCACCACTGATGTGGGAGTAGGATCCTTCCATTCCCCTCTATCCTGTCAGAGCTGTAGAAGCTTCTTGGATGAGAAGTGAAACAAGAAAGTCAAGTTGAACTCAAGTTGATGACTGAGAATGTCTACAGACTATTGGGTGTGGTAGTATTCAGTTATAAAGATTTTTGGAAATCTTTATAATACTTCCATGAAAACAACTGCTTTCCTTAGGCATTGAGGGACATTTTAATTGGGAATGTTTTAATTGTAAGCTACCCAGAGTCACAAATGTGAGATGGCTATGTCGTGGAATAAATGAAGAAATTTAAAAGTACTGTCAAATAATAGCAGTACGCTAAATTTAATGAAACGTGAGTAGAATTTTTTTGTAGCTTTTTGCAGCTTTCATGATGACAATGTTGTCAACTCCGCCACATGAGAAGTTTTCAACCATTATTTATAATTTATTTAGACTTTCTACTGTGTATTTTATTTTAGGAGAAATCTCTTGTTGATAAATCAGGTGGAATATGTTAAATCTAAATACTGAACGCTGGAGGCATATAACATTGCTAAGTCACAATGGATTGCTCTATTATTTTATGACTTTCTTTTTCTTTCTGGTAATGGGTTTTCTGTAGCAATCTATTTTCTTTCTCAATTTTGTAAAGCTGGTCAAAGTCTGTAATAAAGAAGCAAACTATAAACTATAAACCGCACAGTAATGTAGTTTGTGTAGTTTTGGTTTAGCATGAAACCCACCATTCTGCTTTGTGTACCAAGCTCAATAAACCATAGTTAAATCAATCCCATGGGATTGTGACATTGTGAACCCAACCAGCAGTCTCCTACCACGCTTTAACCACAGTACCAATTTAATTTTCTACTTTGTGTGTACCTATATCCAAAATATTTCAATAGTGAGCCTTTCTGATCACAGGTTTGTGAATCATTCTAAACCAGGGGTGTGAAACTCATTGAGGCTTGCATCAGGGTTGTGTTTGACCTCAGGGGGGGCTGGGGAGGCATAGTGGGGGGGGGGGCTGGTCAACATCGCTCAAGTTCCGTTTTTGGCCGCTTCCTGCAGTCCTCTGCCAGAGAAAACAGAGCCCGGTGGGCTACATGCGGCCCACCCAGACTCCATTTTTGGCTGTGATGGCCTCCTGCAGCCTTCTGCCAGCGAAAACGGAACTCAGGGAGGTCTATTTTCGCTGGCAGAGGCACCGCGGGCCAGTTCTTGCTGTTTCCAGGGCGGCCCCACGGGCCAGATCTAAGCACCTTGCAGACCTTGAGTTTGACACTCCTGTTCTAAACCATACTTTATTAAGGTTATGGAATGGATCACTACTGGCTAGGTTTATGCAACTGTGTTAAATTATAAGTCAGGATTTACAACCTGTGGTTTGTTCATGCAACACACGTTATCTAAACCAAACAAAGTGAGTATAGTTTAGGGTAGTATCTGAATCCATATAATGTAAATTATAACTTGGATTTAGGGCATAATTGGTAATTTTGGCATCAGTGTCTATATAAAGTTTATTTTTTATTTATTCAACGTATATGCCATATAGTTGTTTCCATATAATTCTATTTTCATATAATGAGAATCCCTTTCATTTTCTGTTCGGATACGTTTACCACATGAGTCAAATTTTGAGTTTGGTGCATATAAGTAGGGCCAGAGCCAATTCTGTCTCTGTCTTTACCTTTTTCTCTCTTCTCATCTTACTATAACTCAAAATCCTGTTGAATTTAAAAAAAAAAAGTATGAAAGACTTTTCATTCTCAACCAGGGTCTGAGAGCTTTCACCAGTATTTTCTTTAAATCGGGCAAGATTTAAGTCACCCTGTAAAAATTGGAGTAGAATGTTTTTTTGAGAACCTAGTTGTATTATTTGCAAATGAAACAAAATATTAAAAAGTTATGATATTTATGTCGTTACTTACCAAGCGCATCTACATTATATTAAAGGAACCAAAATATCTTTACAATCCCCAAGACATGTCACAAATTTTGAGCACCCCTAATGTTTGAAAATTGAAAGTTAAAAAAATTGACAGGCCCTAAAATTGAACCAGCAGACTTTCTAGGAGTTTTGAAAAAAGAAATTCTATCCTCTCTGTTGTGAATGGATCAAAGCATGCAGTACTCTATCTCTTTCTGTTTCTACTTGCAAGCAAACATACACACATCTTGCAAACCTGGATTTACATTGTACTGTTGTGTCCATCTGGGTTTAGTTCAGTGGTGGGCTCCTCCCGGTCGGTTCCGGTTTGGCCGAGCCGGTAGCGGTGACGATATGATGTCACCGAACCGGTTCTCCCCCCGCCCCCCGCCCCCCACGTTATTCTTACCTTTTATTTGGTCCCACCCCCAATCTATTGCTGCCTCCTGAGTCCCAGCTGATGACTAGAGGGGAAAAAACTGTTTAAACTCTTGCCGTGGGGCTTCAAAGGGCCATCCTACAGCTGATAAGTCTTAAAAGCAAACAAATGAGTCAGGTCGTAAGTGCGAGGACTGGTCGTAAGTGTGAGGACCTTCCAGAAATGACTGACCAGCTAGCCATGCCCACCTAGTCACGTGACCTCCA
This sequence comes from Arizona elegans, assembly GCA_022577455.1. Taxonomy (NCBI): domain Eukaryota; kingdom Metazoa; phylum Chordata; class Lepidosauria; order Squamata; family Colubridae; genus Arizona; species Arizona elegans. Next base: position 6,114,713 of record JAKOOJ010000009.1, on the reverse strand, counting down.
AGCCACACCCACAAAATAAGCCACGCCCACAGAACTGGTAGTAAAAAAATTTAGAACCCACCCCTGGTTCAGTTCCAAGTGGGAAGAAAGTCACTGGAAACATGGAGACAGTTTGGAAAGATGGTTTAATGGTGGACAGGACCACATGGTTTGAGATCCTGGGCAAAAAAGAGCACATGGGTGAGAGAGGGAGAGAGATTTATACCCTCTGTAGGGTCCTGCCTTGGAGCTTTCTGTTCCTGTGTAACGAATGTACTCTGATTGGTTGTCAGACTCCGAGGCCTGGTTGAATCTTGCTGGGTGATGATGTAATGAAGGGGCTTTGGGCAATTCCTATTATGGCTTTGTCCTGGTTTGGATCTTGAGTCAGGGCTAATCCTATCATGTCCTGAGGGCCATGTCTTTTGTTTTGTAGATAAGCTGGCCCAGCCTTTGTTTTGTAGATAGGTTGGCATCAAAATATCTGTTTGGGGGTGGGGTGGGGCAGGGAGCTGAGGCTCTGAGTTTATGTCTTTAGAAACATGTTTTTCCTTTAGGGAAAATATAATATTCTGTCTTTTTAATATTTCCTAGAATATTTCATTTTTCTAGGAGAGGAGTGGGTGCTAAACTTCCTACAGTATTTTCCCAGAAGCTCAGGTCCTAAGTCCCAATAAAGTGGAAACAGTTTGGAAACTATAATTAATATTGGTATGTACTGTAACTAATACAGGTGGTTCTGGACCTTCAACCACAACTGGGATCAGAATTTCTTTTGTTAAGCAAGTTGCATCCAATTTTACAACCTTTTTGCCACAATTGTTAAATGAATCATTGCAATTAAGTGAATCACACAGTTTAACAATTGTTAAACGAATCTCACTTTTCCCATTGACTTTGTTTATCAGAATGCTGGGAAAGTCAGAAATGGCACCTCCCATTGGTTGCAAGAGTGGGGATTGGTTGTATATCACTTATTTCAGTGCCGTTGTAACTTCAATGGTCACTAAACAAATGGTTGTAAGTCAAGGACTACCTTTATTGATCAGTGTTCGATATTTATTCAAGACAGTTGTTCTCCCTATAATTATCTTTAATACGGGAGAGAATTTTAAATTGGTTTATATGAAAAAGTACCAGGAATGAGTGAGAGACACAATTAATTGAAAAAATTTTTGCAAAGTGCAGCTGACTGCACTCTCCTGCTGGTTTTCTTTTTATTATAACATCTAAACAGGGTTCCCCTCTCCTCTTCATAAAGGTGGGACCAGCAGTCAGGAATGGGTTAACTCTGTCTGATCCGATAGGACTGAGTCTGCAAGCTGTTAAGCTCCTCCTCTTCCTCTTGCCTCCCAGCTTTCAGACTCAGTCTGATTGGACAGACATGTTTTTCTGAGCTGTCCCATTCTGACTGCTTTTTCCTTCCAAAACTTGAATTTGTTGTTTTTTACGAGAGAGAATTAATATACGCTGATAGGTATACATTTTATAAAAAGGAGTACCTTATTTTACTGGTAATTAGCACTGATTAATTCAGTGAATATAAATGTACCTTTTGTTGGTTTGTCCCTTTTTTGAAAAATGTACTTCTCGTAGAAAAAAATACATAACACAATAACAGAGTTGGAAGGGACCTTGGAGGTCTTTTAGTCCACCCACCCACCCCCGTTCAAGCATTTCAGACAAATTGTCCAGTCTTTTCTTAAAAACCTCCAATGTTGGAACATCCAAGACTGCTGGAGGCAAGTCATTCCACTGATGAATTGTTCTAACTGTCAAAAAATTTCTCCTTAATTCTAATTTGCTTCTCTCCTTGATTAGTTTCCGCCTTGCGCACGGTAACTTATGCCCTTGTTACCTCTCGGCTGGACTACTGTAATGCTCTCTACATGGGGCTCCCCTTGAAGAGCACTCGGAGGCTCCAACTGGTCCAGAATGCAGCCGCATGGGTGATTATGGGTGCAACTCGTTGCGCTCATGTAACACCTCTCCTGCGCGAGCTGCACTGGCTCCCAGTGGTCTTCCGGGTGCGATTCAAGGTTACCACCTTTAAAGCGCTCCATGGCTCAGGACCTGGGTACTTACGAGACCGCCTTCTGCCACCGATAGCCTCCCACCGACGGGTTCGCTCCCACAGAGAGGGACTCCTCAGGGTGCTGTCAGCCAAACTGTGTCGGCTGGCGACACCCAGGGGGAGACCCTTCTCTGTGGGAGCTCCTGCCCTTTGGAACGAACTGCCACCGGAAATACGCATAATCTCTGACCTCCGAGTTTTTCGCTGTGCCCTCAAGACCCTGCTCTTCCTACAGGCACGGCTATCTCTGTAAAGGAGTTTTAAATTCGGAGTTTTAAATTTTTGGGTTTTTAACGAATCTTGGCCGTAAATGCAATAATTTTAATAATTTTTAAATTTAATTGGGATTTGTATTGTGTTTTTTACTTGGCTGTGCACCACCCCGAGTCCTTCAGGAGAGGGGCGGTATAGAAATAAAATTATCTATCTATCTATCTATCCATCTGTTGTTCCTTGACTTGCCCTATGGTGCTTTGGAAAATAGGTTGACTCCATTTTCTTTGTGGCAGCCCCTCAAATATTGGAACACTGTTATCATGTTGTCCTTGATCCTTCTTTTCATTAAACTAGACGTATCCAACTTCAACCGTCCTTTGTTTGTATACGCAGACAAATATACCTGTGTTGTATGTACTGATTCTTTTGAGTAATGAAGACACCTCTTGAATTTGCTTCAGTTGGAATTTGCACTCCTAAAGTTAATGAAGTGAAACACTTGGGCATTGCAGAGGATTATTATTATTATTTTTTATTGTTTTAACTTCTGTTTATCCTTTCTGGGCTGAGGTGGTATTCAGCCAGTTCGTACTGGTTCAGGCGAACTGTTTATCCTTTCTGGGCAGAGGTGGAGGTGGTATTCAGCCGGTTTGGTCGAACCGGGGCAGCCCACCCACCCCAGCATAATGCCGTCCTATTTAGCCATGTCTTTGAGGCTGGGGGCATGTGCGGAAGGTGCACGTGTGAGCAAAGTGCATGCACACACACAGCAAACCAGTGGTAAGAATATTTGAAACGCACCACTGTTTCTGGGGGTTCAGTTCCATTTCAGGGTAAATTTTCCTGAGGTAAATATGATGCAGCTTAATGCAAAGTGCTTAACAGAAGACAGCTTTAGTCTATCAGCTTAGCACTTGGATAGGCAAGTGTTTCTAATAGCCATGACAAATCAAGCTGAAGGTGAAGAATTAGAACATTATCAGATAAGAGACAGAAATGGTGTTAGGAAGAAAGTAACTTCAGTATAAAATTTATAGATTCATGAATTCTCCAGAGAAAGAAAGAAAGTTCATTTATCTAGGCTCGGGGGTGGGGTGGGGAAAGTGGATATAATTTCTTGCTTCTCCGTGAATATTGGGAAATTCAGAGGCTGGATTTATATAGCAAATTAAGCAAATTGTGTTTTGTTTGGGTTTGACTTAGCGTGCTTTGCAAACCAAACCAACTGTGTATCTCATTTAATGCAACGCTGTAAATCCAGAGAGGGAATAGAAGCGATTTTCTGACTTACAGGCTTTCTACTCCAGTTTAAAATGTGGTAATCAATCCCGATGTTATTGATAATGGGATGAACTGTTTTTATTGAAAAATATCAAAGGGAAAGCTATTGGAAAGAGGCTGATAGGGGAGAATATCTGACTAGCTTGTTATTAGCGACTCCGCAGCCCAAATCAATTTGATTGTAAAGCAAACATTTGAAATGAAAAACCTGAAAAATGAGCCCTTGAAGTTTGACTTTTTCTTTTTTCTTTTTTTTTAAATAACAAACATGAAGAAAAGACTGGAGTTTAGGTGAAGAGGGAGGAGTAGGAAATAATCTCACAGTGTAATTATATAGTTGGTCATGTTTTACATCAGACAGTCCGATTCCTTAAGAGTCTAAATTTATCCACCGCATGAAGCAAATAAACCAAAGAATTAAGAATCCAGCAACTCTAAAGTGCAGTTTCTTATAATGACAAGTAGCAAATTTTAACTATAACTGAGACTATTCTCTGAATAGAAGCTAGAACTGAATATTTCTGTGGTTGTTTGCAGATTTATCTGGAGAAATATAAGGAAGTGAAAAGGCTCCTGGCAGAAGTAGAGGAAAGAGGCCTTGAAAAGAAAAGTGTGGCTCTGAGAGGAAAAACACTACAAAGATTGTGAATGTACAGGCTTGAATACCAAGTGAATCTATCAGTGTTTATCATCATCAGCCATTTATTATGCATTGAATCAGACTGAACAAATAACTGTTCAGTTATTTGTTACTACTACTACTACTGATCAGATGAAAGAAAATATAATTAAAGTTCTTTTAGACCTAATCTAAGAGGGATGCGGTAGCTCAGTGGCTAAGACGTTGAGCTTGTTGAACGAAAGGTCAGCAGTTTAGCGATTCGAATCCCTAGTGCCACGTAACGGGGCTGAGCTCCCGTTACTTGTCCCAGCTTCTGCCAACCTAGCCATTCAAAAGCACATAAAAAATGCAAGTAGAAAAATAGGAACCACCTTTGGTGGGAAGGTAACAGCGCTCCATGCACCTTTGGCGTTTAGTCATGCCATTTACATGACCACGGAGACGTCTTCGGACAACGCTGGCTCTTCGGCTTTGAAACGGAGATGAGCACCGCCCCCTAGAGTCGGGAACGTCTAGCACATATGTGAGAGGGGAACCTTTATCTTTAGACCTAATCTGGAACCTCGCCTAAGGAGAGGAGTAAGTGTGAGATGAAACTTGCCGGAATAAAGTAAAAACATGGGGCGCCATTTCTACCTTCTCCAGATCTTCAAGTGGAGTTAATGGAATAATTATTAAAGTAGGTCATAGAAAAAAGTATTCCTTTGTGGACATGAGATTAAAATACAGCCAGTGCAGTGCAAAACCTCCTGGTGGCACCAAGGGTTTGAAAGTTGGAAATAAGATTTTAATTCCCTTGTAGGTGCTGGCCTTAGCTTTCTGAAATCCTGTAGCAAACCCAAATTTGCAAGAGTAATAAAACTTCCTTTATTTCAGATGTACTGAAAACCGTCCTTGGGAATTAAGGAACCAGACCTGATGGAAAGACAGTTGGTTGACATTAAAATTAACCACTTGCCAAGTTCGTACCCTAGTTTTTCTCTTCTCTGCTTAAAGATGGTGTCCTGCGTGAGCAGGGGGTTGGACTAGATGACTTCCAAGGTCCCTTCCAACTCTGTTACTGTTACATAGCAATAGCACTTAGATTTATATACCGCTTCACAGTGCTTCACAGCCCTCTCTAAGCGGTTTACAGAGTCAGCCTATTGCCCCCAACAATCTGGGTCCTCATTTTACCCACCTCGGAAGGATGGAAGGCGGAGTCAACTTTGTTGTAACATTTTGTAGAACCAATAAAATAGTTGTTAGGGATTTAGATTTGACCTTTCCTAAATTATCTCTAGTCAATTTACACAATTTATAAATACATTCCAAACATGAATAAACTTTAGGATGAGGGTAACCCATCTTATCAGTAATACTCAATGTCATTCACACCATAAGCAGAAAGGAACCACTAATAGCCAACTCACAAGAAATCCAAGAACTTTAAGTAATATTTATTGAGGAAAGTTAGAAATCATAGTAAAGGATGCAGTGGCTCAGTAGTTAAGATGCTGAGCTTGTCGATCGAAAGGTCGGCAGTTCAGCGGTTTGAATCCCTAGTGCTGTGTAACAGGGTTATTTGTCCCAGCTTTTGCCAACCTAGCAGTTCGAAGGTACATAAAAATGCAAGTAGAAAAATAGGGACCACTTTGGTGGGAAGGTAAGCTTTGAAACGGAGATGAGCACCGCCCCCTAGAGTCGGGAACGACTAACACATATATGCGAGGGGAACCTTTACCTTTACCTTTAAGAAGAGATTCCATCAACTCCCACAATTGAAAGATAGTCCCCATAAATAGAAAGTTATCAAATCCTTTTGCATTTATTTTATTTCCCTCCACCTCTGGTCGTTTCTTATGAGGAGGCTGGTTTGTTTCCATCTGTCCTTTTTGTCACAGTCAGATATGTTACCATGCTGCTTTTCACTGAGTGTGAGAATCAATTCTTTCACACTTGTGAATTTAGAAGGCACCTTTACTTGTGCTGGCTGTATGGAAAGCAACCTCAGATATTTTTTAAGAAACATGCTTTTTCTTCCTTTTATGTAATTGCTACTTCTTCTGTCTTGATTGTTTGGGAGACATCCTAAACTTGACTGATATGATACTTGGATCTTCTGCTATAAAATAGGAAGCAAAGGTCCAAGCAGCTTTCCTTTCAATATTCCTTCCAAAGGTGCTTTTTCAAAAGGCATCTGGATTTTGGTTGTTTTTTCTGCTTGAGGACATTTTGCTTCTCATCCAAGAAACATCTTCAGTTCTGACTGAATGGTGGATTGAACTGAAGATTGAACTAAAGATGCTTCATGGATGAGAAGCAAAACATCTTCAAGAGAAAAAAATGAAAGTCCAGTTTCCTTTTGGGGAAAAAACCCCACCTTTGGAACAACCATAACCTGGATGACTGAGAATCTCCATAAATATTTTCCTTGATCCTGTTGCCAAAACAGCGCATGAAAATTGGGGCAGCTCAGCTTGTTAACCATTGTGGTTGAATAAGAGTGGTGTTAGCACCTTCTGAGCATAACCCTGCAGAGTGTTTCTAACAGCTGTTGTAGCTGTTTTTGTTTTCCTTTTTATTACATAAATAGGGAATTACTTCATTGAGTGTCTGAAATCCCTTGTTAGTCATAGTCACAATGATTTCAGGAGAGGATGTTTCTTATGCCAAGAAAAATAGAAGGAGTGTTTTCTACTGTGGTTGTGATTTGGGGATTATGACTGCTGAATTCCGTACCAGATGTTGCCTTTGTATTTTTAAGAAGACGTTTGGCTATTTTTCCTTTGTATAAATAAATATCGGTAAAGGCTAATGTAAAAATAGATTAATCCTTTTCAGAAAAAAGGTGAAACAGTACTATAGCACTTGAGCTACTACGTATTATCCAGTTAGTCCAGTATGATGCATTTAAATTCCTTTCAGATATTCTTTTACTTTCCACAGCTGTTGCGCAATACCACTGATTTTTGTGCTTCATTTCAATGTGTTTTTTTTTCCCTGAGGCAAAAATGTGTGCAAATTTCTGCATCTTCAAATCTTGTAATCTTAGTGAGTCTGTGGAGCCATGCATGCTCTTTGTGCCAGTTACATAGACATCATCTTTTAAAGCTTATCTTTTGAATAATTTGAATAGCATCTAAACTGAAAAGAAATATATGCTGACCAATCTTGCAAACTCTTACTGACTGATGCAGGTTTATTCATTTTTATTAATAAAATTCTTTGTTTTGCTAGTACCAGCTTGATAAATATTAGCAAAAAGATGAATTGTTTAAAATTTCAGGTTCTTCTCTAGAAACAAATCATTGTTCTTACTAGCTGAAAATAAATGCTTGCCGTCTGGTTCTTTATCATGACTTTTTAATGCTGCACCATTTTTTAAAATTATGCTTTGTAAAATGCACCCAGCCCAAAGTTTAATTTTGTAGCCCCCCGACTTCTGCAAGAATAAGGAAAATAATTGGATGCTCTGCATTTCCAAAATGGCTTGTATGTATTTATTTTGATCCTGTATTAATTGTATTAGAAAGGGTTAATATAACTTGACTTTTCTGGGGATTGTAGAATCCTGAATTTATTTTTATCCATTTGTCCTTGGATCCAGGATATTTATCTTCTCCACACCTTTTTGGGGAGGTTGGTTAAATAGTTTTAACCAGTATTAACCAACATTAGCATTACCCATATAACCAAATAACCAACATTAGCATTAACCATATAACCAATCATTAACCTTTGTATCATCACTTCTACTTTCCTTTTGATCACGAGGCCCATTTATTTTCTAGGATTTTCTGCATGAATCCCTCCCTCCCCTGTAATTTATATTTAACCAAGGGGATAAAAATCTGTGCAGAAGATACTTGGAGGGAAATTGGTCTCATGACCATGAAGTAAGTGGACGTGATGATATAAAGGTGAATGATAGCTAAACTTGTATTATTTCATAGAATAAACAAGCAATAATATTGCAATAACGGTATCATATCTTTTCATTTATATTAAAAACATGAACTGTGTTCCCAGTTCGAAATGGAACGTGAGGTCATGTAGTGGAAACTTGCCGATTATTAACTACAATCAGCAAATGGGTAGTGAGTCACTAAATTGTTTTCCCCTCTTTGTCTGTGGTTTGATATTACATTTGATACAGTATTCTTGTATTCATTAGCTACTTTAACATGTTACTGGAAACATACAGTAACATCCTTGATTTATGACAATTGAGCTCAAAATTTCCATTGCTAAGCAGGACAGCTGTTAAGTGGGTTTTGCCCTATTTTACGACCTTTCTTGCCACAATTGTTAAGTGAATCATTGGTTAGAAACACAGTTGTTAAGTGAATCTGGCTTCTGCACTGTTATGACAGAGGTCGCCCAGACAGGCAGGCATCAATAGAGTCTTTTATTGCTCTGATTAAAGGCCACAATAAACAACCCTCTTATTATTACTTTTGTCTTATTGTATAAAAATGTGTATACTAATATTTCCCCCCCCCCTTATTTCTATCCCTATTCTAACTTTTAATCATGTCATCATTATATTTCTTTTTCTTAAAAGCCTCCAGGGATGAAGCACCCACAGTTTCTGAAGGCAAGCCGTACCACTGGTTAATTGTTCTTTCTCACTGCCAGGAAATTTGTCCTTAGTTCCAGGTTGCTTCTCTCCTTGATTATTTTCCATCCATTGCTTCTTGTCCTTCCTTGGGGTCTTTTGAAAATAGGCTGAACCCCCTCTTCTTTGTGGCAGATCCTCAAATATTAGAACACTGCTATCATGTCACCCCTAGTTTTTGAACTAGGGGTGATGTGAATTTTAAAAAACCACATTAAGCTACACACTCTAGTTGCTACTCCAGAAATAGGAGTGGGGCTGTGCCTGAAGCAGAATGCCTTGTATTCTCATTGTATGGCTAATGACTCTACATTACTGGATGCATAAAACATACTTCTATTGTTACGCCAGCTTGTGCGCTGGTACAGCAAGGTCCCAGAGACTCTGGTGCAAAGCTCTGACTTTCATGTGAATTGCCTCAAAGACTCGGGCTGGTGGCAGAAACGAAGGCAATTGTGTTTTTCTTAAAAGACCCTTTTTTCAAAACTCAAGATGCCTGCAAGGAATCTAAAAAATACTCGGTAAGAAAACCATGTTTGTTTCTTTCTAGCAAAGAAAACAAGCTTTAATATCAAATGGCCGCTGAATGAGATTAGTTTTAATGCATTCCTAATGTAAGGTTTCTGAGTGTGTTTATATGCGTCTAACAGTTGTAAGACATTTACTCCGGGACGCATTTTAAACGGAAAGAAATTGGTATACTATATTTTTTTTAAAAGGCTGTTTTGAAGTTAGCACAGGTTTTTTCACCCATTAAAGATGTTCCTGTCAATATTTTTTCTTTTTTTGATCCTGTGCTAAGCATGGAAACTGTTTTGTTCTATTGCTATGGAAATGATGTTAATGTGTTACCAAGATTTTTTTTTCTTCCTCATTTTGCGTTGAAGACGAAAATTGGGTCACAAGGAAGCTTAACATTCTGTCGTGTTGTTTACCCTGTTGTTTAGTATAGAGGATATGCTGATAAATGTCTAAAAATTGCAATTTATTTTTTATTTTATTTTATTTCAAATTTATATACCGCACCTTCTCCCGAGGGACTCAGGGCGGTGTCTTTAGGCCAGCTAAAAACATACAATACAAACATTAAAAACAATTAAAGGATATATATTAATTTGGCCCCAATTTAAAATGACAAACCAGTTAAAAATATTTTTTAAAAATGTTATGTTAAGCCAGCCCGGCTTGCTGGAAAAAGAAAGTTTTAAGGGCACGGCAGAAGGCACCGATGTCTTGAATTCTCTTTATCTCTGGGGGCAGCTGATTTCAGAGGGTAAGTGCTCCCACCGAGAAGGCCCTCCCCCTGGGGGTCACCAGCCTACATTGTTTGGCTGATGGCACCCCGAGGAAGCCCTCTCTGTGGGAGCGCACAGGTCGGTGGGAGGTCATTGGTAGCAGCAGGCGGTCTCGAAGATAACTAGGTCCTATGCCATGGAGCGCTTTAAAGGTGGTGACCAACACCTTTGGTCATTGATACCCATGTCTGAATTTTTTATGTTTAACATTTTGCACATGGAAGAGATATTCATTATCATTTTATACATTGTGCTATCTTCCTGATATTAAAAATACACAGTGAACGTGGTCGGTGAATGCCTTGTGTGTTGATTTAGCAATTTTATGCACTTCTGCATTGTTCAAACAAACCAGATTAATGAAAGTTATAATTTTTGTAGAAAACTAATAGTTTTCTATGCTGGGGATTCTTTTGTGTTGAATCAGGGGACATGCCTTTTTGTGAATGAATGTTTTGTGTAGAACAATTCTGAAGACAAGTGATTTTGTTATGAAAGTAATCTTTGTGAGAGGATGCACTGGAGAAACACGGTTTACTGCAGTGGCCATTTTGAAGCCAATTATGGTTTGATAGCAGTTTTTATCAATCTGCTTCATACTGTACTGAAAATATGTCAAGGAATATATATCATATTTTTTCTTCTTCTGTACAATTGTGCCTGATTCTCGGAGATTGCCTGAACAAATTCCTGCAGTTTTCTTGGGCAAGGTTTTTCAGTAGTTAGTTTGCCATTAAGAGCCATGATGGCGCAGTAGTTAGAATGCAGTACTGTAGTCTACTTCTGCTGACTGCCAGCTACCAGCAGTTCAGCAGTTCGATCCTGACCAGCTCAAGGTTGACTCAGCCTTCCATCCTTCCGAGATCGGTAAAATGAGGACCCAAATTGTTGGGGGCAATAGGATGACTCTGTAAACTGCTTAGAGAGGTCTGTAAAACACTGTGAAACGGTATATAAGTCTTAAGTGCTATTGCTATTGCCTCCTTTCCAGGGCTGAGAGAAAGCCTGAGGTAATCTAGCTGGCTTCGTGCCCAAGGCAGGACTATAACTCACTGGGTTCTAATGTGATGCCTTAACCACCAATCAAACTGGCTCTCTTAGTTTTAATTTAATTAGTTATTTAGTTTTAATTTAACTCAATACCTCGGTAGCTAATTTAGCGTTTAACTCAAAAGAATGTTTCAGTTATTCCTAATAAATTGGTAGTCCTAAACTGGCATTCGTTTTATATCTCTATAATTCCTTAAGGGAGTGTTTCTCATCTTTGACAATTTTAAGATCTCTGGACTCAAAAAAACCATCTTAAATTTCAACTTCCCCAAGATTCAGGCTAGGTAATTCTGGGAGTTGAATTCCAAACAAGTTGCCAAGGTTAAGAAACTTTAATTTAAAGGCTTGGTTTATTGGTGTATATATATAGCTTTCTGTTACCCTGTTTCCCTGAAAATAAGACATCGCTGATAATAAGCCCAGTTGGGCTTTTGAGTGCATGCGCTAAAATAAGCCTCCCCCCGAAAATGTGTCCTCCCTGAAAATATTTAAACGCAGAGCTGGAAATCAGGAAAGACTTCTTGCTCCATGTGCCCCAAAATAATAAGACCTCCCTGAAAATAAGGCCAAGCACTTATTTCGGGGTTCAAAAAATATAAGACAGGGTCTTATTTTCAGGGAAACATGGTAGTAAAAATTAGCATAGTTTTATTTTAAGACCTGGTTATCTGTGTAATATGGTTGGGTTATGTGGTAGCAAGATATATTTCTGGATTGCTACAGTAGGGAACATCTGAAAGAAAACCAAACAAAAAAATAATGTATTTAATCCACTAAATACTAGGCTTAGAAAAGGGAATTAACACTAGTGATATGATAAGCATAATCCATTAGATATTCATATAGCTTCCAGTCCTATATTTCAGATTGCTGTCTGCAAATTGGAAGGTAAGAAATGTAATTTCCCAGTGATTAAGTAGGCATTACATTATGAAAATAAGCAGTGAAATCATATATTAAATTCAATTTTTCCATTGTCACATTCATGCTTTCTGAATATTTCCTGAAGCATATTATTATAATCATATGTCAGTGTGCCTTTCCTTCATCAGTGAGCATAAGCTAAAATTTTTGTCCATGCAGACCATAACCATTTTGTGCTGCAGAATTATATCTGCTTAAATATTTAAAATAAATTCTGTATAGCCTTTATTTTGTGTTTGTGTGTGTGAAATTTATTTTTGTTGATTAAATTTATTTACTGCCCATCTTACTAATAAAGCGACTCTGAACATTTTACAAAACATACTAAGCATATAGATTATTTTGTATACTGTACACACACACACACACAGACATACACACACACATGTATGTATATGTGTGTGCATACTGATGGATGGATGGATGAATGGATGGGTAGACAGACAGACAACAGACAGATGGACGGACGACACCGGTAGACACTGGAAGATACCAGTAGATACCGGTAGATAGATAGATAGATACCGGTAGATAGATATATATAGATAGATACCGGTAGGTAGATAGAAAGAGAGACAGACAGAAAGAAAGATGGATGTATACATATATATCTATATACTTATACATTATCATTATTGTGCTTTCAAAACATTTTTTTTTATTCCCAATAAATGCTTGGATAAGTCCATTCAATTTTTTGGGCAAGTTTTTCAGAAGTGGCTTGCTGTTGCCTTCTTCCTGTGGCTGAAAGAGAGCGAACTCATATAAATATTCTATAAAGGGAGTATCTTTTCAACAATGTATGCGGTAATATTTAAACTAATTTATTGTATTTTAGTTTTCAACATCAGGGTTACAATTTGAATTTCTATGGAATGCTTCGGTGGAATGCCTTGATCTTTAGAAACTCTCGTTTGAACTCACCTAAATAAGAGTGCAACACCTAGACCTGGCTTGTAGCTTTGAAAATACAGGGTTTAAAAAGCATGATAAGAGCATGTGCCATCTTCTCAGTCTAACAAGTTTGGTATTTGATTTTGTTTCAGGGCCATTTTGAAATCTTTTTTCATTAGTGTGATGGAATGCGGTCTGGATTCCCAGTAGGGAGGGGCGGCATTCCAGAGGAACAAGAGGCAGCAAAGTTTAGATGGTTTGGTTGGGAGGAAGAGAATTAAGACAGCTCTTCCCTAGGAGATACCAGATTATATCTTTAATGATGCAAGTAGTTTGCTTTAGTTTGGCAAGATTTCTCTCTATAGATCCGTGATGGCAAACCTATGGCATATGTGCCACAGGTGGCACGCAGAGCCCTCTCTGCAGGCACATGAGCCGTTGCCTCAGCTTAGCTCCACCGTGCATGTGCTTGCTGCTCCCGCTGGCCAGCTGGTTTTTGGGTCTCTGCCGCCCATGCATGGGGGTGGAGCACATGTGGGAGACACGCGTGCATGCACGGGGGGGTCATCCACAGGGGCGGGGGGAGCATGGGGGGGTGCAGTGAGCCTATTTTTGGTCCCAGGAGGCTGCAGGGATGCCTGCTAGGCCAAAACGAGGGGCGGGTTCGCGCGCACAGGGGGCGTTGCACAGGCATTGCATTATGGGTGCCAGCACATGTGTGTTCGCTGTTGTTCGCGCGCACGCTTTCAGCACGCAACGACAAAAAGATTAGCCATCACTGCTATAGATGAAGGAACAATAAAAGAGACTGTTCAGAAGAACCTCAGCCTGTCTTTCTTGGTTTTTTGGAGCCTGACACTACTGACTTGAAAACAGCTGCTTGGTTGTAAAACCAAAAGAAGTAGTAACATTTTGTCATATTTCCAACGTGGTCGTATATGGTTGCTCGTTTTTTGCTTTTTGCACGCCAGCTTAAATAACTGAGCAAAGGCTCCCAATGAATGTGTAGATAATTATCTGTTTGTTTACTTTTAAATAATACCCTTTGGAAGCAACAATCCCCCTTTTGTAAGCCCTATATAATAGCTATTGTTCAATTAAAATATAATGTGTTTTGCTTATTCTCTGCCCGTTTTTGTTTTTCGTAAATGTTTTGAAAGCTGCTGAATTAATTATTCCTAAATTATATAACTTTGAGGTTCATAATCAATGTATATTAATGTACTGTGCTGTTTTAATCTCTATAGTGCCTCCCAAACCTGGGTAACTTACCCAAAATTAAGGAAAACTGGTTTTTCTTTGAGTAACAACACGTCAATGACGACCCAAACACAAAAGACACATTTAAATTGGCTTAAAGCAGGGGTGAAATCCAGCATCGTGGATGGCCCCAGAGTGGGATGGGAATGGAGATTTTGCAATATCCTTCCCCCAGGAGTGGGGAGGGAATGGGGATTTTGCAGTATCCTTCCCCTGGAGTGGGGTGGGAATGGAGATTTTGCAATATCCTTCCCTGCTACGCCCACCAAGTCACACCCACAGAACCGGTAGGGAAAATTTTTGGATTTCACCCCTGGCTTAAAGTGTTTCACCTACATTGCATAAGAATTCTACATTCTGATGAGTCATTTTGGGTAACGAAGGAAAAAAATTGGAAAGTACCAGCATAGATGCTTTTTTATAAAATATACAGTAGCTCAGGATTACCTTAATAGAGCTGCTCATCACATTTGTTAAATGTTTCCAATTAAACAATTACTTTTATATATGGAGAGGAGGGTTTCACATATGTAACAGAAGAAACAATCCTCGCAAATGTCTGAAGACATTCTCAGTCATCCAGGTCATGGTTGTCCCAAAGCTGCTTTTTTCAGGAGGCAACTGAACTTTCTTGTTTTTCTTTTGAAGACGTTTCACTTCTCATCCAAGAAGCTTCTTCAGCTCTGACAGGATAGTGGGGAATGGAAGGGTTTATATTCCTTGCAGACAGCTAGTCATTTGCATCCTTTTAGAGGATTTAGAGGGTCATTGAAGCACTTGGAGGTTTATCTGTGTCCTCAGGGTCACCTGAGTTAGTGCCAGGGTGGATAAAAATCAATGGTTTTTTTTAAAAAAAATCAAAAAAGTCAGATTTTTTAAATTTAAATTGGATTTTTTTTAATTTAAATTGGATTTTTTTTGATTTTTATTGAATTTATTTTAATAAAAAACTTTTGGGGTAAAAATCTATCGTAAGATAGTTTTCTATTTAAGATACATAAATAATTTAGTTTATTCAGCATGAAATGGAACTTAGTTATGTAGCATGAGGCTGTATATTCTGCAATATTAGGACTGTCAGTGAGTCAACAGTGGGTCAAAGGAGTAGCAGAGATGACAGTTGCTCTTTAAAAATTATGATTTAAATCGAGTTGATTTAAATCAAGCCTTTTTACTAGTGATTTAAATCATGATTTAAATTGTGATTTAAATCAACTCGATTTAAATCAAATCCACCCTGGTTAGTGCTCCTGGTTCCTGTAGTCTGCAATTTTTTTTCTCCGGAAATCCATTCCTACTCCCACACCATTCAAAGGGTGTTCATCTCAAATTGTATAGCTAAAAGTCTGTAGAGATTTTCAGTCATCTGGGTCATGGTTGCCCCAAAGGTGCTTTTTCAGGAGACAACTGGACTTCCTTTTTTTTTTCTTTGAAGACATTTCTCCCAAGAAAAAAAAGAAAATTTCCCCATTGACTTTGCATGTCAGAAGGTCGCAAAAGGGAATCACATGATCCTGGGACACTGCAACCATCATCGATAGGAGTCAGTTGTCAAGCATCTGAATTTTGATCACATGACCATGGGGATGCTGCAATGCTCATAAATTTGAAAAATGGTAATAAGTTACTTTTTTGTTGTTAACTTCAACAATGGTAGCGAATGGTCGCTAAACGAACTGTATCCCTCTCAGCATGTTAAAGCAGCCATGTGCTTTCATATTTTCCACATATTAAGCTTCAGAGGTTTTAACCAACATGTATGTGTGTGTGTGTGTGTGTGTGTGTGTGTACACACCCAGACAATTCTTACATTGGGAGACTGTCAGAGAAACAACTATGCCTGACCATACACAAAACTGGTGAAGTCTTTGGAAGTATTTGTTGCCTGTCCAGAGGACACAACTCTTTAAACTTTTCCCTTGGTTTGCTTAGCTTAATATTTTCTAATACAGGTAGTCCTCGATTTACAACAGTTCGTTTAGTGACGGTTTGAAGTTACAAAGGCACTGAAAGCAGTGACTTACGACTATTTTTCACACTTAACAACCGTTGCAGAATCTCCATGGTCACATGATTTACATTTGGACACTTCTTTCATATTTATGAGCATCCTGTAATCATGTGATCCACTTTTTGTGACCTCCTGACAAGCAAAGTCAACGGGGAAGTGGCTTCTCTTAATAACCTTGTTCCTAATGTAACAACTGCAGGGATTCACATAACAACCGTGACAAGAAAGGTCGTAAAATGGGGCCAAACTCACTTAAGAAATGTCTCACTTAGCCGTATAAATTTTGGGCTCAGTTGTGGTCATAAATTAAGAGTTGAGAACTATGTGTAGGCAAGATCCTTGGCCATGAATCCACAGTATCTCTGCAGCACAGCCTGCATGAAATGGAAAGAAATGTTTTGACCTATGTTCCATCTATGTTGTGGTGGAACACACAACTTGATACATGATTGGAGTGTTTGCGTAAGAAAAAACAGGAAGCTTCTTATATTTTGTGTCCCAGGTTCACATTGAGGGCTTTTTACTCATTGGGCAATCTGTCTGAAAAAGGAACTTTCTCCTAGCAAAAGGGAATAAACATATTAGACCAGTGGGTAGGGTAGGGTAGGGTGGACTGGACTGGACTGGACTGGACTGGACTGGACTGGACTAGACTAGACTAGAGTCTAGAATGGAGTCTAGAATAGAATAGAATAGAATAGAATAGAATAGAATAGAATAGAATAGAATAGAATAGAATAGAATAGAATAGAATAGAATAGAATAACAGAGTTGGAAGGGACCTTGGAGGTCTTCTAGTCCAACCCCCTGCTTAGGCAAGATATCCTACACCACTTCAGACAAATGGTTGTCCAATCTCTTCTTAAAAACTTCCGGTGTTGGAGCATTCACAACTTCTGCAGACAAGTTGTTCCACTGATTAATTGTCCTGACTGTTAGGAAATTTCTCCTTAGTTCTAAGTTGCTTCTCTCCTTGATTCCACCCGTTGCTTCTTGTCCTGCCCTCAGGTGCTTTGGGGAATAGCTTGACTCCCTCTTCCTTGTGGCAGCCCCTGAGACATTGGAACCCTGGTGTCATGTCATCCCAGTCCTTCTCTTCATTAAACTAGATATACCCAGTTCCTGCAACCGTTCTTCATATGTTTTAGCCTGCAATTCCCTAATCCTCTTTGTTGCTCTTCTCTGCACTCTTTCCAGAGTCTCCACATCTTTTTTACATCGTGGCGACCAAAATTGGATGCAGTATTCCAAGTGTGTCCTTACCAAGGCATTATAAAATAGTATTAACACTTCATGTGATCTTGATTCTGTCCCTCTGTTTATGCAGCCTAGAACCATGTTGGCTTCTGGGGCAGCTGCAGCACACTGCTGGCTCATATTTAAATGACTTTTTCTTACATTCAGAACAGTTATTTTCCAATTTTGAAATGTGCTTAACTGAGTCTTCTTCCAACCCTATACAACTAGTGTTACACAATGACAGGAGTGAAGGAACCTTTTCTTTCATAACATGTTTATTGTTGTCATATTCTAAGAAAAAAAATATTTGTCAGGTGAGATCAGTGTAAGATAGATAAACATAAAAATAGCTTTTTTAAGTTAAAGTTTGCATAATACCTGTGGTTGTCTAATTGAAGAAAATAATGTCAAGGAGGTACTCTATGAATACATAGCACTAGTATTAAATAGTACCAGTGTTTCATGTTAATCCGTGTTTTGGCTAGCCAGTGTTTTAGGCTAATTCATGTTTTGGCTAATATTGTATGTGGGCCAAAGCCAAAAAACAAACAAACCCGCATACAGAATTTCAAAGCTATAGAGACAGTTACCCATCTCTCCTCCGACTTCCCTAAGTTTTGCTTTTTTTTTGCTTTGCTTTTTTAATTTATATGCCGCCCTTCTCCGGAGACTCAGTGCGGCTTACAATGCGTTAAGCAATAGCCCCCACAATCTGGGTCCTCATTTCACCTACCTTTGAAAGGATGGAAGACTGAGTCAACCTTGAGCCTGGTGAGATTTGAACTTGCAGTAATTGCAAGCAGCAGATGTTAATAACAGTGCTTCAGTCCACTGTACTACAGGCTCTTCAAGTTCCCTAATTTCCTAATAGAAAGAGGGAAGTACGGTTGCGTCCCACTCACAATGATGTTTCCAGATCTAAAACTAAAAACTATTTCTGTTTTTCGACAGTATCTAGCTGAGTCATGGTAGAAAGGGTTACATAATGCAGAAGGAACAATCTCTTTAACTCAAAGGTGTCAAACTTAATTTCATTCAGGGCCGCATCAGGATTGTGTTTGACCTGGGGAGAGGGCAGGATGAGCGTGGCCAGCTCGACATCATTAATGTTGGGGGTGCCTGTGGTGGCCCGAGGGCTCTGCCAGTGAAAACAAGCTCCCGACCTCCGTTTTCAGCCACCACCACGACGTGCAACCCTCTGTTGTGGCCCGTCAGTGGCCTGTGCAGTTAGTAGTTGATTCCGACAGCGAGGAGGCTGATGTGGTGCAGTTGGCAATTGAATCAGACAGTGAGGAGGCTGGAGAAGATGTGGTGCTAGAGGCGGATATTCAGTCAGGGCCTTCAGAACCTACAGAAGCTCCCATAAGTGAAGAGGAAGAAGAGGAGGAGCCTCTTTTCGATGCACGAGTGCGCAGAGCTGCGAAAAGGCAGGAGTGGCTCCTCAGGAGGAAGTCTCTTCGAGAGTAAGGCTTGGGGCTACTTGGCCACTCCCCTAGCCTATTTAAGGAAAGACAATGACTGATGCAATTTGCAGGAAACAACTTCGTTCACATTCCTTTGATCTTGATTCCAGAAAACGTTTGATTCGGCTCTTGTTTCTCTCTCATCAGTTTTTCTGCAAATTGCTTCTGGGCATTCTGCCAACCACAGTAAGATTACAGTTATCTGAAATATTGTGCCTCAGAATTGAGTTATTATTCTCTGGATTCTTGTCAGCTGTTAATGAAGTTAAGTTAACAGCCTTTGTTCAGAAAAGTCTGATTTAAATTAGTAAACTAAGGTTTGTACGGACTTTGTGTGTGCTGCGTTCTTTGGGGTCCATAGCTGGGGCAGAACACCCTCTGCCAGCGAAAAGAGAGCTCGGGAAGGCCGCATGCTCCATTTTAGCTGGCAGAGGCACCACAGGCCGGTCCTTCGCTGTTTTCAGGTTGGCCCTGTGGGCCAGATGTAAGCACCCTGCGGGCCAGATTCGGCCCCCGGACCTTGAGTTTGACACCCCTGCTTTAACTGAATAACTCTTTTTACTTAGGGCTCGGCAAATACTTCGATCTTTGGACCGAGTCAAGAATGCATTTCTGATTGATCGTTGGTATCTTCCTCTGAGCCTTTTGGAGAAAGTATTAGTTAAATTGCAGATTCAACCAATTAGACGAAGCCAATATCAACATCTTAGGTTTCCCCCAAATCACTTTATTCTAATGCAGGGGTGTCAAACTCACGGGCTGCGTGCCAGATGCGTCACTCTCTGGCCACGCCCACCCCCGTTTTAGCGAAGGAAAAATTAATGATACGTCACATGATGACAATGTGACGTCGCGAGTTTGACACCCCTGTTCTAATGTCACTAACTATATAAATAAAAAAGTAGAAAAAACTTTATTCATTATGACCGCCCAATAATAGTCGCCAGCAATTCTCACATTTTAATTATTTTAATTGAAAAAAATGAAAAAGTAATTAACAGGTTATACCCGCCTAAATTATGGAAAACATTTAACAATTAGTCAACTTCAGGTTTCTGTGGTTTTGTAGATAATCCTTTCAGTTCCACCAGAGGACTATTACTTTACCTGTCTTTAAAAATGGAGAGATGTCTGACCCGATGAACCAGGTTGGTTGTGATCAATAAATTGTATGTATGGCATTTGTGCTACAAATGTCTAAACAGGTGGTCCTCGATTTACAACAATTCATTTAGTGACCATTCAAACTTACAACGGCACTGAAAAAAGTGACTTATGACCATTTTTCACACTTACGACCTTTACAGCAGCGCCATGACCATGCGATCAAAATTCAGATACTTGGCAACTGATTCATACTTAAGACCATTGCTGTGTCCCAAGGTTATGTGATTGGGGAAGCCAGATTCATTTAACAACCAGATTACTAACTTATTAACTGCAGTGATTCACTTAACTGTGGCAAATTTAAATTAAATTAATATATAAATTAAATAAATAAATAAATAAATAAATAAATAAATAAATAAATAAATAAATAAATAAGAAATGCCGTGAAATGGGACGAAACTCACTTAACAAATATCTCACTAAGCAACAGAAATTTTGGGCTCAATTGTGGTCGTAAGCTATACAGGACTACCTGTATTGGTTGGAGTAGGTTTAAGATTTTCACTGAGAAGATAGTGTGGTTCAGAGGGCTGAATTAAATGCACCTATTTAATTTAGTTAGTCCTTAACTTAATTCATTTAGTGACATTTGAAGCTAGAACGGCCAGTTTTCAACTGGCATGTATTTGTCACAGTTGCAGTGCCCTGGGGTCATGTATTTACCATTTGTAACCTTCCCAGCTGGCTTTCGACAAGCAAAGTTAATGGGGGAACTTAATGACTGCATGATTCACATAACTTCAGCGATTTGCTTAACAAGTGTGGCCAAAAAGGGTATAAAATGGGGCACAACTCATTTAACAACTGTCTTGCTTGGCGAGGAAAATTTGGGCTCACTTGCTGTCATAAGTTAAGGGCTACCTGTATCATACTGTTGGGTGGACAAATGCATCACCACTCCATTGGGGACCTTCTACGTGTACTTGTCAATCTTAACTTGGTATTAATTCATTCTCTAGGGCTAGGGTGTCAAACTCAAGGCTTGCGGGCCAGATTTGGCCCTTAGGCTGCTTAGACCTGGCCCGTGGGGCTGCCCTGGAAACAGTGAAGGACCAGTCCGCGGTTCCTCTGCTAGCAAAAATGGAGCTTAGGTGGGCTGTGCACAGCCCTCCCAGGCTCTCTTTGGTCACAACAGTCTCCTGCAGCCCTCTGCTAGAGGAAATGGATCTCCCAGAGGGCTGCAGGAGACTGTTGTGGCCGAAAACGGAGCTCGGGAGCCAGTGGTGATATTCAAAAATTTTTACTATCAGTTCTGTGGGTGTGGCTTGGTGGGCGTGGCATGGCTTGGTGGGCGTGACAGGAGAAGGATACTGTAAAATCTCCATTCCCTCCCCATTCCAGGGGAAAGTTACTGCAAAATCCCCATTTCTTCCCGATCAGCTGGGACTCGGGAGGCAGAGAATAGATGGGGTGGGGCCAGTCAGAGGTGGTATTTACCGGTTCTCCGAACTACTCAAAATTTCCGCTACCAGTTCTCCAGAAGTGGTCAGAACCTGCTGAATACCACCTCTGTCGGGAGCTCATTTTCACTGGCAAAGCACTTGGGCCAACACAGTGATGTCAAGCTGGCCATGCCCACCCAGGCCCCCGAGGTCAAACACAACCCTGATGCGGCCCTCAATGAAATCGAGTTTGACACCTCTGCTCTAGGGTCAAGCTATGCTGGAGATTAAAACAATCCTCTTTGGAACAGTGGTGCTTTTATTTAAATAAAGAATCTGCATCCAGATCATGTGTAGGCTTTGATATTTTAACTGTCTGCTGACTTCACTTAAAAATAGGTTGTGTACTGCATTTAAGTATCACCGTAAATAAGAGTACGATTACAAATTCATGCTCAAAGAGCTGGGTTTTTACTTTTCTCTTTTTCAAAATTGGGGGGCGGGGAGAACCCATCTCCAAAGAAGCATTATCATTGCCCATTGTTTTTCATTTTTTTTCATTTTCATTGTATTAGATATATATACCGCCCTACTCCCGAAGGACTCAGGGCGGTGAACAGCCAAAGAGATAAAACATACAGACTACAAAATTTAAAAGACAATATAAAACCCAATTAAATAGTTTGGCCCAGAGCAGATTAAAATACCCCTAAAATTTTAAAACAGATTTAAAATTTACAATTAAAAAGGGAAGTTAGGCCAGGCCAGCCTGTTGAAATAAAAAGGTCTTAAGGGCACGGCGGAAGGTGCGTAAATCTGGGATCCTCCGTATCTCCGTGGGAGCTCATTCCAGATAGCTAAATATGTTAACTAAATATGGCCATATATTTCATGCTTTTATATTCTGATGATATACACATTTTTACTTTTGCATAGAAGGGAAACTTTTGAATTCTTGTGTCTTAACATTCTTGGTAATTTGTTCTTGTTCTTCCTGAACAGGATCAAAGGGATCTTCCAGAGAGAAGCAAAGATGAATATGGTAAAAAGGATAATGGGTCGACCTCGGCAAGAGGAATGTAGCCCTCAAGATAACGCTCTAGGATTAATGCATCTACGCCGGCTGTTTACAGAATTGTGTCATCCCCCTCGGCACATGACTCAAAAGGAACAGGAAGAGAAGCTTTACATGATGCTACCAGTTTTTAACAGGGTAAGGCTTTTTTTGAATATGGTTTTAGGCATGTGATAAAACGTTGCAAGTTTTAAATTTCCAGTGTTGCACATTGTCTTAACAGTTATTTAAGTCAAGTTCCTCTGAGCAGCCAACCTGTAATGGAAGTGGATTCCCTCAGATCACTGACAAAAATAAAAAGTTCGGAGTGATTTGTGTCGGTCTCCCAGAATCATATGTGGAAATACTACCATGTTTTCCCGAAAATAAGGCCTCCCCGGATAATAAGCCCAATAGGGCTTTTGAGTGCAGGTGCTAAAATAGCCCCCCCCAAGCCCTTCCTGAAAATGTTTAAACGCTGGCACAGCCGATCCCCACCATTTCCTCTGGTAAGGGTTAGGGAGACAGAGATGGAAATCTGGTAAGACGGCAAGAAGAGCCCCACGTGCCCCAAAAATAATAAGACCTCCCCCAAAATAAGGCCAAGCGCTTATTTTGGGGTTCAAAAAAATATAAGACAGGGTCTTATTTTGGGGGAAAGATGGTACACATACATTCTACCATTTCTCTCTCTCTCACCCTGTTTCTTTTATAAATAATATCATATAAATAAGAATTGGTAAATAAAATAAACTGGAGGTAATAGAAGAAGAAGGTTAAGTCTAATTTACACCAAAATCTTTCAAGATAGGATAGGATAGGATAGGATAGGATAGGATAGGATAGGATAGGATAGGACAGGACAGGACAGGACAGGACAGGACAGGACAGGACAGGACAGGACAGGACAGAATAGAACAGAATAGAATAGAATAGAATAGAATAGAATAGAATAGAATAGAATAGAATAGAATAGAATAGAATAGAATAGAATAGAATAGAATAGAATTTTTATTGGCCAAGTGTGATTGGACACACAAGGAATTTGTCTTGGTGCATATCTCTCAGTGTACAAAAAAATAAAAGATACGTTCATCAAGAATCATAAGGTACAACACTTAATGATAGTCATAGGTTACAGATAAGCAATCAGGAAACAATATCAATATAAATCATAAAGATACCAGCAACAAGGTTACAGTCATATAGTCATAAGTGGGAGGAGATGGGTGATAGGAACGATGAGAAGATTAATAGTAGTGCAAACTTAATAAATAGTTTGACAGTCTTGAGGGAATTATTTGTTTAGCAGAGTGATGGCGTTCGGGAAAAAAACTGTCTTTGTGTCTAGTTGTTCTGGTGTGCAGTGGTCTGTCGTTTTGAGGGTAGGAGTTGACACAGTTTATGTCCAGGATGTGAGGGGTCTGTAAATATTTTCACAGCCCTCTTTTTTTTTTTTTTTTTTTTTATTGAAAAAGTTTTCAAATACAAGTTTTTCCCCCTTTCCCCCCCCCTCTTCCCTAACCCACCCTTTCCACCCAACCCCCCCTGTGACTTCTTCACAACAATAGGCTATTTCATAACTAGTTACATACATAATATCTTCCCTTTCCCTTAATCCCTTCTCGGAATACTGACCCTTAACTTGTTAATCTTATAACTCCCATTTTTACGGTAATCTGCCCTTTTTCTCCTCCCCTAAACTTATTGAGTATTATTACAAATTAACCTTTAATCTTTTATATATATTAATATAACATTTTAAATCGGCCTTCTCCCTGCAACCAAATTTATTCAATTCTGTCCACTTCCTCTACTCCTCTAAATATATGACTTGAAATCAGACAATACAATTCTAAATATAATCCACTACCCACTTTACTAAAATATACACATATCTATATATGCATCCCATTTTATAACAATCAGTAAACTAACCTATTTCAACCCTTCAATTCCTACAAAATCATGCAGTACAATTCTAAATATAATCAACTGCCCACATTACTAAGATATACACATATCTATATATGCATTTCATTATGTAAAAAGAGAAAAGACAATAACTTTAAGTTTATGATCCATATAATATCTTCTTTGATGTCTTTCCACTAGATTGTTAAATCCATCACCCATAATAGGGTAAAATAACATGCACAGCCCTCTTTTTGACTCGTGCAGTATACAGGTCCTCCATGGAAGGCAGGTTGGTAGTAATTGTTTTTTCTGCAGTTCTAATTATCCTCTGAAGTCTGTGTCTGTCTTGTTGGGTTGCAGAACCAAACCAGACAGTTATAGAGGTGCAGATGACAGACTTAACAAATGCTTTTATTATGTCCAGATAAAATATTACAATTAATGGTGAATTGTCAATATCTAATCAAAGTCTGTCTAATTGTACAGTCAGTGTAACAAAATTTAATATGACTTTCCCTATTTTATCTCTGCAATGTGTTCTTGCTTCTATTACATCCTCATATTAATTCACACAATGTGGTTTAGACTTTAAATATCTTACTGTTCTGTGGCTGTCTGAGTCTTCCCCTCCCTTACGTGCATTCTTCTTTCAAATATTTGTTTCGCAATTTGGAGTGTCACTTAACTCTTTTCATATTACCAAATAACACGAACGTACATCTTTTATAGTGTTTACTTATGTTTACATTCAATTCATATTCCTTCAGCTCCTGTTTGCTTTTGACCTTACCTCCTCTTCTTTTAACAAATATACTTCATTGCCACCCTATTCAGTTTAGTTTTTTTTATTTCCCTCTCATAAAACTCTCACTTGACTATATCAAATAGCTACATAAAAGCATGTGCTTCTCCCACAGACTATACACTGCCATTATTATTTTTTCTACCAGTCTTTGTACTTCTCAAAAGTTCTCCATCCCGTTTTCTGATTTTTAATAAGCGTTCAACCAGTTGTGCCCATTATTTATTTATTTATTAGACTTTTTATCGCTTTTTTGTTAGCCTTATAATAACTCAAACTATTGATTCTCTCTTTTATTAGTTTTATTGTTTTTTATATGAGGGTTTTATATTCTTTTAAGCTGCCCTGAGTCGCCATGTGTGGATAGTCAGCAATATAAGTTTCCTAAATAAATAAAACTATTAATGTTCCTTCCGCCTCCTGTTTTCCCCTCAAAAACAACCCTGTGAGGTGGGTTGGGCTCAGAGAGAGTAATTGGCTCATGGTCACCCAACTGGTTTTCATACCTCAGGCGAGACTAGAATTTATAAATCTCTCAGTTTCTACAATGGTGCCTAACTTAACCACTAGACCAAACCTGCATATATGTGATAAACCACATTTTCATAGTTATTCATAGAATTCTTTGTAGAGATGTTTCTTGCCCATCTTATTCTCAAATATTTCCTTGATTTCATTCAGATTATGAGGCGAAATGATTTAAATCAGAGGTTTTACATCTCTGTAGAAACAAGGTGGTATAAATAAGGAATGTTCGATTTTATTATTTATTTATTTATTTCAAAACTCATTTAATGGTAGTAAGAGATATTTGATTGTAATAATCAGGAGCATATACTACATTTTTAGTTATATAACCCATACAATCTGTTTAGCGCAGATTTCTCTCTGCTTGGAAAAGCAACTATGCAATTCTGATGCACCCTTTGGTTTTCTGCTAATGCTTATATAAAGACATCAACATACTCTTTAAAAATTAATGGCCGAACTCCATGAAAGCAGTGATTGATAAATAACTGAAAAAAAAATTCTCTGCTATACAAGAACAAATATCTGTATTAGTCTTATGCATACTGTATAATTTCCCCAAAATCAAACAAGTGGATTTTACTGCCTCAAGCACTGCATAATTTTTTGTCCCTGGTTAGTGTTTTATCTTCTGTTCTGTTTCACGAAGAAAAGGCAAAACTGGCTTGCAGTCTCCAATAGGTGGAGTATAATACATATGAAGAGGGGCACAGTGGCTCAGTGGCTAAGACACTGAACTTGTCTATTGAAAGGTTGACAGTTTTTGGGTTCAGAATGTTAAATTTACACAGTCGCAGAATCTGCGGGAAAATTTCTATAAAATGTTTTATAGATGGCATTTAGATCCAAAAAAATTGTCGTGTATGTACCCTAGTGCCCAGCCTAAATGTTGGAGATGTGACTGCTTAGACGCTACATATTATCATGTTTGGTGGACCTGTAAGAAAGTTAAGGCTTTTTGGGTAAAAATTTGGTGGGTCATGCAGAATGTTTTGAAGAGAAAAATTCAATTTTCTCCACAACTGTTTTTATTGGGTATAGTTAAGGGTTTTACATTGGGGGAAACAAAAATGATATTGTATATGATAACTGCAGCAAGATTGTTGATAGGTAAAT
The DNA here is from genome assembly GCA_022577455.1 of Arizona elegans. Taxonomy (NCBI): domain Eukaryota; kingdom Metazoa; phylum Chordata; class Lepidosauria; order Squamata; family Colubridae; genus Arizona; species Arizona elegans. The sequence goes on along the minus strand of JAKOOJ010000009.1, from coordinate 6,087,836 downwards.
ACTGGAAAAATGAAGCGCTGCCTTCGATTGAGGAATGGACTTTGAAGATGGCCAGTTTTGCGGAGATGGCGAAGATTTCAGCATATTTAAAAGATTGTTCTCAAGAGACTTATGAATGGGAATGGAAGAAGTGGATAAATTATGTTCAGCATAAATATCAAACTAGGAAGTATCAAATAGCCTTTATTTAAAAATGTTATATAAGATAGAAACATTTTAGGGTTGAGGATAAAAATTTGTTAGAAAATGTTATATTAAGATAGAAATATTTTAAGGTTAAGGATGAAAATTTGTTAGAAAATGTTACATTATGATAGAAATATTTTTAAGGTAATCAGGATGAAAATTTATCTGAAAATGATATACCAAGATAGGTTAATGTAATGAAGATGAAAATTTGTAAGGGGGAGGGAGGGGTTCAAGTTTTATATACAAAGGAGGGTTTTTTCCTTTTATCTGACATGAGCATACTAGGAAGTCTGGGGGGAGGGGAGGGTTAGGGTGGGCTGGGGAGGTTGGGAAGTTTGGGGGGGGTAGGGGGGGGAAAAAGGGGGTGAAAATGTAATTGTAAAACTTTTGCAATAAAAAAAAAAAAAGAAAGGTTGACAGTTCAGCAGTTCAAATCCCTAGTGCCGCGTAACAGGGTGAGGTCCCGTTTCTTGTCCCAGCTTCTGCCAACCTAGCAGTTCGAAAGCATGTAAAAAAAAAATGCAAGTAGAAAAATAGGGACCACCTTTGGTGGGAAAGTAACAGCGTTCCATGCGCCTTTGGCGTTTAGTCATGCTGGCTACATGACCACGGAGACGTCTTTGGACAGTGCTGGCTCTTCGGCTTTGAAACGGAGATGAGCACTGCCCCTTAGAGTCGGGAACGGCTAGCACATACTGTATGTGTGAGGGGAACCTTTACCTTTACCTATGATCCACTAACAGTTGTGGTGTTCTTTCCTGTTTGTGGTATCAGTAGGAATTTTGCCTGGCCCTCGTGTGTTATTTGTACAGAATGCATGTTCCTCGTCCTTTTATGGAGATAGAAGATAATATGGCCTCAACTTAAGATACGGGGTACTAGATTGGGACAGAAAATTGGCTCCAGTTTCCTTTCAAGCCCTCTTTCGGTTGAAGCTAGATTTTACTGCTGTGTCCCGCGTAGAATGTTCCCCAAAATTTATGAAAATTTTCTGTGGCAATAGCTGTCTTCTTTCATATTCCCACCCAACTTATTTTTGCTCTTTCATGAAGAAGTGGGCAAAACAGAAATTCAGTATTTTTTTCCCCTGTAGTCCTCGACTTAACAACAGTTCATTGAGTGACAGTTTGAAGATACAGCGGCACTGAAAATACGTGATTTATAACCTTTTCTCCCCACACTTAACAACCATTGCAGCATCCGCACAGTCGTGTACTCAAAATTCAGACACTTGGCAATTGACTCATATTTATGACCGTTGCGGTGTCTCAGGTTCATGTGGTGCCCTTGAGTGACCTTCTAACAAGCAAAGTCAATGGGGATGCCGGATCCACTTAACAACCGTGTTACTAATTTAACAAGTGCAGTGATTCACTTAACAACTGTGTCAAGAAAACCGTAAAATTCACTTAGCAAATGTTTCGCTTAACGACAGAAATTTGGGGCTCAATTGTTGTTGTAAGCTGAAGACGACTTCTACATACAAATTACTAATATAATTATTATTAGTTATAAATACTAATAAATACTAATTGATGCTTTGAGCAACCTTCTAACAAGCAAAGTCAATAGGGAAGCCAGATTTGCTTTATAACTGTGTTACTAATGTAACAAGATTTGTTTCACCACTGTGGCAAGAAAGGTCGTAAACGGGCAAAACTCATCTAACAACTGTCCTGCTTAGCAACAGAAATTTTGGGCTCAATTGTGGTTGTAAGTCAAGGACTACCTGTATTGATATTTAGGTTCACAATTTATTGCTGTAGAGGATTTGTTGTCCTTTTGAGGGGAAAACTGTATAGCAGTTGGCTAAAGTGCTCTTCCTTCCTTCCTTCCTTCCTTCCTTCCTTCCTTCCTTCCTTCCTTCCTTCCTTCCTTCCTTCTTTCTTTCTTTCTTTCTTTCTTTCTTTCTTTCTTTCTTTCTTTCTTTCTTTCTTTCTTTCTTATAAAGAGGTCCTGAAGAAAATGTCTTAATAGTAAACATTACTTTGGCTCATAATGTGTTCTGCTTTCATCCCTGCTTTAGTTATTCAGCCCTAAATACTTCATGAAGTATTTTAATGTTTCTGAAGGCAGGCATTTCCGATATGGTTTGAGGGTGCTAAAAATGGTTTTTAAATAAATAAATAACTCGAATCTTTATAAATATTGGCTTGAACTATATATGCTACGTTTGCATTCTAGCGGTAATAGAGGGTGAAGTGCCCACCCAGTCACATTACCCCCCCAAGCCACGCCCACAGAACCGGTAGTAACAGATTTTAGATTTCACCACTGGAGAAGTCCCACCCCCCACCCTCCCAATTAATAGTTGCTGTTGAGATGCCCAGGGTTTTGAGGTCATGGCTATATAAGTCAAATAAATAAATAAAGACATCTTAAGTTCATAGGGAAACATTCTTTTGGCTCTTAGCTATGCAATTAACATCAATTATACACTAATAATATAAAACATGGCTAAAGTCCCTTTTGCTGAGGAATTTAGGAAAAAGAAAAGAAAAAAAAGAAAGCCCTAAGTGTTACAGAGAAATATACTCTGAGAAAGCATACAGAGAAAGGTTGCCAAAAATTTCTTCTCTCTTTGTTTACTTCCAATTCTCAGATTTCTCTCCTTTTACCCAAAACAATGTTTGGAAATGGCTTAAAGGAAAGCTTTTATACATGTGACTATTTTTCATTTGGTCATTATTTATTTAATAATTCATTCAAATTTCAAGGTCACCGACTGTCTGACAACTCTGGGGATCTTAAAAGCGGGGAAAATATATATATAAAAAGTGACCAAAACACAGCGACTAGAAGAGGACCGGAATACAGAACAAAAATCTAATTGTGTATTAACATTTATATTATTATTATTATTATTATTATTATTATTTGAATTTGTATACCGCCCTACTCCCAAATGACTCAGGGCAGTGAACAGCCAAAAGATAAAATACATGTAATACAAATGTTAAAAAAACCCATTAAAATACAATTAAATAATTTGGCCCAGAAAACAAAATTTAAAACACCCCAAATTTCTAAGACAAATTTAAAATTTAAAAAAATTTAAAAACAGTTTAAAAGAGAGGTTAGGCCAGGCCGGCCTGCTGGAATAGGAATGTTTTGAGAGCACAGTGGAAAGCGCGCAGATCCGGGATCCTCCGTATCTCTGGGGGGAGCTCATTCCAGATGGCGGGTGCCCCCACATGGAAGGCTCTCCCCCTGGGGGCCGCCAGTCGACACTGTTTGGCCGACGGCACCCTAAGAAGCCCCTCTCTATGAGAGCGTATTGGTCGGTGAGAGTCTACTGGTGGCAGAAGGCGGTCTCGTAGATACCCCCGTCCTAGGCCATGGAGCGCTCTAAAGGTGGTAACCAAAACCTTGAAGAGCACCCGGAAGACCACCAGGAGCCAGTGCAGCTCGCGCAAGAGGAGGGGTCACATGGGAGCGCCACGTCGCTCCCATAACCACCCGCGCGGCCGCATTCTGGACCAGCTGGAGCCTCCGGGTGCTCCCCAAGGGGAGCCCCATGTAGAGAGCATTGCAGTAGTCCAGGCGGGAAGTGACGAGGGCATGAGTGACCGTATTTAATGAGTCCCAATCCAGAAAGGGATGCAACTGGTGAATCAGGTGAACCTGATAATATGCCCTCCCAGCCACAACCGTCAAATGCTCTTCTAAAGACAGCTGTGAGTCCAGGAGGACACCCAAGTTGCGAGCCCTCTCCGTGGGGGCCAACGACTCACCCCCAATAGTCAGTGATGGCACCAACTGACTATATCGGGATGTCGGAAACCACAGCCACTCGGTCTTGGATGGGTTGAGCCTGAGTCTGCTTCTCCCCATCCAGTTCCGTACAGCCTTCAGGCACTGGGACATCATTTCAAGGGTATCATTGGAATGGTCCGGGATGGAGATGTACAGCTGAGTGTCATCAGCGTACTGGTGGTACTTCACCCCGAAACCACGGATGATCTCACCCAGCGGCTTCACATAAATGTTGAACAGAAGGGGCGAGAGGACCGACCCTTGTGCCACTCCACATACAAGGGGCCTCGGGGTCGACCTCTGCCCCCCTGCCAACACAGACTGCGACCAGTTGGAAAGAAAGGAGGAGAACTACCCCAACACGGTGCCCCCCACCCCTAACTCTTCCAGCCGGTGCAGCATGATACCATGGCTGGTGGTATCGAAAACTGCTGAGATGTCTAATAGGACCAGGACAGAGGAGCAACCCTTGTCCAAAGCCCTCCAGAGATCATCAACCAATGCGACCAATGCCATTTAAGGATTATATGTGTTATAATTGGAACATAGGAAAAGAATCTTTCATTAGCAATAGTGCAGAGATTTATATACCACTTCATAGTGCTTTACAGCTCTCTCTAAGCAGTTTACAGAGTCAGCAAATTGCCCCCAATCAATCTGGGTCCTCATTTTACTGACCTGGGAAGGTGGAAAGCTGAGTCAACCTTGAATCGTCGGGATCAAACTCCTGGCAGTGAGCAGAGTTGGCCTGCAATACTGCATTCAAACCACTGTGCCACCACAGCTCATTAATTGGAATTTTTCAATAATAATATTTAAAACCATGTTGTTCAGCTGCACATTTTCCTATTCGTGTCATGTTAATTTGAACTCTGATTTATGCACATTACTTAGCCATTTTTCATCTCTCTGCAGGTATTTGGAAATGCTCCTCCAAGTACAATGATAGAAAAGTTTTCAGATCTCCTTCAGTTCACCACACAAGTATCACGATTAATGGTAACTGAAATTCGTCGGAGGGCTTCTAATAAGTCCACAGGTAAATGCTTGAATTTCCACTGCATTAACATTATTCGTTTTATGTAGGTAAACTATAGCAGATTTTGACCTAAACAGCTCTTGGGATGCCAAACTAAGCACAGGGAGAACTGGTTAACAGCTGGATGGGAGACAACCGAGAAAGTCCAGGTGTATAATGTAGACGGACAAGCTTTTTTTTTTATTGCTATTAAGAAAAATATGTGGTGTTTATTTGTTTTGTATGTTATATTGTTGTATCTATGTTTGTTCGTTATTTTTAACCAATAATTTTTTTTTTTAAAAAAAGAAAAATATGTGGGGATGACCAAATAAATACCCATGCTTTTTCCATTGAAAAAGAAGGACATCTCCACAAAAATTAGGCGCATTGGTGCAACACATTAGTGATATTTGCTTGACTTGAATGTTATTTCTGACAGACGGTGAAGGATGTTCTCTGCTTCTTTATTCTATAGCGGGTGTCAAACTCAATTTCATTGAGGGCTGCATCAGGGTTGTGTTTGACCAGGGCGGGGGGGGGGGCGGGGCGTGGATGGGGTTGGCGTGGTCCTCTGCCAGCGAAAATGGAGCTCACCCCTCCGGGACCTGTTTTTGGCTGGGACAGCCTCCTGCACCACGTGGCAGTGAAAATGGAGATTGGGAGGCTGCGTGCGGCCCCCCTGAGCCCTGTTTTCAGCCGGGACAGCCTCTTGCAGCCTTCTGCCAATGAAAACAGACTTCGAGAGCTGCAGGAGGCCATCTCGGCTGAAACGGAGCCTGGGAGGGCTGCACGCAGCCCTCCTGAGCTCCGTTTTCACTGGCAGAGGCACTATTGGCCAATACTTTGGACTAAGCACTCTATGGACCGCATCCGGCCTGTGGGCCTTGAGTTTGACACCCCTGTTCTATGGGGAAGAAAGGATGCTAATCTCACTGCGATCTTCTTCCTGGGAGAAGGGAGTGCCTTTGGTTCTCCCACAGATCCTAGATTCATCAAAGGCAAGGGTTGGCAGAGATATCAAAGATTACTTATCCAAATCCTCCCACTGCAAGAATCCACTTTTACGGCATCCTGAGGGATGGCTTAAACAGTAGGAAAATCCCCCATCCTCCAAGGCAGTCGGTTCCATTCTTGTAAAGTTTGATCAAAAGGAAACTTTTTCGGATATCCCAACCAAAATCTATTTCATTTAACCTCTTTTTTTCTGGTTCTATCTTCTGGGGGAAAAAAAATTGGATTATTTTGCCTCATCTTCTGTAGGATAACTATAATATCTCTCCACCATCTGTCTTCTTTAAAGACAGACCTGCATACTTGCACTTGCAGATATTCCCTGTAAGTTATTCCTTCCAGGCTGTGTCATCTTTATTTTGCTTGCTCTTCAGTAGGCAGGCTCTTGTTTGTTAAATGCCTTTTCTAAAATGTAAGTGCCGAGATAGCATTCAGTGTTTTAGTTATAATCTCACCATGCCTTAAGAATAATAATAAGAAGCAATACAGATAGTCTTTGACTTACGACTGGCGGTTTAACAACTGTTTGAAGTTTATGGTGGCCTCAGAAAGGGGATTTTATGGCTCATTAAAGTGCTTCCAGACATAGTAAAATATCACACCATTTGTTTCCCCCCACCATGGTCACATGGCTACATTTTGAGAATTACCCAGAAACATAGAAAACTGAGGGCAGAAACAACTCTGTAAGTTGTTTGTTTTTGTATTCTTATTTATTTATTTTTGTTTCTTTTATTATTTTATTTTTATTTATTTATTTTTTAATTTTTGTTGGACGATAGACAGGTACTTATTCCAAGCATGTTTAAACTCAGTTACTGATGTTTATCAGTATTATGCAGTACCTGCAGTATCTTGCTTAGATATAAATCAAAGAAAAGAATTAGAATCAGCTACCTTGTAATGCTGCCCCAAGGATTATACAGGTAGTCCTCTACTTACGACCAAAATTGAGCCCAAAATTTCTGTGGCTAAGTGAGACATTTGCTAAGTGAGTTTTTCCCCATTTTGCGACCTTTCTTGCCACAGTTGTTAAGTGAATCACTGCAGTTGATAAGTTAGTCACACAGTTGTTAAGTGAATCGGGCTTCCCCATTGACTTTGCTCGTTGGAAGGTTCCAAAAGGTGACCTTGGGACATGGCAACGGTCATAAACATGAACTAGTTGGCAAGCATCTGAATTTTTGATCATATGATCATGGGGATGCTGCAAAGGTTGTAACTGTGAAAAACGGCCATAAGTCACTTTTTTCAGTGCCGTTGTAACTTTGAAAGGTGTGATGACATGGGCACGGCACTGAGATAACATAGGCAGCTGGCAGTTCAAACTGCCCCTTTATTGCTCCAAATTTCCCCAAACGCTCTCACGTTTCTGGCAAGTCCCAGAGCAAAGTGATGACAAACCCCACCACACACACCTCAAGCAGCCTTTGGCTGCAAATAGTCCAACCCCGCGCTGTGTACACCAAGGCTGCACAGCAATAAATCCAGCAGGGCAAATCAGGAAGCAAAGGATCCAGGTAATTAGTCCAGAAAGCCAGAAAGAATGCAAGGACTCTTGGAAGATTCAAATGTTGGCACTCCACATTTCAGGAATTCAGCATTTGTTCCCGACAAATGCCCCTCCCCACAGTGTCTCCTTAAGTCTCATTCCCCAGGTGTGTCTTATGAAGATGAGCTCTGAGGTCATCGCCTGAACTCTGTCTCTCATGTTCATCCTGCCCTGTTCCTCCGTCTACAAACTGTTCTAATCCTGAAAGGCCCTGGCCTGACTGGCCCTTCCCTTCCCCATTTTCCTCAGAAGCCAACGAAACAGCCCCCTCAATCTCTGTCAGCTCAGGTTACAGCTTGTCTTCCCTCACAGATTCAGGCTCCAATGGGGGCATGACAAAAGGGTACTAAATGAACGGTTGTAAGTCGAGGACTACCTATACTATTAGTCTTTCCTTAACAATCACAGTTGAGATCCTCAAGTCCATCACAAACCACACACAATAGTTCAGTAAGACATCATGTGAATACTACTTGCGATTTTACTGCTGGCTTCTCCGTCGATTCTTGATTTTCCTATGCTAATTGTGTACATTGCAGTGGTTGTAAACACCCTGTGGTTGCGAAGTGCCCAAATCTTGATCAGGTGACCATGGAGATACTGTGACAGTCATCAGTGTGAGGACTGATTATAAAGTTCCTTTTTCGGTACCGTCATAGCTTGGGTTGCTAAACAGGGCAGTCATTAAGTGAGAACTATAATAAGTATGTTGTACAGGAATGCGAGGAATTTTGACACATTAAAATAAATGGAGATGGAGGGCTTGTGTGTGTTGATTTTTCTTCTTTTTCTCCTCTGCCTTTTAGAAGCCGCGAGTCGTGCCATAGTTCAGTTTCTAGAAATCAATCAGAGTGAAGAAGCCAGTAGAGGTTGGATGTTGCTTACTACAATTAACCTGTTAGCTTCGTCTGGACAGGTGAGTTCTTAATGAGCAGCAAGTGGTATCTGGCAATAAATCGTTAAAGTGCCCTATTTCTTAACTCGTGAATGCCTCACCTTTATATTGTAACGTTGCCAGAACCTGCTCATTTGGATGAACATATATAAATGCAAATTTGAGGACTGGAAGCTGAGGTAGTTCAAATAACTGTACCTTATATGAAGTATCTGGAAAACTGTAATTTTTACAGTATAATTGTGAATTAAACCATTATACAATAAATGCATAGTTTAAAAAATGGTGAATTATACACTACAACCAACTTGCTGTTGTAAGTCAAGGACTACCTGTATTATAAACAAAAAAAAATTCAGGTAGTCCTTGACTTATAACAGCAATTGAAATCAGAATTTCCATTGCTACGTGATGGAGTTGTGGAGTGGAATTGCATTGCCTAGCAATGGCAATCCCTCTGTCCTGGTTGCCATCATTAACTGAATCTCTCAATTGTTAGACAAGGCAACTTCCTGACAGCTTCCCACAATCAGTGTCATTGGGGAAGCCAGCAGGAAATTGCAACTCCCAAGCCAGCAGGCAAGTATATGGCTGCTGCTGGGTGAGGGAGGGAGAGTGAGAGAGGTTGCAGGAAAAGTGCGGTGAGGATTGGGAAGGGGGTGCAAGGGGTATGTGAAACATGCAATGAGGGTTGGAGAAAAGGTGCAGATTGGGGAGAGTCCGCAAACAGCTGGTGTGTTGCTAACACAAAGGAGCTGACAAAGGTTGCACAAATGGGTGAGATTTACCCTAGCAACTTGCAGTCTTTCCTGCCAGCTTCCCCTTGACTTTCTGGAGAAGCCAGCAGGGAAATTTGCAAATGACAATTGCAGGATTGCAGGCGCTGCAACTAGTCATAAATGCAAACCGATGACCAGGTATCCTGATTGTGATCACATGACCACATGGGTACTGGGACAGCCAGAACTTAGAGGACAAGTTGCAGTTGAAAATCACAGTTATGTTAATAACCATAAAGGTGAGCTGGTTGCCAAGCGCCCCAGATGCGATCAGGTGACCATGGAGGGTGCAGACATTGTAACTTCAAAATTGTGTCGTAAGTAGCATTAGGAGGGGTCCATCGTAACTTTGAATGGTCATTAAGCAACTGGTCATAGGAAGACTGCCTATAGTTGAGATAAAGTAAGCTTAACGTTTACCTAATCTACACACAGGTTGTGAATGTTTTATCTTACTACATAATTAGAACGTTTTTGCTTTGGTTTGCAAACGTGCAAAACAGCAGATGAAGAACAAATTGCATATGAGGGTGACTTAAAAATGTTCTTTGCTGTTTCTCCCCAGAAAACCGTGGACTGCATGACAACTATGTCAGTGCCTTCCACACTTGTGAAATGTCTCTATCTGTTTTTTGACCTTCCACATGTGCCTGAGGTGGCCGGCGGAGCCCAGAATGAATTGCCTCTAGCGGAGCGAAGAGCGCTGTTGCAGAAAGTATTTGTGCAGGTAAGTGCACGGCAGCGATAATACATTTTAAATGACATTTCTTTACAAAGAGATTGGGTTGGAGGATGGCGGCTCTTAGAATATTTTCAGAACGGCAGGCAGTGCGTGTTAAAATGAAAAACCAGGTTAGGTCAGATAACCATATAGACAATCTATCTGCGAGATTGCTAAGAGTCGACACTGACTTGATGGTACATAAACAGTCAATGAACGTGTGTGTGTTTGTGTGTGTGTAAGTGTAAAAATCCCTTCTGACCCCTAAGGGTAGTACACGTCTTCTTCAATTTCAGAGGCTTAAGAGTTTAAAGCAGAGGTCTTCAAACTTGGCAGCTTTAAGACTTGTGGACTTCAACTCCCAGAATTCTCCAGCCAGCTATGTTGGCTGGAGAATTCTGGGAGTTGAAGTCCACAAGTGTTAAAGCTGCCAAGTTTGGGGACCCCTGGTTTAAAGGATCTTCACAGTACACAGATGCACACATCCAGGGGTGGGCTTCAAAAATTTTAGCAAGGGGTTCTCTGCCCAGTTGCTGGGTGGGCGTGGCCAAGTCTGCTTCCTACATCACGGCAGTGGGGGGACATTTTTGCCCTCCCTGGGCTCCGGAGTCTTTTTTCGAGCCTCTGGGAGGGCGAAAACGGTCTCCCCAGACTCCGGAGGTCGTCTGGAGGCTGGAAACGGGCCCGTTTCTGGCCTTCCCAAACTTCCAGTAGGCCATTTTTCACCCTCCCCGAGCCTCCACACACACCCTGCTCTTCCCTGCATCCAAATGGGCCATGTGGGGACTCCTGAGAGGGGTGGGGTGGGGTGGGTGGGGCCAGCCAGGAGTGGGATTTGGGGGTTCTCCGAACTGCACAGAATCTTAGCTAGAGGTTCTCCCGAACCCCTGCGAACCCTCAGCAGGCCACTCCTGCACACATCTTCAAGCAAACTGGTTACTGAAAACACACACACACACACACACACACACACACACACACACACACACACCTTCAAGCAAACTGATTACTGAGAATAGAAACGACCCTAAGAATACAATAGCATATGAGCGTTGTTTTATGATATACGGTAGTTAAGCTAAAGGCGGCTACGTGAATTTGTTTAATAACTAAGTCCCTCCAAGGAGTTGTTCACACTTTCCTATTTTGTTCACAGATTATTTATTTATTTATTAAATCAATGAATCTCACAATCTAGTTAACCTGGGTGGCTTACAACAGCATAAAAACAAGGATAAGTACTTTAAAACATTTCAATGAATGGGTAAATTAGGAACCAGAAGATGAATGGGCTGGGAATGGAATGTTCTTTAAATAGTAATAAATGCTTATAAATGGTAATTGGTAAGGAAAACCTGTTAAGTGAATTTAGTATGTCTAGTTTAATGAAAAGAAGGACTAGTGGGTGACATGATAGTAGTGTTCCAATGTGTAAGGGGCTGCCCTAAAGAAGAAGGGGTCAACCTATTCTCCAAAGCACCTGAGGGCAGTACAAGAAGCAATGGATGGAAACTAATCAAGGAGAGATCCAACCTAGAACTAAGGAGAAATTTTGTGACAGTGAGAACAATTAATCAGTGGAATGGCTTGCCTTCAGAAATCGTGGGCGCTCCATCACTGGAGGCTTTTAAGAAGAGACTACAAGACTTCTATATACATACATGAACGTGGTAGGCACATACCAGGCAATCAATCAATCTTCAACTCTGCATGGAGAACTACAATGCAGATAGAACACAACGAGGAGAGTGATACACGAGGGGAGAGGGAGAGAGAGGGAGAGATGCCCTCTCATGGCCTCCCTTATATAGACATCATCTTAAAGCGGCAATAACCCTGCCGACTCATCCTCAGTCTTAAAGCAGCAATAACCCTGCCGACTCATCCTCAGTCCATCATCCTGGTCCACAGCCTTACAGCAGCTGGTCAGCTTTAAATCTTCATTACCGTGACATAGCGTTCAGCCTTTTTTTCAAGTGGGTTTTGTTGCCTTTTCTTTCAGATCTTAGTGAAGCTGTGCAGTTTTGTGTCCCCAGCAGAAGAGCTGGCCCAAAAGGATGACCTCCAGCTTCTTTTCAGTGCAATAACCTCGTGGTGCCCTCCCTACAACCTGCCTTGGAGGAAGAGTGCAGGCGAAGTCCTGATGACTATATCACGTCATGGCCTTAGCGTCAACGTAGTGAAATACATTCACGGTTGGTGTTTCTTTTGTACAGGAAATTAGGTGGGATGAATAGATAAAGGTGAAATTGCCTTTGCTTTGAAGATATGCAGCGGGAGGAAAAAGAAATTCTATTTAATAGGTAACATGCAGGGATGAAATCCAGCAGGTTCTAACAGGTTCTGGAGAACCGGTAGCGGAAATTTTGAGTAGTTCGGAGAACCGGCAAATACCACCTCTGGCAGGCCCCAGAGTGGGAGATTTTGCAATATCCTTCCCCCAGGAGTGGGGTGGGAATGGAGATTTTGCAATATTCTTTCCCCAGAAGGGAAGGAAATGGAGATTTTGTAGTATTCTTCTCCTGGAGTGGGGTGGGAATGGAGATTTTGCAATATCCTTCCCCTACCACACCCACCAAGCCACGCCCATAGAACCAGTAGGGAAAAATTTTGAATTTCACCCCTGGTGAAATAATTCTTCTTCTGTCCAATTGTGTCTGATGCTCAAGAGAATTCCCATAGAAGTACCTGCAGTTTTCTCATCGAGATTTTTCAAAAGTAGTTTGCCATTGCCTTTTTACCAAGGGCTGTGAGAAAGTGGACTGGCTCAAAGGTTACACAGCTGGCTCTGTGTCTTAAATCGGGATTAGAACTCCCGGGTTTTTAGCCTGATGCTTTAACCATTACCCCACGGTTCTCGTTTGAAGGATTCTTTGTTCAAATCTTATGTTCTCTAAAAGAATTCGATAGATCTGATATAGACTTTATTCCATAAATTATCCTTCCTGTTGTAAGAAGAACAAAGGGATGAACAGCAAAGGCAGTGGTGGGCTTCACATACTATAGCAACCAGTTCGCCCAGCACCGGAAATGTGACCGTGCACGCGCAAGTGTGCGGAGTCACAAAACACGGCAATTCTCATGCGTGCGACGTCAAACAATATGGCAATTCTCTTGTGTGTGCTGTCCGTGCATGCGTGTGACATCAAAAACACAGCGATATAGGACAGGATTGCGCCCGGGCAGGTGGGCGGGCCCACCTGCAGATCGCCAGTACCGGTCCACCCGAACCGGCTGAATACCACCTCTGAGTGAAGGAGTATCTCCATGAAAGGTTGAGCTCCATGCAAGAGATAGCCTGCTTGGGAGGCAAACTCTCCCCTTATTTTTCTTGTTAACAAAACAAGAAAAGAGTTGATTGTAGACCATAAGGCATATGGGTAGTCCTTGACTTACAACCATTCATTTAGTGACTGTTTGAAGTTACAACAGCACTGAAAAAGTGCCTTAATGACTGGTCCTCACACTTAGGATGTTGCAGCTTCCTCACAGTTATGTGTTCAAAATTTGGGCATTTGGCAACTGACATGTATTTATGATAGTTGCATTGTCCTGGGGTCACGTGATCAGTGTTTGAAAATTTGCCCTTTACCTTCCAACAAGCAGAGCCAATAGGGGAAGCCAGATTAGCTTAATGCAGGGGTGGGCAACTGTGGCCTTTTTACAACCTGTGGACTTCAACTCCCAGGATTCCTGAGACAGCCAAGCTGGCTCAGGAATTCTGGGAGTTGAAGTCCATAGGTCATAAAGGGGCCATATTTGCCCATCCCTGGCTTAATGATTTCATGATTTATTTAACAGCTGCAGTGATCCAAATATATTTTGGTTCAATTGTGATGTAAATCGAGGATTACCTCTATTACATCTAATAATGTTGCTGGATCCAGCATTCTTTTCATCTGATCTTATATCCTACATTTGAACCTTTGACCATGAACTGTCTTTTTTTTTTTTAGCCAGAACATAACTATGCTTTTAGCCTGCCCTTTCTAGTATCCATTCTTGAAATGTCATACTGGCCTGAATGGTATTTTAACTCCTGCAACTGTCTGCAGTTGATTCATTGTCAAGTTTGGCAAAGGTCCTTATGCTTTCATTCCCTAAATCTCCATGAGACAGAATAACATCAATTGATGGCTTGGCCTGTATTATATTGATAGATTATCTTGCCGTTGAAGCTGCTTAGACTGTGCTTGGTACCAACAATGTGACTTTTGGTAGAATAAAATTGGATTATCTTTTTTGGTATTTGGTTAGGAGATTCCTTTATGCAAATAAGAGATTTGCCAGTTTGGGCGGGATTGAGGTTGACATGATGCATTCTGTCAGCACAGCTATTTCCCAAAGACTTCTAAGATAATTTTAAGGGAATTTTTTTAGATAAATTAACTTTTATTATCATTTTTTTTCACAGTGAGCACATTGGCCACCCACATTAAAAATGAAATTCTGTTGCCTGCTCTCAAGAGAAAGTATATATCTACCCAAACACATACATAACACACATACACACATGTTATATACATATATAAATATATACCTGCACCATACACACACACACACACACACACACATTAATCGCTGTCTATTTTGAATACATAGCGGAAAGAGGAAACCTGAGAGTTCACAAGGTTGATGCTATATTCTGAACTGTTTCATAAGTTATCTGGTGTGGAGCAATGATGTATGCGCTGGTAGCCCTGTCACTCCACTCTCTGGATCAGGTCATTATTTTTCTGATTTGGCATCTCTCCATTTGCGTTGAGAGAACAAATTTTATAGGAGCAGTAAGTCTGGAGGCTGCGTAATTAGTTCAGTCAGTAATAATCCAATAACTTCTGTAGAGTTAGATTCATTGGCATGCATCCCAATACTGATGCTGCCAGCATCTGTGTCATCATTCCAAGACACTGGAATAGCTTGCATAGAGTTTTTAGGGTCTTATCGCCGGTTTCAAAATCTATATATATAAAAGTGAAAACCATTCACACAGTAATCACAAAATCTCCAGAACCGTAAATCCTACAAACTTGAAATTTGCCACGTATGTTCCTCTTGGCTTCTAGGTGCTCACTAAGAAAGGATTTTTTGAAATGACCATCAGAGCATTAGTATTTCCTATATTATTATTAACACGCTCTGATGCTAAGGAGTTCTACTCCCCATCCCCACCTTAAAAGAAATCTGTTCCAAATCCAAAATACAAGCAGAGGAGAGGAGTTTCACATTCAGTTTTACTTTCACAGCAGGAAGCAGCTTTACTACAGAACAGTTGAACTAAGCTATGCCTAGGCTCCTTCCTCTCTCCTTCTTGCTCACACAGCAAATACTTGAGTTTCCAAACACCCCTCAACTCTCTCACACACTGACAGGATGCTAGCCAGATGAATACCGATGGATGCTGCTGGCTGGGACATTCTACTCCCCCTCCCCCTCTGTTCCAATCGCCAGTTGCATTATATTAACACACTCTGATGCTACGGAGTTACACATTCTACATTAAGTTTCAGACTGTAAGTGTCAATTTATCAAGCCTGAGCACATAGTTTCGTAGCGAAACACGGGCATCCAGCTAGTTGTTACATATAGCACAATCAGAGACAGTGCAAGGAAACCTCTCAGAAGATGGATTCCATTCATTATGCTAGGCTAGCGGTGTCAAACTCTATTTCATTGAGGTCCACATCAGGGTTGTGTTTGATCTTGGGGGGACGGGGTGGGTGTGGCCAGCTCGACGTTACTCGTGTTGAGGGTGCCTGTGGCTCAAGCACTCTGCCAGTGAAGATGGGTTCCTGCACTCCGTTTTTGGCTGCGACGGACTCCTGCAACCCTCTGCCAGTAAAAACAGAGCTTGAGAGGCCTGCATATGGTCCATTTCACTGACAGAGGCATCATGGGTCGGTCCTTTGCTGTTTCCAGGGCGGCTCAGCGGGCCAGATCTAAGCACCCCTTGGGCTGCATTTGGCCCCCGGGCCTTGAATTTTATACCCCTGTGCTAGGCCTGCAGGGTATATGGCAGTACTACAGTGGCTCTGTATGCGGCCCGTGGCCCATACATAGTAGACCACTTCTCTAATCTTCCCACTCAGTGGAATACCTGGAAACCAGTGGTGGAATTTAAATTTTTTTACTACCAATTCTGTGGGGGTGGCTTGGTGGGCGTGGTGTGGCTTGGTGGGCATCGCAGAGGAAGGATACTGCAAAATCCCCATTCCCATCCCACTCCTGGGGGAAGGATATTGCAAAATCTCCATTCCCATCCCACTCTGGGACCAGCCAGTGGTGGTATTTGCTGATTCTCTGAACTACTCAAAATTTCCGCTACCGGTTCTCCAGAACCAGTCAGAATAGCACCCCTGCTGGAAACCATGAGCATGGTTTTCTGTTCTGAGGTACAGCTGATGGACCATGTCAATTACAAGTGCTGCCATTTCCTCCAAGCTCTTAGTTCCTAACTACTATATGGATGCAGTCTTCAGAAATGGTTCTCCTGCAGCCTTATGATTTTTAGGTGAAGTGGTAATCACCCGCTTTTCAATACTTAGGAGTATATTATGCTGCAGGTTTTGGACCAGGGCAAATCTTGGACTGTGCTTTCTGAAGGATATATCTTTCTTCTGTGGCGCCCCATATGCCTGTTGTCTATCCCCAAAGATTCATTGGGCTGGATCATCAGTCATCTTAATTGTTTAATGATGGTCATACCAGCCATTATTTCTTTTCAGTTTATATCTTGTACTGACAATGCTATTATCACCTCCTGATAAAAATGACCCTCCTTATTTTTTTTTAATTTTTTTAAAAAAATTTTATACCGCCCCCTCTCCCGAAGGACTCGGGGCGGTGAACAGGCAAAATTAAAAACACACAATACAAATATTAAAATACTTTAAAACGAAATTAAATCTTTGGCTTCCCCAATTTAAAACCCCTTACCCATAAAATTCCCCAATTAAAAATTTTTTAACCCAGCCCGGCTTGCTGAAATAAAAAAGTCTTCAGGGCCCGGCGGAAGGTCCGGAGGTCCGGGATCAGTCGTATCCCTGGGGGTAGCTCATTCCAGATAGTCCATCTACCATCTGGACCTTCAGTTCCTTGAGCTGATAACGGGTGAATTAGCATAAGACTCCAGGGCTCTAAGAAGCCACAGACAGGGAAATGCATTAAAAGTGAGGTGGCAATCTTTATTACAGTGTTTTGCTCCCAGAGAATATACTTCACCATTTCATATGTGAGTGCCTACAGTTTGAGTTTTGTTGTTGTTGTTCCATTCCAAAGGTTTAACATTTTCTTTTCTGAAAATCTGCCTTACTAGTATTTTAGGCTGGGTTGTTGTTTTTTTTTTCTTTTCATTTTCAGATAGGCGCTTGTTTCCCCTCACCACCTCACAGGCAATTTCAAAAAGCTCACAGTAATCTATATCCCCTCCAAACACTGATTGTTCCTTCCTGAAGATTTGTCAGCATTAATGAACAAAATCCATTGAGCCTTAGCAAAATTGGACCTGTGCCTGTTGACCATGAAATTTGGCTGTTGCCCTAGCTCAATTATGCTGGCGAACCCCATTTACGGTTCCCCTCAGAGATAGGGTGATGATTTTCAGTCAGATCCATTTCCCCTGAAAGCCATTTTTAATTTTTACTTTTAACAAGGAAATGATTCAGCCCACATTTATCCCTGCTTCAGTGAATCGTTTAGGCACACTGCTCTGCGCTCTCTAGGTGTTCAAAAGCCTTGGCCTTTTGTGGGAGCAGAGCATGCATCTCTCTGAAAATGTAGCAACTGTTGGATGGTTACAATTTTAGAAGGAAATGTTTTCCAGCTTTGCAGCAGAAAATTGCCTACCGTATTTTTCGGAGTATAAAATGCCCCTTTTATTCCCCTAAAAGTGGCTGAAAATTTAGGAGTGTTGTATAGACCCAATAAGAGTGTTTTTGGGCTCCCAAGCTCCGCGTGTCATGTTTTCGCCCTCCCAGGCCTCCAGAAGCACTCTGCAGGCCAAAAACGGGCGCGTTTTTGGCGAAAAGGGGCCCGTTTTTGGCAAAAATGGGCCATGCTTCTGGGGGCCTGGGACGGTGAAAATGTGATGCACGCAGGGCTTGGGAACCCAAAGACGGCCCGTTTTTGGTGAAAACGGGCTGTGCAGAGCACTGCAGAGTGCTTCTGGGGGCCTGGGAGGGCGAAAATCTGACACGCGGATGCCAAAAGCTATTTTTTTCTTTTCCTCCTGTAAATTTAGGTGCGTTTTATAATCCGGTGCGTTTTATAGTCCAAAAAATAAGGTACATATTGGATCACAGAGATTACTCTTTTCACATGAATTAATGAAACGACCAACACTTGTGTGTGTGTGTGTGTGTGTGTGTGTGTGTGTGCACGCGCACGCACCCATTTCAGTTCAGGCTGGGCCGATATAAGTTGTATCTTTTTACAGGATACCACTTTGCGGGCTCCAATCTGGGCTGGTCACCGGGACGTGAGGTTTTTATCTTCCAAGCTTTCGGACTCATGCTGAAGCCCATCCTCAAGGAACTTCTCTGTAGCAGAGAGTGTGCTGTTCTGTGTGTGGTATTTATAGGGCCTGTGTGGGTTTTAGATATTGATCGGGGGTGTGTTGATGGATGGCTTTTAAGTCATTTAGTTGTCCTTTCACTTTTGTCATTTGTTGAGCTAGTCTCCACCATTAATTTTTGACATTGTATTTAGATGCCAGACTTACATTTTGATTGGATAATGTTATCATTAGGCCAGTGTGTGAGTCACATTATTACTTATATGTGTGTGGCATTACTAATACTTGTGTGGCATTAAGATCACAATGAAGGACATATTGTTTTCTCTGTAACTGCAGTTCAGATCAGTTCAGCTCTGTAACTGCAGTTCAGTTCAACTGCTTGCACGCAGTTCAAAGACTTCTAGTATAAATGCCGAGACAATTGTTCAGAAATTTGAAAATACAGAAAACAACTAATCAATAGGAGTGCTGATTTACCACCAGTTTATCAAGTATTTGTGAGGTGAGGGTTGGCAGCACAAGGAAACAACAGCCAATGACTTAATAGCCAGCCATCATCACCCCAATCAACTACTAAAAAGCCATACACAACCAGGCACCCTGTAAATACCACACACAGAATAGCCGAAAGGACACATTCTGCTAGAGAGAAATTCCCTGAGGATGGGCCCCAGCACAAGTCTGAAAGCTCGGAAGACTAAATCTCTGGTCCCAGTGACCGATCCAGATTGGATCCTACTGAAAACAACTTGTCATGTCTGTGGAAATGAAGGAGATGATTGTGCAATTGCCTTTAGTAAAGAGTAAAGTTTTCAAATTCATATTTGAACCTGTACAGCTGTCTTGGTTTGTAACATAACTATGCTGCAAATATTTAGATTTCCACTGGATGGCAGCAATGAGGTTTTTTCCCCCCTGCCATCTGCTGGTCACATCAACTTTTTCAGTCCAGATATGGGAGACTTATGTCTTGCTTCTTTCCTAGCATTCTAAAATGAGGAAATTATGTGAACGATGCAGCATCTGTGTTTCTTTCTTTATATACGGGAAATAACCTTAACTGATTATTTGTACGTCACTTAACTTGAAATCTGATACAATCGTTAAAATTACCTCAGAGTGAGTCCTTGAGCATTTCCAACATTTATTATTTGAAAACATTTTTTTTTTCTTTAATATGTTTTCAGAAAAGGAATGCCTCTCAACGTGTGTTCAGAACATGCAGCAATCGGATGATCTTTCTCCCTTAGAAATAGTTGAAATGTTTGCTGGGCTGTCCTGTTTCCTCAAAGATTCCAGTGATGTGTCTCAAACGCTGCTAGATGATTTTAGGATATGGCAAGGATATAATTTTCTTTTTGATCTTTTACTCAGGTATGCAGATCATGTTTGTAAGTATATCTTCTTGCTTAAACGAGGCACCTTACCAATGTATAAATATTGTAAGTAAAATATTATTGTGAATATGCAGGTGAAAAATTCAACCTTCTTATTAGGCTATATTAAAGTAGTACTATCCCACAGAGACTGTTTTAGCTTCTAGTTCTAATTCGATTAGAAATAGCCAATAGAATGTTCTATCATCAAATTTTTTTGATACGGAGTAATTTTAACATTGCTTCTTTGCAATAGTGGCGAACATCTGTAGCTCTGGTGTAGGATGAGAATGGAGGTTCATTCTCCGAGCTGTGGGTTGGTTTCCAAACGTTTCGTTACCAAGCTAGGTAACATCTTCAGCAGAATTCAGGGAATTCAGAAGGACACCAACACGGATATTCCCTAAAGTCCCCTGAAGATGTTATCTAACCTATTAATGAAAGGTTTGGAAACCAACCACAAGTTCAGAAAACAAACCTCCATTTTTATTGTCTATGGAGATTCTCAGTCATCCAGGTCATGGTAATCTCAAAGATGCTTTTTCAAGAGGCAACTGGACTTTCTGGTTTTTCTTTGAAGACGTTTTGCTTCTCATCCAAGAAGTTTCTTTAATTTACTTCACTTTATTTTATTGTCATTGCGCCTTGTACAATGAAATTAAATGCCAACTTCAGTGTACATTGTAACTATAAAAATAAAACACAAACACATTTTGCATTCTATACAATTGAATTGAAAACCCCTGATACTGCATTAATATTTATTTATTTATTTTATTTATTTTATTTGATTTCTATACCGCCCTACTCCCGAAGGACTCAGGGCGGTGCAAAGCCAAACAATAAAACAAATACATACAAAATTTAAAAGTAGAATAAAATCAAATTAAATATTGCACTGTACAGTAGAATTCAATATAGTTACTGCTCTGGGATAGAAGCTATTTTTCAGCCTATTTGTCCTTGTTTTTATTGTCCTGACTTCCGGTGGGCCCCGAAGGCCTGAAAATCAGCTGGCCGGTGCACGCATCTGCGCTGGAGCTGAGCTAGGGCAACGCTCGCGTGCCTACAGCTATGGCTCCGCGGGCCACCTGTGGCAAGCGTTCCACAGGTTTGCCATCACTGGCCTAATCTGAAATAAAGCATTGATAATAATTCATAAACTAATCTAGATTTTTTTGACTGGTGAACCCATTTCGATTACCTTCTTTGGTAAGGACAGTAACCAGTATTTATTTATTTGAGAATATCAAAATCTATCTGATATCGTAGAGTTAACCATCATGCTTTACTTTTTGTTTTTAAGTACTTACCTTATCGTTCTAAAATTCTGCAATATGGTACGGCCCTAACATGATAAAGTAATTTGTGTAACCACTCCCCAATAATAAATAAACCAAATTGTTTCAATATGATTATGGTTGAAGAAAAATATATCATCATCTTCGTTTAATGAGCCCATAATCCCTTGCGGGCTGGAGTCTGGGCAACTGAATGGAGCTAGCAGAATGTTTACTGGCCGGATGCCCTTCCTGACTCCAGTGCGGAGATTTGTTCAGCAGATATATTCCCATTGTGCCCACAGAGAGAAATATCTGCCTCTACCTAGGATCGAACTCACAGCCTCCTGATTATGAAACGAGAGCTCCACCTCTAGGCCACCGCACCACTCTGGTTGAATAAAAATATATAATGTTAAATATTAATAATTTTAATCTATAAATCCAGAGAAGGAGGACCACAACAACTGCTCATTGTGGCTTTGTGTAGATAGAATGGGAGCATTGACAAAACTCGCTCACTAGTTTATGGTAGTCTTAGACTGGCGTGGCTGTAAATCTAAGCTCTCCAGATTCTCAAAACCCTTTTTCTAGAATTGCTTATTCAGCAGTAGACTCTCAATCATGACTCAGCCACTGTAGATACTGTATTGCAGTCAAGAAGGAAACCGACTACAAGCAATTTACTTATTACTGCAGTATACACCAAACCTTTATATACTGTATACCAGGGCTTCAGCATTTGGGCACTTTTGTCCTGCCTTTCTAAGTTAATGAATATTTGGACATTCTCTTAAAGGTCAAAAAAGGCACTGGGGATTTGTTGTTACAAAAGTTTTAGCTAGTCTATGAATATCCCTGATATGCCAGCTTTGTAACAGTCTGTGTCTTATCTGAATTTCTCTTTTTTCCTATTTAACTTAATATCTATATATTCCCCCAAACAATTTGTGGTTTTTTTTTAAAAAAAATGAGACATAGCTCCTTCCTTGTATTACAACACTGCCAAGTTGTGGCACTAACAAGATGAGATAATTTTATGGTGTCAGTAGTAACTCCACTCCTCCATACTGACACAGTACATTAATGAAAACCCAGATGAATTTAATTTGTATATTCTTGTGAATCAATTCCCCTGTTTGTCCAAAAAGGTTTCCCTCAATGTCTGATGGTGATATAGGGGCAGTTTTCATTGCAAATGCTTGTGAAATAAATACAGATATTTGCTGCAAATAAAATGTGAAGTGTTTGGAATAGGAAGTTACGTTTAATTTGAAAGAGCATAGAGGGAAAGGAAGAGAAATTACTTAAAGGTAGATGGTATTATGGAATATATAGCCCACATTATCTCTCTTACTCCCCTATTGACTCAATTAACATTTTCCATAGAAAATTTCATTCAGGAGAGCATGTAGACCAGGGGTGAAATGCTATCAGTTTGGACAGGTTCGGGCGAACCAGTGGTAAAAAATGCTACCGGTTCGGGCAAACTGGTATTTCCGATGATCAGCTGGGCGACGATCAGCTGTGAAGTGTGATTTATATTAGCTAGACTCGTTGGATTTCCTGCTTTCTAGCTAATGTAAATCTCATGGCACAGCGGATTCCCCCCCTTGCTGTTCTACTTACCTTTGCAGACTCGGAAGGCTTCAAAATGTTCTTTTTTCAGCGCTGTGTGGGCGCGCCTCAGACTTACAGAACCGGTAGCAGATTTCAGAGGATTTCACCGCTGGTGTAGATGTAACCATAGCTTCTGAGACAGATCTATGGTGTGGATCTGCTTAAAATGGCCTTAAGGTTTCTAAAAGATTCCGGTTATAATGAGCCCTGAACTTTAACTTTGGAACAATGCTAAATAAAATTGTGTTTGAAATCAACTGGTTTTATTAATTAATTTTATTGCAATGTTCCAGATTTCAATCCAGAGAAAGCCATGGGTTTTTGTTCAGTAAATGTATGTGTTTTTCCTGAAGGTTAGAACAAGCAAAAGAGGCAGAATCCAAGGATGCGTTGAAGGATTTAGTTAACCTGATAACCTCATTAACAACATATGGTGTGAATGAATTAAAACCAGCTGGCGTTACTACGGGGGCACCTTTCTTACTGCCTGGATTTGCTGTTCCACAACCTGCAGGCAAAGGTACTATTATTCTTTTTTACCTTATACATGCATAATAACATGGACAGCATATTGTCCTGGGTTTTTATAATAGTTCCATTAAAAAAAAATCTGTCCCAAGATTCTTAATCGTGCTTAAATAGACCCCAGAATAATTCATTTTTTATCCATGAAAATATTCCTTAGAATATGGTGCTTTGCTTCATAGAGAAACCAATTACTTATACAATCATTTTGAATGATTGCTTAAGCAGTTTTTAGAGCTTTAAATTATTTAAATTGTATTTAAATTAAAATATATTTGATGTATACGATTAGTCCGTGATCTTGGACCATTTGTCCAGCAACCAATTAAATTTACATCAGCACCGAACAAATAGTGATCATGACCGGTCCTCGGAGCTCCAGGCATCCCGGTACCCCTCATGCTTAATTGCAATCTGAGTGCTTGGCAACTCACCGGTATTTTCCACTGGTTGCCTAGCACCCTACAGTCACATGATCAGCCTTTGCAACCGTTCCTGCTGGCTTCCCCAGAAAGCCATTGGGGAAGCTGGCAGGGAATGTCATAGGTTGCTGGGGGTAACCCAGCAACCTCTCCCTTTGCATTCACTCCATGCTGCCCCCTCGTATACCCTTCCCAACCCTCAGCAAACCTCCCTTGCATCCATTTCAGGTTCCTGTCCTGCCTGCTTTGGAGAGGGCTAATAGTGTGTGTGTGTTTGTGTGTGTATGTATTACTTTCTCTCTCTCTTTCCCTCATAGGTCACAATGTGAGGAATATCCAGGCCTTCTCAGTCCTACAGAATGCTTTTCTTAAAGCAAAAACCAACTACCTTGCACAAATTATTCTCGATGCCATTTTGAATATATACATTGCAGATAACGCCAATTATTTCATCCTGGAATCCCAGCACACTTTGTCTCAATTTGCGGAGAAAATTTCAAAGCTTCCAGATGTACAGACAAAATACTTTGAGATGCTTGAATTTGTCGTCTTTAGCTTGAATTACATACCTTGCAAAGAACTGATCAGCGTCAGCATCCTCTTAAAATCCAGCACCTCCTATTCCTGTAGCATTATTGCCACAAAGACTCTGCTTAAGTTCACGCGGCATGACTACATTTTTAAGGACGTTTTCAGGGAGGTGGGACTTCTGGAAGTGATGGTGAATCTCCTGCACAAGTACGCTGCTCTTTTGAAAGATCCTACACAAGCCCTGAATGATCAAGGTAGATCCCATCCCCCACTTTTCCTCCTTTCTTTAAAATCTTCTTTCAGTTGGAATTTTTTTTTAAAAAAAACACCTTTCAATTATTATTATTATTAGTTTTTGTATTAACTGGAGATGCAAATTATATCAGGGGTGTCAAACTGGCGGCCTGCGTGCAGGCCACGCCCACCCCAGCTCCGCGAAGGGGGAAAACGTCACAATATATCACGTGATGGCAACATAACACCGCGAGTTTGACACCTGTGCTCTGTATGGTTATTTTGACATTAGTTCCAAGCATAAAACTTCCCCCAAAAGAAAATTTAGAACCTTCCCGTCTACTGTCAAAGGCTTATATGTGAAATATAATATTTAATGCGCTATGGCCATACCTATAAATTGTGTACCCTTGTCCAATAAGCTTACATTTTATACAGCGATGTGAAGCTGTGATATAATCAGTGCTCAAAAGCTGAATGATACACCAATGCTCATTTTCATAGCAATTTTACATAAGGTATCATATATAAAGTAATTTTGATGTTCAGAATTAATGAGCATAATAAAACCAAAGAAATACATTTGCACGTGTTAGTGGCAGAATGAAATGGATGTGTGTTGTGAAGGGAAAGCATATTCTTCTACTGTAGCTTCTGAAAATTGTTTTTGTAGGAGACTCAAAAAACAACAGTTCATTTGAAGACCAAAAACAACTTGCTTTGCTGGTTATGGAGACCTTGACAGTACTGCTCCAAGGATCAAACACAAATGCAGGTATTTGACAAATGATTGGTTGAAAGAAATGAGCAATAACTCTTAGGCGATGATGTTTTTAACTCTATCCTGGACTCCATGTTTATGTGGTTTTTTGAGGTGTGAAACCAATTGTTTGAAGGAAAAAAAAGTATTGGTAGCAGAATTCTTATTTCATTCGGTATTTTTAGTATTTATTTTTATTTAGGACATAGACCAGCATAAAACTAATAATATATTAATTTTATGCTGGTCCATGATTGAAATAATTTGGTCAAAATCAGTTGGTCGTTTTCCTTAGCAATTGCCATCTATTGCAAAAGGTAGATCATTTTTAACAAGGTTATAATAAAGTATTTCAAGTTTTGTGTTTTGAAAATGCATTCACCTTTTAAAAAGCAAAATAGTGTATAGTGTAATATTAATGCAGTATCAGGGGGTTTCGATTACAACTGTATAGAATGTGAAGGATGTGTGCTTCTGTTTTATTTTTATAGTTTTCTTATGTATGATATACACTGAAGATGGCATTTAATTTCGTTGTAACGAGGTGCAATGACAATAAAGTAAACTAAACTAAAATGGAAAACAATTTGGGTTTACGGTAATCCTTTCCCTCCCGTTTATAAGGCTTTTGAGATAAACAAATGAAACTTTATGTATCTGGTTACAGTATCTTGTATAATGATTATAACATTCTAAAACAGTTTAAGACATTGAAGCAATGAAAACATCCACAAAATAAATAAGTATAAACAGCAGTCGTGATGATTAATCAACTATAGTTGATTAATAGTAAAGCCAAGAAGCAGGACCCTTCACACATCCTGAGCCCCAGGCATAGCTTTACTATGTATTTGATTAGTTTGCTTTCGCTTTTGAAAATTATTTAGATATTTATTGTATACAAAGGACCATGAATTGTATTACATGGAATTGGAAAGGCCATTTAGATCATTCCACTCACTCCAGAAATCCAAATCAAATCGTGATTGTCTTAATTTCCCCCTAAACACCTTCACCATCTTTCTCTATAGTTGTTCCTAGTTTTTCAGTCTTGATGTTGGGATATTTTTCCTGATGAGCTAGGTCAGGAATCTGGAACCTTTAAACACTCAAAAGAGCCATTTGGACCCCTTTCCCACAGAAAAGAAAACACCGGGAGCCACAAAGTCCTTCCCATGCCTGACTATTTTTTGAGCAGCCACAAAACTAGCATATGTAGTCGAATTAAATGTTCTGTTTTCTTCTGAAACTTTTCTTTTCTTGGATATATCCATGGTTGGCCTACCGGGAGTTGAAAAGGTCAATAAATTGTGTGCCGGCAGATGTCGCGCATTGGCGGTTGTGACGCATATTTTGAGTGATGGAGCCGCAGCAGAGGGGTGAAAGAGCCACGTGCAGCTCCAGAGCCACAGATTGCTGACCCCTGCGCTAGGTGTATCTTGTCATGCCAATCATTCAACCTTGAACTACCTTTGTGTATTTGGGATGCAAGGGAGAAGGACCGTGATCTTTTCTATGTTATATCCTTTCAAATATTTGGAGAATGGTGCAGTATTCTCCCTCTAATCTTTTCTAAAGCCTTACCCAAATCCTTCACAGAATAGCTTACCTTCAAATCTCTTCACAGGATAGCTTCTAGTTCCCTGATCATTCCTGTAGAAGTTTCAGATTCTTTGGATGCTTCTTAAAGTAATGTGTCCAGAACTGTATATAGTACTCAAGATGATGGGGGAAGGGAGTGTCTTACCAATTCTTCTTCTTGTGCCATATCAGTCATTGGACATTGGCGATCATGTTGGTGATCCTATTTATCAACAGCTGCACAAAAAGTACTGCTGAGTTTTGCCCAAACCAGGCCCTTAGATTTGGAAGCCATGATGTTCTTCTTCTGCCTGGACCTCGTTTGCCTTCAATCTTACCAATGCAGCCTTATCCATGTGGAATAAAATTGAATAAATACTTCCCATGGTTTAAAAGCTATTATTTCTGTCGATTCAGGCTAAATTACATTTGCCCTTTGTTTTTGGAACCACATTATATGTCTGACCCATATTTTTTACCATCTTCTTTTCCAAGATTTTCACGATAGGTATTATTAGAAGCTATGTGTAGCCTATTTTATTACTGTGCATTTAATTTTTGGTTGCCCGTGTGAAGAATTTACAGTTGTTTCAAATATCATTCTATTGTTTTCAGCTAAAGCTATTTTTGTCTTCTAGAGGATTAGCTGTTCTACCCAATTTTCTTTCATGTGTAGATTTAATACGCATTCTCTCCATCTCTTTCTTCAAGTATTAATAAAACTAAGGAAGAATAGAAGGCCTAAGACCAATTGTGTGACATTTCCCCAAACCAAACCTGTATCTCATTCCAGTTTGATTAGGAGTTATTGATCAACATTATTTGAGTTTGGTTTTTGAGCGAGGTATTATCTTGTCATGCCAACCAGCCCAAACCTAGCTAATTTACTAATGAGAATTCATGGTGAACTTAATCAAATACTTCCTTAAACTCAAGATATATTATGTGTGCAACATTCCCACAATCCATTAAAGTTACCCAATCAGAAAAATGAGATAAGATTCATTGAACAAGATTGTTTTTCCTATAGACGCGTAAGTGGAAAATAACTGATTAACAAAATACATAGTTTTTGCCACAATTGCAATCTCTTTGAAGTTTATGATCTTTGGAAAAGCTGCTGTTCCTGATTTGGAATGCTTACTGGCATTTTTGAGTTGGCAGCCATTATAGATCATTATGCCAATTGATAGTCCAGTTGATGATGTCTTTGAATTTCATTAGTGGTATTATTGCAACTATTCTTTTTCACTTGTTTACATTGTAGGCATCTTCAGGGAGTTTGGTGGAGCAAGGTGTGTACATAACATCGTAAAATATCCACAATGTAGGCAGCAAGCACTGATGATAATCCAGCAACTGGTGTTGTCACCAAGTGGTGATGATGACATGGGGACTCTCTTAGGTTTGATGCATTCTGCTCCCCCCACGGAATTGCAGCTGAAGACTGATATATTAAGAGTACGTACGCAATTCTTATTTTTCCCTCCCACTATTTCATGAAATTAATCTTTCTGTTACGATAATCAAATATAATTGTTCGAAAATTATTTGCAAGTTTTAAAATCTGTTATATCAAAATATGTGTCTGTTACGAAAGCTTAATGATCCAAATAACAAATGTAAACCAAAGAAATAAAATCTTTAGATATTCTTGAAATACAAAATATCAAGTTTGCACAATAAATCTGAGAAAGATGGTTGAGTTGAGTTTAATGAATGTCCTAGAACTAGCACAGAAGACTTATTTCATTATTCAAGTGACTTAAGAAGAGTAGTTGCAGGACTTTGGTATGTCTCGTTTAATGAAAAGAAGGACTAGGAGTGACATGATAACACTCTTTCAATACTTGAGGGTCAACCTATTCCCCAAAACATCTAAAGGCAGGACAAGAAACAATGGATGGAAACTAATCAAGGAGAGAACCAGCTTAGCACTAAGGATACATTTCCTGACCATGCAAACAACAGAAGTTGTAGGCTCTCCATCACTAAAGGTTTTTAAGAAGAGATTGGACAACAATTCTCTGAAAAAGCATAGGGTCGCCTATTTGAGCAGTGGGGTCAGACAAGAAGACCGCCAAGATCCCTTCCAACTTCTTATTCTGTTATTCCTAAATAGAATATGTTTTTAACATAGTGCAGAAATGACTAAGATACAGGATTGGCTTTTGTAAATTGGAAACTCAGGTTGTGGAGTTCATTGGATGACTTTGACCCTCCTTCCAAGGTCGGTAAAACGAGGACCCAGATTATTGGGGACAATACGCTTTTACAAACCACTCAGAGAGTGCCATAAAGCACTACATAGTAGTATATAAATCTAAGTGATCATTGCTTTTAATCTGTCAGTGGCTAGATGCATCTAACAAATGCCCCAGAAACCCTGTGCTGCCTTATTTATACTGCCATATTTTAAACATCCACGTAGGCCTTGCTTTCGGTACTAAAGGAGAGCCATCGGACGAGAACCGTTTTCCGGAAAGTTGGTGGATTTGTATACATCACCTCGCTATTGGTTGCCATGGAGCGATCCTTATGCTCTCCACCCAAAAACGGCTGGGAGAAAGTGAACCAGAATCAAGTCTTCGAACTGCTACACACGGTGCTGTGTACCTTGACTGCGGCCATGCGTTACGAGCCCGCCAACTCGCACTTCTTCAGAACTGAGATCCAGTATGAAAAGCTGGCTGATGCCGTAAGGTTGCTCGGCTGCTTTTCAGACTCCAGGAAGCTCAGTCCCGTGAATGTCTTCCCCTCCAATACCCAGCCATTTCAAAAGCTGTTGGAAGATGACCTCGTCTCCGTGGATACCGTCTCGCCCACTTTGAAGCACTGCAGCAAACTCTTCATTTACCTCTACAAAGTAACCACAGATTCTTTCGACAGGTACATTGTAGACTTGTAACAGAGTTCTGAATATTTGGGTATATCTCATTTTGTGTCTGTGATGCTTCCCGAGCGTAGCTTCCGACAAGCATTCAGGTACGTAGGCATCTCATAGCCATGAATGAATGCAAATAGACATGTTCCAGGATCCAATCTGGGTCGGTCATCGAGACCAGAGGTTTAATTTTCCGAGCTTTCGGATTCATGCTGGAGCCCATCCTCAAGTAACTTCTCCCTACCAAAATGTGGTTGACATATTTCAGTATAGAGGAGTCCCCCGAGGATGGGCTCCAGCACGAGTCTGTTCTGACCTAGGCTCCCTTAAAAAGCAGGAAGCAGGAATGGGTCCCGGCAAAACTTCTTTGATTTACACGACTATGAATTACTTTCATTCACAGTCAGCAAGGTTTGTCCAAACAGTTTTTCAAAGGAATATTTATAAACACAGACCTTATCTCGTTTGGCAAGCTGCCACGTAAGTTGTTTCCAAATGCAGAGTAAGGAAAAACTTGGCACAGAGTCTCTTAAAGTCACGAACAGAATTTTCCACACTTGAAACTACCGAACGAATGAATTGTTTCCTGCAAAAGCCCCCTCCCCGTTTCCTCATCTTTTGTTTCCTATGGGAGGGGCCAATCATGTCCAAGGTGTGGCTTTACTCCCAAGTCGACCGTGCTTTCAGAGTTATTCTTGTCTTCTGGCAGCTCTGCGCATGCACACACTGGGAACGGGCTCCAGCTGTTCCTCTGCCTCGCTGCTGTCTATCTCCCTCTCTGACTTAGGCTCAAAGCCCTCGTCCGAGCTTTCCCCAGCCCCCAGGACTGGCCCATATTCCTCCCCAACCTCCTCACTGTCTGACTCTGCTGCCACCGGCGGGCCACGACAGAGTCCAAACTCGGGAGACTAAACCTCTGGTCCCGGTGACAGACTCAGATTGGACTCTGCATTCCATAGCCATTTGTTTTGGGGTCCTTGGTACTCTCTGAGCTTGGTTATTTTCTTAACTGGACGTTTTTGTGCACTAATGAAGTTACGTAGT
The DNA here is from genome assembly GCA_022577455.1 of Arizona elegans. NCBI lineage: Eukaryota > Metazoa > Chordata > Lepidosauria > Squamata > Colubridae > Arizona > Arizona elegans. Next base: position 6,057,140 of record JAKOOJ010000009.1, on the reverse strand, counting down.
ATGGTAACGAAACGTCAGCAAGAAAACGACCAAGCTCAGGAAACACCAGTTCAATCCTGATCCACAAATATTCTCTTCTATTGGTGTCATGTGTTTTAGAAGATTGAAACTCGTGTCACGTATACAATATTAGTCTGGAGAAGGTGCTCGCTCACTCACTTAGTGCAGTGCTCACTCTTTAAGATGGATGAGGGCCAAACGTTTTCTTTAAGTCTCCGCTCTTTACTGCCAATGATATGTGTGTAATCTCATTTTATAACTACATTGTATACACAATTTGCAACAGGGAATTGTATTGGAGAACGAATTTGTTTTTTTGTAATAATGATTGCCTGTGTTATCTGAATGTTGGTAAAGAAGAATAGGGGCTTCTGTAGAATAATAGTTGTGGAGCAGCAAATAGTTTTGCTGAAGTAATATCTTTGTGTTTGAAAGCTTAGAAGTGCCACTGTATATTTACCTATAGAAACATCATTTATTCATAACTTTGGATTCATACCCTCTTTTAAGCCTCTGTTTATTCTTTGCTTGGAATAAAAACAAGCAAACAAACCAATTTTTAAGCCTTGGTTTAAAAGAGGGTTTGTTTGCTTGTTTTTATTCTGTTTTTTTTTTTTTAAAAAAAACACAAATAAACATTTAAAAGCAGGGCCAAATTCGTAGTTTAAATAATATATGAGTTTTAAAGGTTTTTGGAATTTAAATAATGCTTGTTGGAACGTTGTCTTATTTTTACAGTATTTAAGAGCATTTTTGAAGCATTTGATTTCTGGAAGTACTGGTATTCCTTACAGTAGAAATCGATACATTTAAATATATATTATTGTACCGTAGACTGTTGTCTACACTTTTTTTTTTCATTGCTTTCCTCTTGATGGAAAAAAAAACTGAACTATAGTAGTCGCATTTTGAATCTTGATGCTATTTGTGTAGCATATATTGTGATATTAACACAAAGACTCAGACGTAGGGATAAAGGCAGGGAATATTTAATGTCTAGTCATAACAACGTTTAAGTATTCCCTTAGTTCTAAGCATATGTGTAACTAAATTATCTTTCACTGATGTTAGTTCATTTTTTAAAATGTCATACACTATATATTTAAAGTATTTTCAGATTTCTCAATAGTTGGTATTCTCTGATGATGAAATTTAAGGAATCTTGACTAAAATTGTTGCATAAGTATTTCTCTCTCTTCCCCCCCTTATTGTTTCCTCTTATTCACATCTTTCTACTTGAGCAACATTTTTTGAAAACTACTGTATTATAGACTGCTGTATTAGTCCTAATGATGAAACTGTAATAGTATCTGCTTGTACCATGTTTTTCCAAAAATAAGACCCTGTCTTATATTTTTTTTGAACCCCGAAATAAGCGCTTGGCCTTATTTTCAGGGAGGTCTTATTATTTTCGGGCTCTTGGAGCAAAACAGGGCTCCTCTTGCTGTCTTACCTGATTTCCAGCTCTGTCTCCCTAATCAGAGGAAATGGCGGGGACCCGCTGCGCATGCGTTTAAATATTTTCGGGGAGAGATTTTGGGGGGGGCTGTTATTTGGGGGGGTTGTTTTAGTGCATGCTCTCAAGAGCCCAATTGGGCTTATTATCCGGGGAGGTCTTATTTTCGGGAAAACACGGTATTACATGTACTAAAAAATGATCCTCTGTTATCTTTTCTAAAATCCTAAACGATCCACGATGTCACAACGGGAAGAAGCAGCTGTTAAGATCTCAGTCTAGCAATTCCTCCTTAATGCACGAATCACTGTTAAACAGGAATTTTGCTTATCCTTTATGTCTTTGAAAGCTTCCTATGTTTCGTTCTGTTTTCGTTTGTTGAATGTTTTGTCGCCTTTTCGAGCTCCTCCTGAAAAATCCATTTCTCGTGGTGAAACTGTAAAACTAACAAAGCTTCCGGCCTCCTGTTCTCTTTTCTAACTTCTTTCTGTCCCCTCTGTGTCTGTTTTGTCTGTAGTCGTGCTGAGCAGATTCCTCCTTGCCTGACAAATGAGTCTACTCTCCCCTCTCCTTGGGGCACACCAGCTTTGTCCAGGAAAAGGTACCGATCCTTTTTAAACAGAAGTTGTAGCTAAAAAGCTTGGGTTCTTAACCTTCCCCAAACTGAGACTGTGTCTTTCTGTGTCCTTCAATTGTTGTTGTTTTTTAAAACTTTCTCTGCAGTTAAGGCTCTCTTACTGAGTCCATAAAGCAGGGGTGTCAAACTCGATTTCATTGAGGGCCACATCAGGGTTGTGTTTGACCTCGGAGGGGTGGGGGCATGGCCAGGCGGGCGTGGCCATAGTGGGCATAACCAGCTCAACATCACTCATGTCGAGGGCACCTGTGGTGGCTTGGGGGGGGATCCTCTTTTGCTAGTAGTTTGTTTTGCTAGCACTCTGCCAGTGAAAACAGAGCTCAGGGGGCCCCCCCGGCTCCATTTTTGGCTGTGACGGCCTCCTGCAGCCTTCTGCTAGCGAAAAGGGTCACCTCTCACGGCCCCTCCTGAGCTTCATTTTTGCTGGCAGAGGCACCACGGGCCGTTCCTTTGCTGTTTCCAGGGTGGCCCTGTGTACCAGATCTAAGCACCCCGCAGGCCGGATCCAGCCCACGGGCCTTGAGTTTGACACCCCTGCCATAAAGCTATCATTAACATATCATTAACTTCTGTAACTGTGCTCCTTTTTTCCTGTTTTATGTAATCAGTCTGTCTGCACTTAATTTAACTGAAATATTTATTAGGGAGGGAGGGAGGGAGGTTGAACATTCAGATTATATTTGATTGGTTAGAAATTAAATCAGTAGGTCAGGCAAGCTACTCCTAACTACAGATAGTCTTTGACTTACAACCATTTGTTTACCAACGGATCAAAGTTACAACAGCCTTAGAAAAGACTGACATATTACCTGCCCTCGAAGTTACGACCATCAATAGCACCTATGTAATTGCCATGAAGCGGTATATAAGTAACTGCTATTGCTATTATTTATGTAACGACTGTGGTAATATGGTCACAGAATCAGGCCTGATGATTCACTTAACCATTTTACTTAGAGACTAAAATTTCAACCCCAATTTTGGCTGTAAGTCAAGGACAACCTGTAAGTTCAGTTTATTTCAGCGGACCTATGCTACCTATCCCCAAGTTTGGTCCAGACTATTAAGATTATTGAAGTTTCCCTAAATCTTCTTACAGTTTAAATAGAAATATTGCTGAAATTTCGTGAGATTTGGAAATCTTATGAAATGTCACCTATTGTTCTTGCATCTGTTCCATCTGTTGCATAATGGTACCAGTGGCATGAAAAGGTTGCAAGTCATACTTTAGAATTAGCTAAAAAGAAAATATTTTTTTATAAAATAAAAAGTTAGACTCCTCTGTCAATTTTGATTGTGCAATTTTATACAGGTAATCCAAAATTGGCAAATTGTATTCAATTTTTTTTTTTGCAGTTGAACTTAAAAGATCATTTATTCCTTTAGATATCACTATTCTTTAGATATCACTATCCTTTGGATATCACTATCCCTTTGAGTGCAAAATACAGTTTCTTAACTCCCAATTCTCAAAAAGTTAAAACAAAAAGTAGAGAACGGGACATAATGAAACTGATAAATTCTGTCTGACATTGTATTATATGATCTTCTATATATTCTACTTTCCTTCTACTGACAGGTTCAGTCTGGAAAAATATGAGTCCTGAGGCCCAGGAGTGTTATGGATACTTTGGATCAATGTGTTTCTGTTTAGAAAAATTAATGAATTCAAAAATGAATATTCATAATAGCTACATAATAGTTGAATGGGCATAAATTATTGCCTATTATTTCCTATTTCCTGCACTCTTGTTCTATAATATCAGCATTCAACCCCAAATCAGGTTTAAGTTAGATCACCTGTTACATAAAATCTGACATTAATTGGGATATGGATTGTCTTCAGTTCAGACCTGTAGGGAGTCATAAATATTTAGGTGAAAAACACGTACGCAAACCATTTGTAATTTAAATAGCAGATCCCTTAAATAAGACCCTTAAGCCAGTCTATGACCTTGTAAAACAATAAATGATGCCCCTTTCAAAATTTACAACTAAGGCTTGAGCCTTCTAATGTTGGGATGAGGAAGAAATTAAAAATATAACACTTTCAATCATTAAACTTTAATCTCTTTACCTCAGAGCTTCTGAAACTTTGCAGACCGCAACTGCCCATGTAGGATTGCAAAGGTAAAATGAGGGGCAAACTCTCGTGGGAGTTTTGACAGTGTTCCCACTTTCCCTGCACAGACAAAACTGAAGCTTTGTCCAAATGGGCGTCTGCTTTGCTTTATGATAGACAGACAGACAGACAGACAGACAGGATTCTCAGTTGCTTAAAACCTTGATGAGTCCCAATTCACAAATTTAGAGCCCCTGTGTGGCCAACTTCATGTAGCTCCATTTAGAAATATTCATTCATGTGGAACTTCCACTTCATTTATTTCTATTCTGCCTTTGTTGTTGTTGTAAATAACTCACAATGGTGAACATACCTAATAGTCCTTCTTCCTCAGATTTTCTCCACAACAACAGCAACCTGTGAGGTGGGTTGGGCTGAGAGAGAATGACCAGCCCAAAATCACACAGCTGGTTTTCATGCCTAAGGTGGGACCAGAATTCTCAGTCTTCTGGATTCTAGCCTGGTGCGTTAACCACTAGACCAAGCCAGAAAGTTTTTCAACAATTTTTAAATAAATAAATAAATAAATAAAAGTCTTCAGATGTTACCAATTGTTTTTTAAAAAGTGAGGTAAAGAAGTAGAGATAGTATTACTTTGAATGTTGAGTGTACAGAAACACCCTTAATAAAATGTATTATTTATCAGTTTATTTGTTAAATTTATTTGCCCTCTGTGGGGGCTAGTCTAGGTAACTTACAATAATTAAAAAGCGTGCGCGTGTGTGTGTGTGTGTGTGTGTGTGTAAGGAGAACATAAGCAGAACAGAACTAAAAAAAACAGAACCCACAAAAAAATAACAGTGAAAAAGGAACACCGCCAGTACTGTATGATAACCAAATAGAGCAGGGAGGGCGGGAAGACGGAGTCCGCCATCAATCCAGCAGTGACCGCCAACGTGGAACTCCCCCTTTTCATAAATATTTCTATATGTGTTGGCTTGTATTATTTAGTACTATTTTCAGTGCACTAAACTCAACATGTGACCAAACAGGGCAAGGGCCTGACCATCGAAATTATAGAAATTCAAAAAATGCTCTTGCTTTTAACCTAACGGCTGAAAGAGTAGATGCAGCGATAGTCAATACTTACTGCCACTTGCCAGTAAGAGGACACGAATAATCTGTTGGCTAGTTTTTTCTTCACCCACTTATTCCAGTCTTAACTCAAGGGAGTAATTGGCAAGTTATTGTAATGTCGGAGGGGAAGCGTTCCCTTGTCACCATTGGCTTCAAGTAAGCCAGTAGCTGATAGTGATGTGGAGGGTGAAATAAGATCCCTCAGTCTTACTTCAGTATAAAATCCCACGGAGGAATTTCATCTTGCAGAAGATGAGTTGCTCCATCAAGTTTCCATGTAGATGTGATTAATACAATGTCAGTGTGTCATTTACCCTAGAAACATCCACGTTATTGAAGATGCTAGTTGTTGGATAAGGGATGCACTGCCAGTCAACCATAGAGCATTGATCTTAAACGTAAGATGTAGATTGCCCTTAGTCAGCAGGAAGTGGATGTACACCACAGAGCAAACTGATTGTGTTATATTCATCCAGAACATCCAACAGCCCACAGACCTACTTGCTTCCTCTTGTCTCCAGTTGTTACTGACCATTTATGGATATTTTTTCCCCCTAATGGTCTTTGAACCTTGGTCTTTAAGAGCCCTGGTGGCGCAGTGGTTAGAATGCAGTACTACAGGTTATTTCTACTGACTGCCGGCTACCAGTAGTTCTATTCTCACTGGCTCAAGGTTGACTCAGCCTTCTATCCTTCTGATATTTATCATAAATATAAATTTATATTATTTATTTATGATTTATCATTCGGTAAAATGAGGACCCAGATTTTTGGGAGCAATATGCTGATTCTGTAAAAACTACTTTGAGAGGATTGTAAAGCAATGTGAAACGATATATAAGTCTAAGTGTTATTGCTATTTTTGTTCCTTCCTTCCTTCCTTCCTTCCTTCCTTCCTTCCTTCCTTCCTCCCTCCCTCCCTCCCTCCCTCCCTCCCTCCCTCCCTCCCTCTCTTTCTTTCTTTCTTTCTTTCTTTCTTTCTTTCTTTCTTTCTTTCTTTCTTATCAACCATAGTTTTCCTAGAATGAAAGCTTTGTGATCTGGTTTGGCTTTGTGATTCAAAACACAATTTCTAGTTTTCTCCAATATTTAATAAATGCTGACTATGTTGCTGATAGAGGCAAAATGGAAACAGAACGGTCCTGAAAACCTTTATGATGATGCAAAGTGCACAGGCAGAGATCAGAATCAGTTTGACGTTAATATGATGCCATCAAATTGGGTTCGGTTATTTGCAGAGCAAACGTATTATTTTTTGGGGGAAAACTGTGTGCTAATTCAGACAAATTATGGTAACAAAAAAACTACTTCAATATCCCCTCCCCTCTCCCCTCTCCCCCCCAAAAAAAGCACATAACCAAATTATGTCAGTGGTGGGAAGACGCTTTGTTTTTAAAATTGAGATATACACTACCTTTTATGGCTACAAGTCTGTTTTCCCATGTTTTCACTTAAAATTGGCAGGAATTGTTTTTAGTTTTCAGTACACCTCATTACAGGCTTTATGATGACGACATGTTGCTGAGCCCTGAATGAAAAGGTGATAGGACTGGCGTTTGTTTGTTTGCTTGCTTGCATAAGATTCTGTGACGGCTGCTGTCTGGTTTAGACATTATAGAGCAGTGATGGCGAACCTTTTCGGCACTGAGTGCCCAAATTGCAAAGTGCATGCATGTGTGTGTGCCGGAGCACTGGAAACACGAAGACCAACTGAGCAGCACGCACATGCCTGGTTTTTTTTGGCCGTTTTCAGGCTGTTTTTCGGGCCGTCTTTTGGCCATTTTCAGGCTGGTTTTTGGGCCATTTTCAGGCTGGGTTTTGGCCATTTTTTGGGCCAAAAACGGCTGGAAAATGGCCTGTTTTTCAGCTGTTTTTTCGGGCCATTTTCCAGCGCTCTGGCACCCACGCTGCAAACCAGAAGAGCAGCTAGTGACGGCACGTATGCCCACAGAGAGGGCTCTTGTGCCACCTGTGGCACACGTGCCATAGGTTCGCCATTGCAGTTATAGAGCTACATGTACAATAATATCATCTAGTATAATATGATCATACCCTGTAAAAAGAGGTGTGTAAGATACATTATTCTTCATTTTACAGATAGTCTTCGACTTACAACCACAGTTGAGCCCAGAATTTCCATTGCTAAGCAGGGCAGTTGTTAAGTGAGTTCTTGCCCCATTTAACGACCTCTTTCGACACAGTTGTTAAGCGAATGACTGCAGTTGTTAAGCCAGTCATGTGATAGTTACGTGAGTCGGGTTTCCCCCGTTGACTTTGTCGAAATCCAGCCAGGAAAGTTACGAATGTTGGTCATATGCCTCTGGGACCATGTATTCTATACAAATAAATTACTTTTGAGAACCTAAAGATCCTTTACCAATTAAAATGGATGCTTCTGCGGTAATTGGATCAAACTAACACAATGTGTTTTATATTATAGTTTCATATTCTGAAACAAGATTGCTTGATTATATATACCATCAAGTATGCGGCAACTCTTAGCAACTACATAGATAGATTTTCTCCATGATTATCTGCCCCTAAGTTGGTCCTACAGCTCTTTAAACTATGAAGATCTCATTAACATTGGTGGCCATCCGTTCTTCCCTTTATCTCCCACCTTTCCCATTATTAAGAGCCTTCTCCAGAGAGCTACCGTGTTTTTCCAAAAATAAGACATCTCCTGATAATAATCCCAATCGGGCTTTTGCGTGCATGCGCTAAAATAAGCCCTCCCCGAAAATATTTAAACGCATGTGCAGCCGGTCCCTGTCATTTCCTCTGGTTAGGGTTAGGGAGACAGAGCTGGAAATCAAGTAAGATGGCAAGAGTAGCCCCATCTGGCTCCACATGCCCCAAAATAATAAGACCTCCCTAAAAATAAGGCCAAGCACTTATTTCGGGGTTCAAAAAATACAAGACAGGGTCTTATTTTCGGGGAAACATGGTAGGCCTGCACATCCTAAGTAAGATAATTTTAGTCTTGTCATTTGTCTTTTGAATGAGAATTCTGGGTTCATTGTTCGTTGATCCATTTGTTTCTTTTCTTGGATATCCACGGTATTTTTTTTTCCCAAATAATTTTATTAACAATCATAAATGAAGAGAAAAGTACCAAAAAAATTTACATGCCAGTTGTAACATGAATTTTGATCACGGGACCATGAGGATGTTACAACGGTTGTAAGTGTGAAAAACTGTCGTAAGTCACTTTTTTCAGTGCTGTTGTAACGTTGAATGGTCCCTAAATGAATGGTTGTAAGTCGAGGACTACCTGTCTATGTGTTGTGTTCAGAATATAATGCACAGCATGGGGATGAAACGCAAGCTTTCTTTTCAATCCAGATTGATGGAAAAAAAAAATCCTTCTGTCCCAAAAGTACTTTTTCCAAAAAGGCCACCGGACTTTCTCGTTTTTGGTTTTTGTTTTCCTTTTTCACTGAAAAAGTTTCGCTTCTCATCCAAGGAGCTTCTTCAGTTCAGAACTGAAGAAGCTTCTTGGATGAGAAGCGAAACATTTTAAATTCAGTTGCCTTTTGGAAAAAGCATCTTTGGGAGAACCATGACCTAGATGATTTGAGAATATCCTTAAAACGAGAAGTCGTCTTGTTATCAGACAATATGTAGCTCATCTGGACTAGTTGACATATAAATTATTAGTACAAAAATATCTTCTGGAAAAAATGTTGATGCTTGTAAAAATAAGAGAAAGAGCAAGTTAGTATGGAAAAGAAAAAAATTAAGGTATTTGTAATAATACAAAGATAATTGCACATTAATAGATGAAGTGTATGATTATTTGAACCTGAAATATTCAGTCCTTAATTCAACTCTTTGGATAAGAGTCTAATGCTGCCATTTTCCCTTCTCGCCTTTAGACATGCCTATCATTCAGTGTCAGCAGCATCTTCAGTGTTTCCTTCCAAAAATGCCACGGATGCGAAGTTACACAAAGGAACTATACTACTGCAAAATCTGGATGCTGTTATTATCCATCCTGGAGCTATGCTAGCTATGCTGGATCTTGTGGTCTCTGTTGGGTCAACTACACAGCCAGAAGTGAGAGTCTTGTATTGCTTCATTGTGTATCATTCAAATAATTTCTATAAACTAGGGTTTCTCAACCTTGATCGCTTTCAGATGTGTGGCCTCCCAACTCCCAGAATTCCCCAGCCAGCATAATGCGAGTTGAAGTCCGCACATGTTAAAGTGGCCACTATAAACATAGTGAACTTAAATCTTAGGATATATTTACAGTCTGGGATCTGATAACACTGCTAGTTCAGTTTATTGAAAGAAAGTTTGTATTTTGCTTGGCACCTGGAACAACATGATTGCACAATGGCATGAAGCTCAGAGGAAAAAAAAGTTAATTATCCTATTGGTTTTCCCCAAAACATCTCCTTCCAGGTGTCCTATGTATTTTCAATATGTGCTGGGAATCTGAGTTTACCTGTGTTACTCGGAGCTAATGTCATGGCTGTTAACCAGCATAAAATTCCCATTTCTGATCTACATCTATTGTTCGAGTAAGAATGTACAGTTTAGAACAGGAGTGTCAGACTCTATTTCATAGAGGGCCGCATCATGGTTGTGTTTGACCTCGAGGGGACAGGGTGGGCGTGGCCAGGATGGGCATGGCCAGCTCGACATCACTTGTGTTGGGGACACCTGTGGTGGCCAAGTGCTAAGGCAGGACTTTCCTCAGACCTTCCCTCCCTCACATTATAATCTTCCTTCCTTCCTTCCTTCCTTCCTTCTCTTCTTTTTCCTTCCCTCTTCATTCTCCCTTACTTTTCCTTCCTTGCTCTCTTCCCATCTTCCCATCTTTTTCTTTGTCTTTCCTCTTTCCCTTTCTCCTATCCTGTCCCTTCTTGCATGCTCAAATGCAAAAGGGGAAACATTTCTCCTTTTGTTTTGTTTTTAATTTGTTTTGCTAGCCCTCTGCCAGCAAAAACAGAGCTTGGGGACACACACACGCCCCCCCCCCCAACTCCATTTTCACTGGCAGAGGGCTGCAGGAGGCTGTTGCGACCAAAAATGGAGCCTGGGAGGGCTGCACATGGGTCTCAAGCTCCATTTTAGCTGGCAGAGACACTGTGGGCCGGTCCTTTGCTGTTTCCAGGGCGACCCTGCGGGCCTGATCTAAGCACCCCACAGGCCAGCTCCTGCTCCCGGGCCTTGAGTTTGACACTCCTGGTTTAGAATAATAAGCAGGTAGGTATTCAAATACAGTATTTTTGCTTTATATGTTTATAGCATGCACTGGATCTCCAGCTTGCAGTGGCCAACATCTTGCAATCTCTTGTACACACCGAAAGGAATCAACAAGTTATGTGTGAAGCCGGGCTTCATGCTCGACTTCTGCAGAAATGCAGTGCTGCTCTTACGGATGAGGACCACTCTTTGCATCCCCCTCTCCAAAGGATGTTTGAAAGGTTGGCTTCTCAGGCGTTGGAACCAATGGTGCTGCGGTAAGTGCGAAAGTTTGGCTCAGTTCAGATCGTTATTCAGAAAGAGTGCAGAGAAGAGCAAGGAAGATGATTAGGGGACTGGGGGATAAAACATATAAAGAACAGTAGCTGGAAGTGGGTATTCTAGTTTAATTGGGTATGTCTAGTTTAATGAAAAGAAAGACTAGGGGTGATGTGATAGCAGTGTTCCAATATCTCAGGGGCTGCCACAAAGAAGAGAGAGTCAAACTATTCTCCAAAGCACCTGAGGGAGGACAGGAAGCAATGGGTGGAAACTAATCAAGGAGAGAAGCAACTTAGAACTAAGGAGAAATTTCTTGACCGTTAGAACAATTAATCAGTGGAACAACTTGCCTCCAGAAGTTGTGAATTCTCCAACATTGGAGGTTTTTAAGAAGAGATTGGACAATGATTTGTCTGAAATGGTGTAGGGTTTCCTGCCTAAGCAGGGGGTTGGACTAGAAGACCTCCAAGGTCCCTTCCAACTCTCTTATTCTAAATATTCTCAACTGGCTTCTCTCCAATTCTCTCCATTACTGTGTAGTTCCTAAAACTACACAATAATGTCAAGCAGTCACATGGATGCTAATGAAATACAGCTAGGCCGAGATCTATGACTGCAATTGAGTCCAAAACCTCTGTTGCTAAGCAAGACGGTTGTTAGGTGAGTTTTGCCCCCATTTTATCACCTTTTTCTTGCCACAGTTGCTAAGTGAATCCCTGCAGTTGTTAAGTTAGTAACATGGTTGTTAAATGAAACTGGCTTTCCCATTGACTTTGCATGTCAGAAGTTTGCAAAAGGTGATCACCTGATCCCGGGACTCTGCAACCATCCTAAATATGAGCCAGTTGCCAAGCACCCAAATTTTGATCACGTGACCATGTAGATCCTGCTGTGGTCGTACGTGTGAAAAAATTGTCATAAGTCACTTTTTTCAGATCACTAGATGAATAGTTACTGTATACGTAAACGATTGCAACTTTTCTATTTTGATTACATGATTTGCATTCTTTTTGATGGCAAAAAAGTACGCTATAAATTTTGCAAATAAGCAAAATAACAATAGAAGAAGTATTTTAGCTGATGTGTTTACATGTGTTTTACCTTGATTAGTTTCAGGTTTTTTTTAAAAAAAAAATCATTAAAGAGTTCAAGTGAAAGCCTTTAGATTAAGGGATTAAAGGTTACAGTTAAAAGCAATACAGAATAATCTGAAGCTTCTCTTATTTTCCTACTCCATTATTCTTTAGGGAATTTTTACGTTTGGGAAATCCTCTGAATTGTGGAGCCTGGGATAAAAAACTATTGAAACGGTATCGTGTGCATAAACCAAGCTCACTCAGTTATGAGCCAGAGATGAGAAGTAAGTGTTCAAATATTACAAATGCATTTGGAGTTCTTCTAGCACCTCTTAAAATGTAGTAATTCTTCGAGCAAAATCTAGAATGAGTGCTAATGAGATTTGCTTGTATTATTATAGAGGCCTTTTAGAATAGTAATAGAAAAAGGTGATTGAGTACAATTCTTAAAAATTGTTTAATCTTGGATAAGGAACCAGAAGTAATCTACATTATTATAGTGTGGTATCTCACTTTAAGCCTTTCTAGGGATTTTCATTGTCAGGTCTAAGTATTCACTTTTTGATAACAACTCCATAATTTAAGATCTGAAAGCATCTGTAAAATCTGATTTCAAATCAAAAATAGAATAAAGCCTGGATAATAATAGTATATCCGATAATTATAACTTCTATTATTGTAGGTAATAATAGAAGAGCCAGGTACCTTGATTGTGATTAAAAGGCTGACTGTACTATGGCTATATTTAGTCCAGTGTCTTTAATAGTTGAGGTTTACTTAATAATTTCTATTTCAGTACAAGACTGAGTAGAAAAAGATTTCTCTTAGCGGGAAGAAGGTGGCTAAACTGGATTTAATTAGATATTGTTGTGGAAATTAAAATACATTTGGATGCTACTATGTGTCATTAAGATATGCAATGATTGATGGGTTGATTATATGCTATCAAGTTGATATTATCTCTTAATGACCACATAAAATAGATTTTCAGTGTGAGAATTAACTAGAAGAAAAAGAATATCTTAACATTTAATTCACAACCCAATAAAACTGGCATGGGAAGGATTTGAGTCTGTTTCAGTGAATGATTTCATTGGAATTTCACGAGTTAAAATTTAAATGCTTTCCAATTATGTAAATTGCTTTTTGGTTCTTTTGTCTATTATGGATAGCCTTGACTTTTATAACTTCCATTAGCATTTCCAGGGCTGATTGTATAATCGGTCTAATCATTTTTAGAACCATCTAGTCCCGTGATGGCAAACCTATCACATGCGTGCCAGAGGTGGCATGCAACACCCTCTCTGTGGGCACACAAGCCATTGCCCCAGTTCAGTTGTGCTGTGCATGCGCGCGCGCCTCCCACCAGCCAGCTGGTCTTCGGGTTTCTGCCGCACATCTATGGAGGCGGGGCACGTACTGGGGGCACACGCATGCGTGGGGAAGCATGCAGGGGGCCACACGTGCATGTGCAGGGGGTGGGGCACATGCGGGAAAGCACATGCACGGGGGGCATGCGGGGGGACCATGTACGCATGTATGGGGGCAGGGCACATGCACAGGGGCTGCGTGCATATTGCATTTTGGGGGTTCAGGTGCACCTGAGCACAAGGAGCCTTGGTGGCGCAGTGGACTAAAGTGCTGTTAAGTAGCACTTAGCTGCCAGCTGCCTACAATTACTGGAAGTTCAAATCTCACCAGGCTCAAGGTTGACTCAGCCTTCCATCCTTCCGAGGTAGGTAAAATGAGGACCCGGATTGTGGGGGCAATAAGCTGACTTTGTATAAAAAAGAACACCGCTTAGGGGGGGCGAAAGCCCTACTAAGCAGGTATATACAAAAGTATGAAGGCTAGTGCTTAACGTGTTGTAAGCCGCCCTGAGTTTCCGGAGAAGGGCGACATATAAATTGAACCAATAAATAAATTTGGGCGTGCGCGCCCAGGCTTTCGGCACTTGGTCCGGAAAAGATTAGCCATCACTAATCTAGTCCATTGCTGGTAGCTCACCCATGTAGAATATGTGAATCACATTTTACAATATGTGGGACTTAACATCAAGCAACAAACCTATTTTTTCCCCCCTTTCTCCATTAGCTCAACATCTTTCTTTTTTTCACTATTAGCACACCTATTCTTTTTTACACCTCTTTTTCTTAATTTCTACTGCAGATAGTATGGTTACATCAATGGAAGGTCTTGGTACTGACTGTGTGTTCAGTTTACATGAAGACAGCCACTACAGGATTAGCAAGAGCCTTTTGAAGCCAGCTGAAGGAAGCACTGTGCCCCTGACAAGAGTGAAGTGTTTGGTTTCTATGACAACCCCACATGATATTAGGCTTCATGGATCATCCGTTACGCCTGCGTTTATTGAATTTGACACTTCTCTTGAAGGGTTCGGGTAAGGTCTTGCAAAATCTTTTATCTTAATTCATTGTTCTTTCATGGAGGTTTAAGGGCATGGTTTTGATTTTACAACCATAAAATGTGACACGGAAGGCTGCTTTTGATGTTACACATTATTCTGGAACAAAGTTTAAGACCACCCCAGAAAGCATTACTTTTTATGCCTTATAACATTCCCCCCACCCCACCCCGCTAACAGTGGCCCTTGTATCCAATTGTTAAGTTTGGAAAGGCACCTGGCGATCGCAGAAAGCTCTATCTAATTCATTATGTGGTTTACAGAAATTGCTTGGATTTAATTTGACACGTGATAACAGCAACTAAGAATTGCGTTTGCACAACAGTGGAAAAACGAAGAGATCCCTACAGAGGAAAATGTAACTTAAAAAAAATATTAGAATGTGCAGAAATGGATAGATTAACACTTAAAATTAAGGAGAAGGAAGAAACTGAATACTTTTTAACATGGGATTTGTTTTATCAATGGCTAACTAGCAAAAACAGAAGTTAAAAATTTAAAAGCATAAGAGAATGACTAATTGCATAAGGAAGGTTCACTAAAATGGATAAGCAAATAAGAATGGGGACAAATGTACCATCAAACAGACAGGTGGAAAGCAAATGGCAAACGTCTCCTGACATTTTGGAAATATTTATAGGAGGCGGGAAAGCTTTATTGGACCCAAAATATGTTTTCCCGCCTCCCATAAATATTTCCCGCCCAGAGTCCCTTGGGAGTTGGGCGGCATAGAAATGCAATAAATTAAATTAAATTAAATTAAATTAAATTAAATTAAATTAAATTAAATTAAATACTATTATTATTATGTGATCATTATTAATGTTATAAATATTATTGTTATGATTATGATTACTACTTCTTAAAATTAATTGTACCCAGAAATTGCTTTGATTTTTGATGTACTGGTCCATAAAGAAATTTAGATTGTGAAAGCATAATGTGAGTTTCTAACGTTTTGTATTTCACTTGCTAAAATATTGAATTATCTCCTTAAAATATATTTATTCCTGTCTTTAGAAAAAAAAAAACACAGGGAGATAGAATTACCTTGGATGTAATTCTAGCTCAGTGATTACACATCAAAATTGTGACGTCAATCCACAATGTGTCATTTTGCCATCTTCCCTCCAACACACACACACACACATACGCTCTTCTATTTTAAATGACGTAGCTGTTATCTGATTGATGTTTCCCACGGTTTGTTAATCATGGGTCTTATTCAAAGAACATGAGCAAGTACTTCATTTTCCAGAATGGGGACAAATGTACCATCAAACAGACAGGTGGAAAGCAAATGGCAAACGTCTCCTGACATTTTGGAAATATTTATGGGAGGCGGGAAAACATATTTTGGGTCCAATAAATGGAACAGTGATGCAAAACGATGAGGGAACATCATGCATGTGGGTGCAACTGAGAGGATGGGCGGTTATTTATCGGTTTTAAAGTGTGACAGTTTTATTTTAGGCTTTACGGGAAAATTTCTACCGTTTCCCCTCCCCCCCCTCAAAATTCAAGAAAACCATGCAGCCAATTTTGAGCAATTGTGGTGGAGAAGGTCCTCTGGGCAACTTTAAGCTTGGTGGACTTCAACTCCAAGAAAGCAAAGCTGGCTGGGGAATTCTGGGAATTGAAGTTCGCCAGGCTTAAAGTTGCCAAGGTTGGAGACCCCTGCTCTGGGCCATAGAAAAGAGATCTGGGGGCTTGTCTGCAACCTGGAAAAAGCAGGTTCTTCAATAAATCCATATGTGCTGGCATTCACTGGTTCGCAATTCCTATCAAAAAGCTGAAGGTCAAAGGCCATTTTTGTCTTTTGCTCCAAGTAGGAATTTCAACATTTGTATAGGTGTCAGTCAAACTTTCTTAAAGGTTTGATTTATGCGTTTTTAAACTTTACCATTTTATCCCCTTCGCTTTCTTCCTTTTATTTTATTTATTTATTTATAAAATGCATTGGCTGCCCATTTTACCATACATAGGGTGATTCTGGGCAGCTTACAGTTAATATACACAGTTGATACGTAGAAAGTTAAAAACAGACATTAGAACCAAGGATATTGGTTTATATTTTACTGTTGTTTTTTTAATTCAATAAAAATACCGTATTTTTCGGAGTATAAGACACACCTTTCCCCCCCAAAAGGGGTGAAAATTTAGGTGTGTTTTATATACCAAATGTAGCCCTGCCCACCCACTAGCCCCCACACTTTGGCCTCTGCCTCCCAGCATTTACCTCCTTGCTGCAAGCAGCAAGAAGAAACAGCTCCTTTCAGCTTCAGCACATCCTAATTAGCACAAGTTGATTGGATAGGCCTTCTGACCCTCAGCTGTTTTGCGGGGGCCTCTGCTGCTTGCTGCAAGGAGGTAAATTGCTGGGAGCAGATTTTTTTTTCTTGTGCTAATCAAGCTATGCTGAAAACAAAAATGAAAGTAAAGCAGGCTGTTTGCTGTTTGCTGCAACAAGGCAAAATTGCTGGGAGGCAGAGGCAGATTTCTTTTTCTTGTTTTCCTCACCAAAAAAGGTAGGTGTGTCTTATACTCCAAAAAATACGGTATATAGTTTTTTTTAAAAAAATCTAGGTGATGTACAATTTACTATGATATGTGGCTGGCTTGACAACCTGTGATTCATTCGGTCATCATTTCAGAGATATAGGTAGTCTCCTCCATTTACAATCACAATGAGGCCAAAATATCCCTTGCTAAGCAAGACAATTGTTAACGCGTTGACCCATTTTACCGCCTTTCTTTCCACAATTGTTAAGTGAGTCACTGCCATTGTTAAATTAGTAATTAGTGTTGTTAAATGAATCTGGCTTCCTCATTGACTTTGCTTGTCAGAAGGTCGCAAAAAGTGATCACATGACACCAGGGACATTGCAATCATCGTAAATACATGCCAGTTGCCAAATATCTGAATTTTGATCTTGGCCCACTTGAAGTATGTTGATTGCCCTATAATCAGTGGTGGGTTGCTACCGGTTCGCCCCAGTTCGAACGAACCGGTAGCAGCGGTGGCAGGAGGCTCCGCCCACCTCCCAGACGTCATCAAATACGATCTGCGCATGCGCAGAAGCTTCTGCACATGTGCAGATGGGGGGGGTGTGAGCGAACCGATAGCAAAGGTAAGTGAAACCCACCCCTGCTTATAATGCACTGTTTCTCCCAACTGAAGGTTACAAACAGACAAACAGGAGAATTTTAATAATTTATTGATGTTACTGTCACTGGTTTTAGGCCCAGATAACTTGCAAAAGAGCTAGCTTTTGATCTAATTTACTGTAGATATTGTTGATTTCCTTTATTGTTCAGAAACTGTTCCTAATCCATTCATCTCTTTTTTATAGTTGCCTGTTCTTACCTAGCTTGGCACCTCACAATGCACCAACCAATAATGTTGTTACTACAGGACTGATTGATGGCACTGTAGTCAGTGGAATTGGAAACGGTGAGTCCTTGACTGTTGTCCACTTAAATCAGGGGTGGGAAACTGTGGCCCTTTTATGACTTGTGAACTTCAACTTCAACTCCCAGAATTTCTTTAACCAGCCATAGCGGCTCAGAATTTCTCAAGAGTTGACGTCCACAAGTCATAAAGGGGCCCCTATAGTTCCCCACTGGCTTGCTTAGATAGATGTGCTTTGTGCATTGTTTTCTGAGAGTAGCAGTGTGATATCTTAATTTTTACATTTGGTATATAACAGGGGTGTCAAACTCGATTTCATTGGGGGCCGCATCAGGGTTGTGTTTGACCTCGGGGGGCTGGGATGGGTGTGGCCAGCTCGACGTCACTCAGAGGCACTGTGGGTGCCTCTGGTGGCCTGAGTGCTCTGCCAGCAACAATGGGCTCCTGTTCTGCCCCAGCTACGGACCCCAAAGAATGCAGCACACACAAAGTCCGTACAAACCTTAGTTTACTAATTAAGGACTACTAATTAGCTTTTTTAGTAGTTGTTCGAAAACAAGTACAGTTTAAATCAGTCTTTTCTGAACAAGGGGTAACAGCCGACAATCCAAAGAATAATAACTCAATTCTGAGGCACAGTATTTCAGATTCTGTGGTTGGCAGAATGCCCAGAAGCAATTTGCAGGAAAACTGATGAGATAAACAAAAGCCGAATCAAATGTTTCTGGAATCAAGACGTGAAGGAATATGAATGAAGTTGTTTCTTGCAAATTGCATCAGTCGTCATCCTTCCTTAAATAGGCTAGGGGAATGGCCAATTAGCCCCAAGCCTTACTCTCGAGGAGACCTCCTCCTGAGGAGCCACTCCTGCCTTTTAACAGCTCTGCGGGCTGGTGCATCAAGAAGAGGCTCCTCCTCTTCTTCCTCTTCACTTATGGGAGCTTCTGGAGGTTCTGAAGGCCCTGGCTGAATCCCCGCCTCTGGCACCACATCTTCTCCAGTCTCCTCATTGTCTGACTCAAGCAGCAGTTGCACAGGCTTCTGGCACGGCACCACACCAGCTCCTCGCTGTTGGAATCAGCTACTAACTGCACAGGCCACTGACAAGCCACAACAGCTCCTGAACTTCGTTTTTGGCTGTGACAGCCTCCTGCAACCCTCTACCAGCGAAAACGGAGCTCAGGAGGGCTGCTTCAGGCTCCATTTTCGCAGGCAGAGGCACCACAGGCCGGTCCTTCACTGTTTTCAGGGCAGCCCTGAGTTTCACACCCGTGGTATATAACCTCATACTGGGACCTGTAAATTTACCTTTGTGTCAGGATAGTATTTTTTTTAACAGAATGACCTCTTGATGACCCATTTTTGGTTAAATTTTTCATGAAGGCAAAATGCCAGTGTTCCATTATATTGTGAGAATCATAAGCAGAGAAAAGTGGCAGAAAAGTTACAGCAACTCAATTTAACTGATTATTAGAGCGTAGCTGAATCCTCAAACAATTGGGTGAACCATTTAATGTAAGGATTTTATGTGATGTAAATCACCGGAAGCCTGTAGAAAATGGGTTATAAATAAATGAAAAGAAGGAAGGGAGGAAGCTTTTAGTACATTGTGTCAGCATTTCCCTTCCCTTTATACACTAAGAAAAAAAGAGGAAATAATATAGGAAAATGTTTAGAAATTGGCTGCAAACTATCGAAACAAATAACAAGTATCATAAACTTTTTTGTGATTGAATATATATCACTTCTTTATTTACTATTCAATAGCAATCACAAAGTTTGGCCAGATGCATTAATGAATTACTTAATTTCATGTCCTTTCATATTTTATATTTGTTTGATGTGAATAAGATTTTTATACTAATTTATTATTATTATATGATCATGCACGAGTAGCCCACTATGCATGATGACTGAACATGCATCAGTAAAATGGATGCACTTTTGAAAGAAGTTACCTACTAAAGCAGAATTAGATTTTTTTAATAAGTAATATTTTTATTTTTTACCTCTTCCAGAAATTCATAGGATCCAGCTGTGTAGACAGCTGCAAGATTAAAATATTCAACCTAGATATGTAAAGAATTTGGAGAAAGAGTTATGTATTTTTTGGAGTATAAGAGGCTCCGGAGAATAAGTACCTTAGTTTTGGGGGAGGAAAATAAGAAAAAAAAATTACGCCTTTGCCTACCAGCATCCATTGGTATTCATCTGGCTAGCGTCCTGTCAGTGTGTGAGGCAGTTGAGGGCTGTTTGGAAACTGAAACAGCTGTGTGAGCAACAAGAAAGGAAACAGCAAGGAGCCTGGGCGTGGCTTAGCTCAACTGTTCTAAAGCTGCATGCTGTACTGATCTCTGAAACTAAAACTGAAACTCCTTTCCTCTGCTTGTGTTTTGCTTGTATTTACTACCACGTTGGAAAACCTGCTTTTGGTATTGTATATTTACTTCATGTGTTATATTATATATACAGAGAAGTTATTGAATCCTGCTGAATCAGTTACTTGTGTGTGCTTTCTGGATGTGATTGCTGCTCCAAACTCTGACAATCCTTGCAGCAAATAGCAAACAGCCAGGTCAGCTTCTGCACATTATTGCAGCCTGATTCAGCACAAGCAGCTGATTGGCGGGTGGATCGGCCTCCCAGAATACCCCCAATCAGCTGTTCCAGGCTGCAGAGATTGCCACAGACCATCGCATCCTCCATGTCTCACATTTTTGGCTACATTCGGTGTATAAGACGCACCCAAATTTTCACTCTCTTTTAGGGGGGTGGGGAGTGCATCTTATACTCCGAAAAATACAGTAATCGCTAATTTCCCATCATTTTTGTTTTACAGGAGAGCGGCTTTTCCCACCTCCATCTGGATTAAGCTTTTCAAGTTGGTTTTGTGTGGAACATTTTAGCACAGCCCCAAATTATCATCCAATTAGGTTACTTACAATTGTAAGGCGGGCAAACAGTTCTGAACAGCACTATATATGCCTCGCTATTGTCCTTTCAGTAAAAGACCGATCTCTTATTGTTTCAACTAAAGAAGAACTGCTTCAGAATTACGGTAAGAACCAGCCTGTCTAGACACATTTCATCCATTTTTTTTTCACTTTAGGATAATCAAGCTTCATTTTGAAATAACATTCCTGCTCCAACAAACCATGATGGGTTGAATGGGGGAATAAGCAACGAGCTGGAATAGTTTTTAAGGCTTCTACAAACTGTTATTGTAAACCTGAAGTCTTAATTTGTTGAGGACCCTGAACTTGGCAATTGTGGAAATCGAACCCAAGTATAATGAAGAGGTTCTTCAGCTAATTTTTCCTTTCTGCTACAATAACTTAAAAAAGGTAGTCCTCAACTTGCAACCAAAATGGAGCTTGCCGTTCACAGTCGTAAATCATGATGGTTGTAAATTAGCTCACCCACATGGCTGACTCAATTTTATAACTTAATTTCCACCAAAAAAAAAAAAGTTATAAAATTGACTGCAAGAGACTGCAAATGGTTATAATCTGGGCCGGTTGTGCCAAGCGCCCAACAAGAAGTCTTGACCACATAGAGAGTTGATGGAACTTCAGAACTGGGTTGTAAGTACTCCTGTGGAAGTTTGTCATAACTTTAGCCAGTCGCTAAATGACCCAGTTGTAACTCAAGAATTACCTGTAGGACATTTGAGCCAAATGTAACTTTTTAATGTTGCTAGTAGTAAAAGTTCAATCCTTGTGATTCTCTTTCAAATGGCTTGCCTAGTAAATGAAAATGGATAGTCCATTAAAATTAACATACACTTATTTAATTAATTTTAATGTAGTCTTTAACTCTTATTCTTTTCTGTATCTGGTTCTTTATTGAGATGGTGTATTGAATACAAACAGTCAAGTGCTTAACTGCTTTGTATTCTGATTTTCTAATGTTTTGATTTGACGATAAATCTGAAGCCAGAGTACCATGCTCATGGTCTCTTATTTTTAATGGGGAATTTAATGGGGCATTACTCCTTTTTGGGTTTGAATATTGCCAATATTCCTTTGGCAACTGAAACTGAAACAGTCTTTTTTTGTGTGTGTGTCTTCAGCTGATGACTTCAATGAGGAGTCCTCCTGCTATGAAATTCTGCCCTGTTATGCTCGTTTTCGTTGTGGTGACCACATAGTGGAAGGCCAGTGGCATCACATGGTTTTGGTAATGAGCAAAGGCATGCTGAAAAATAGTACTGCTGCACTTTACATTGATGGACAGTTGATTAATACAGTAAAGGTAAATTCAGAGTCTATAGCATCTATCCCTTACTAGAAAATATATGTGATAGTATTTATTCTCAAGTGCTGTTGGTAGTTGCTTTATGTTGGTTCAGAGGTGCAATGGTTCAGTGGTTAAAGACACTGAGCTTGTCAGCTGGAAAGCTGACAACCTGGGTTTGAGACCCGAGCACCACGTAATGGGGCGAGCTCCCATTGCTTGCCTCAGCTCCTGCCCATCTAACAGTTCCAAAGCATGCAAATGCAAGTAGATAAATAGGTACCAATTCGGTGGGAAGGCAAGTGTTCTGTGTGCCTCGGGGTATAATCATGCTGTCCAGATGATCACAGAAATGTCTTTGGGCAACACTCCCTTGGCTAAGAAATAGAGACGAGCATCGCCCCCTAGACTTGGACACCACCGGACAGGGGAAACCTTTAGCTTTTGTATTGTTTCACTTCATGATATTAAGTTCATGTTTGCCAGGGGTTTCTGAAGCAAGCCCTGATTTTTGTCAAAATGACAAAACACGCACGGTGATGTCATAATGTAAGCTCTACCCCTTAGTACTTGTGTGCAACATCAGAGTCCTTGTATCATAGGACCCATGGTGATTGCTATTCATACGAAGAGGGAATCTTGCTTTCTGAAATCAATGCTACATTATTTGGTCATATCTAAAAAGATATTTTATGCTCTTTGTGCTGTTCTGTTTGGTTCCCTGGTCAACATTTGAAGAAGTGTTGTTTGCTGCTATCCTTATTCTTCAAAAAGCAGAATTGACTCGTGATTAAATGCATACATGAAATAAAAGATATCAGTGCTTAATCCATTTCAAATTGAGTGATTTAGAAGAATATCCTAGTCTGGAAAATCATAACACATTTATAAATTACAGAAAATCAAGTAGAACGCTTAAGCCAGTATGGTGGTCTATATAATAATATTGCAAAATGTTTAGAATAAACATTGTAGAATAAATAAAAACTTGATAAAGCTCAACTTAGTCTGAAACCGTTCTGGCATCTGGTTTGTCTAATTCATGTTAAAAAAAAATGCAAGGGACCAACACAGTGCATGAAAAGAAATATTCTAACTATGAGATTAACTTCAAAGAAAGTAAAACAGTGGCTATAATTGCCTAATACTGTAGTATGTTGTGCAATGTTGTTGTGCAATGTTGTGCAACATGCTCTGGATATATAAAAATGAATAAAAATGAAGAGAAGATATACCAAAACAAGAGTCATAATCATGTGAAATATGAGATTTACTGCGTGTCAAATTTTTTAGCTTTCGATTTCCATACATTAGGGGTGTTCAAAAGTTGTGATGTGCCTTGGGGATTGTAAAGATATTTTGGTTACTTTAATATAATTTAGATACTTAGTAAGTTACTTAGTAAGTAACTACATAAATATCATAACTTTTAAATATTTTGTTTGTTTCATTTGACATGATGTGAACAGATGTTTTGGTTATGCATTTTTGAGAAATGAAAAGTTTTGTTTGTAGTTCCTCAGAACTAGTAGGGATAAGCTTATTAGTAGTTAGAGCAACTTTTTCTGCCTTAAGTCTCACCCCACCCCACCCCCACCCCCATAAAAGCTCTTTACGTAAATCAAGCTAGAGTTACTGCTGTGGCTGCTAGAATTTCCTGTCCCAATGTCCTGCAAACATGGATTTAATAGCAATAGATTCTATTTGTCTATCACCATAAAGACAAATAGCTTTCATTTCCTTAGGATGTTTCATCGTAACAGCCCGTATTGGCTGCCCATCACTCCTTGCTGGTCTGAGAGGTTTTCCTCTGCTCCTACAGGGATTTGCGGATTCCCTGTGGTGCTCCGAGTATCCTCTCTTCTTTACCAACCCCTACAGAGTTGGCTAGGGTCTTGAGGGACCCCCAGGCAGAGGGATTTCGACAATTTCCACAGAGCCCCGTGGAATCCCATTGCAACTGCTGCGGCGCTAGCTATGCCTCCCCTCCAGTTAGTTATCCTTGTACAGCATGCAGGATGTTAGAAACAAAGCTAGACTGCATTAATCACTAGCAATCCATCCAGTACCACACACTTAATTCACAAGAGAAATAGGGGAGGAGTAAATATCCAAATTTCCCCCCATATACAATCCATCTAAAAAGAGCTTGTGTGAATATTAAAGAACAAGTTGTTTAAGGCCCGAGATACCATGGAATTGGGGACAAAGCCACAACTTGGGTTTTTCCCCCCTGCCTAGTCAAAATCGAAGAAGGAGGAATATGATTCATTTCCTTCACTATCTTTAGATAAAAAGTGGAAGAGGTTCTCCATGGTAATCCAATTGGGAGGAAACCTTGCCTCCTGTTACTCCTTAGGAGAGATGAATGATCTCCCTATAAAGTTACAGATTAGATGAAATATATCAAAATGTGTAACAGAGGGCATTGTAGGAAAAGAGCAGACAGAACTGGGTGGCAGAGTTAAGTGCATCATCAGCTTAGAATCATTATGATACCACACTCTTAATTCCAACTCCTCCTTGATTCCATTGAGCCTCATTTGGTACCAATTCAGTTTTGAACTTTAGTTGATCAGTTTCTGAGCCGCAGTGGCGCAGTGGTTAAGAGTGCAGTACTGCAGGCTACTTCTGCTGACTGCCAGCTGCCTGCAATTTGTCAGTTGAAATCTCACCAGGCTCAAGGTTGACTCAGCCTTCCCTCCTTCCGAGGTCGGTAAAATGAGGACCCAGATTGTTGAGGGCAATAGGCTGACTCTGTAAACCGCTTAGAAAGGGTTGTAAAGCACTGTAAAACGGTGTATAAGTCTAAGTGCTATTGCTATTCTTGTGTATTATGCTGCAATCTTAAAAATGGTCCTGATTTTTGTGCCTGACAGGCACCTTGCTCCTTCCTCTCTTCCACCATGAAAATGAGGGGGTGTAGAAAATTGTGGGTGCTATGGAGGTGTGTGCGGGAGAGGGGAATATAGAGAGAGCTACCTGTATTTCTTATCCTCAGTGTTGTCTGATGCCAAAAAAAAAATAAAAAATAAAAAATTCTCTCATTAAATACAGCTGAAAGTACAGATATGTTTATACAGTATATTCACTCTCTTAAATGCAGGCTTAATACATGCAGCTTTCATCAGATTAAAACATTTATAAATACATTATGTATATTTTTAATTGGACAGGAGCCTGAATAAACATTTGCTTTCCTTTCTTAGCACATAGAAATGTCAAAATAAGATGTATATGGTGCTAGTTGTATTGACTTCTTATGTACGCAGAGCAAGATAGTAGAAAATAGCTAGATGGTTTGGTGGCAGCCTATGGGGATTAATCATAGGTAGAGCATGTAACTTTATTTGTCTATAGGATAGGTATGATAGTCTTGCATTAACGTATTTTACAGTTTCACTATATTCACAGTAGCCCAGGAGGTTCAAGTTGTGCCAATCCACCAATAGTTAGTACAGTTTATGCCTATATAGGCACACCACCTGCCCAGCGACAGCTCTCATCATTGGTTTGGCGGTTGGGACCAACCCATTTCCTAGAAGAAGTCTTACCTCCATCAAGCATTAGCACAATTTATGAACTCGGCCCAAACTATGTTGGAAGTTTCCAAGCTGTCTATATGCCTTGTAAGTAAAAGAAATCCTAATTTAAATATCTTTTTTTTTAAATGACTTTTGACAATATATCTTTATTTTATTTTATTTCAAAAGCACAGTATCTTGATAGCATTTTGTAAAAGGGCAAGAAACTACTCCTCAAAAAATATTTTAGTTTGGGTTTCAGGATAAAAAAAGAGTAAAAACGTACAGAAGACAGTTTGATCCAGCATCTACTGCTGATTTTGTCAGAGTTTGTTGCAGCACACACAATCAGACACAATTAAATAATTCTGCAGGATTCAACTACGTAAGAAAACGTCTTTACTGTATATACAATACCATTGTAGGTTTTTCCATGTTGTGGAGAAGAGGAATAGCAAGTACAAACACAGCACAAAATGGAAGCACAAAATGGAGAAGGCAAAATGGAGGAGAGAGAAGCTAATGCCCTCAAGCTTATATGCAGAACAGTTAAGCCACACCCAGGCTCCAAACTGTCTCTTATGGCCCCATACAACAAATATTATGTTTCAGTTACCAAACAGCCCTCATTAGCTGAACTATTCCAGTCTATGAATATTCATACTCTGACAGATTTTACTAGGTGTAACGCAGAGAGGCTTCTGGGTAAACAAATTTGAAATTATGATATAAGTTTTTTTCTGAGATGATGTGGAAAACAAGATTTTGTAAATTATTTTTTATAATAATGACAATTTGATCAGTGTTTATCAAATAAACAATCTTTTTCCTTTTCTCCCTGAATTTTATCCCTTTCTTGATTTGCTCCTTGGACTGAGACGGCTAACCCATTCTTGATATTGGCATGAAGAGATTATACTATTTTTTTTTGGCCTAAATCTTAAATGTTTCTAAAGAGAAATATATAGGAATTTGATTGATATTTTGACCAAAGGTCTTACCAATTGCATCTGCTAGAAACTGTAACCCCAAATGTTTGAGGATGATGCATTTGGAAAGAGCAATATATAGAGATCAAATTTTCATAAAAATACATTAATAATTGTAGATAATATTTATATACCATTTTAGGGTACTTTTACATATCATGCTTACTGAATAAATGTAATCTTCAGGTTTAAATGATGGGCTTTGTGTGCTGTTCAAATCTGAACCAAAGCCCAAATTAATTAAAATATACATACAGGTATTCGTGACTCACTGACTGCCTTGTTCGGAAATTTTTCAACATTGCAAATTATCGTAACTGCTGCTTTCTATAATCACAACAACTGTCCTCTGTGCACTTCACAAGCAGCTTTCTACAAGCAGAAGTAATGGACAACACAGTAGCGAGATTGCAAGTTGCAATGTCTCAATTAACAACCGCTGTGATTTGCTTAATGACAAGTTGGAAGCTGCTTTTAAGTCCGGTGTGGTCACATGATTTTTTTTTTCACTTAGCAGCTGGGGCACCTAACTATGGAGTTGCCAGTCCCAATTGTGGTCGGGAAGCGAGGACTACCTATAAAACTATGATACGTTTAGGTTTTTCTGTAGGTCATTTGAATTTAGATGTTCAGATGTTAAGAATTAACCATCTAGGTTTTGCTCTTCCAGTGTGCAGACGGAAAGGTAGATGGTAGAAATGGGTGCAAAACAAACCCAAATAAAATAAAATAAAATAAAATAAATGTCCCAGGATAATGAGGCATGATCAAACCTGGGTCAGTCACCGGGAGCAGAGATTTACTCTTTCCATTCTTGTATTTCTTTTAGCAGTTCTGCCTTGTTGGGAGAGGACAATTAGCATTTTATACACAGTCCCTCTAATTGTAATTGGGCCAACGTGCTGCTGGAGCTTTGTTTTTAATTAGGAAAACAACTGAGCCATTACAAAGCAGAGTAGGATGAGACCAACTGGAAAGGAGGAGAATTTGCAACTTATTTATCATAGCAACTATAGCTGTATTGTTAAGGGTGCATGATGTGGGTAAACTACCCATTGCTAAGCAACTCTTGGAATTTATATGCAAGGGGGGCAACTTGTTTCAAAGTTCTAGTTACTGTGAAGTTAAAATCTATTACGTTTGAGCTTATAGTAGCAAAGTAGATACTGGATGAACATTTAATTTGTTTTAGAATTGCTGCTATTATTGACTAGATCTTAGGCTAAATATTTTTCTCTAACCCATAATACTGCACTATAACTATATTGCAAACACAGGTAGTCCTCAATTTACAACCACAATTGAGCGCAAAATTTATGTTGCTAAGTGAGAAATTTATTAAGTTAGTTTTGCCCCACTTTACCACTTTCCTTGCCACATTCGTTAAGCGAACCACTGCAGTTGTTATATTAGTAAGACGGTTGTTAAGTGAAACTGGCTTCCGCATTGATTTTGCTTGCCAGAAGGTCGCAAAAGGGGATCACATAACCCCAGGATACTGCAACCGTCATAAATGTGAGTCAGTTGTCAGGGGTGATGTAAATCATGTGACCATGGGGAATGCTATAACGGTCGTAAGTGTGAAAATGGTCCCAAGTCCCTTTTTTTCAGTGCAAATTGTTGTAAGTTGTGGACTTTCTGTAGAAGCTAACTCTGAAAAGTTGTCCTTCTCTAACATCTCCAATTGCAGTGAGATTTGGTTTAAAGGTTGTATCTCATCTGGTATATAATCTATGGCAGAAGTCTTCAAATTTGGCAGCTTTAAGACTTGTGGACTTCAACTCCCAGAATTCTCCAGCCAGCTATGTTATGATCTATGGTATGTTATATCATCTCACGCTGAAATGTTTCTCTTGCTTGAAGGTAAAGATTCCAAAGCAGAAGGAATCGGTCCATCTCCAGTCTCGTTGGTCCCAGAGGAGAAAGTATCTTTTGGCCTCTACGCGCTCTCCGTTTCTTCCCTGACAGTGGCAAGGATTAGAAAAGTTTATAACAAATTGGACAGTAAGGCCATAGCCAAGCAGGTAAGCGGAAAACTTTTTGTTTTATATCTCGCTTTTTTAGTTTTCAGTATTGACTCAACAAATGTTGTAATACTCAACTTTGACCATCAGTAGACCTCACACTATATTTGATACATGAGAGTCACCAAATCAACAAGCATCTTTTATGATAAGTCCATGATGGTGAACTTATGCCACGCTTCCCAGAGGTGGGAGCCCCAGGTCAGATCTCTGTGGCGTTTCTTTCGTGAGCTTCTGTTTCCCTGCAAATGATGAAACAGAAGCTCGCGAAAGGAAAAGATCTTACCTCTTGTCACGCTTCCAGTGTTGGGATGCCCCGCCTCCCGCCGGCGAGCTGGTCTTTGGGTCTCTGCTGCGCATGCCTAAATGCATGTCTGTGTATGCCCACATTTGTGCATGTCTGCACATGCACACATTCACACGTGCACACCTTTCAGTTTGGGCATGCATGCACCAGTGGTGGGTTCCTCCCGGTTTGGTCCGGTTCTCCCAAGCCGGTAGCGGTGGCGATATGATGTCACCAAACCGGTTCTGCCCCCCCCGCGCCTCCCCCACCCCCGCGTTATTCTTATCTTTTATTTGGCCCCACCCCCAATCTATTGCTGCCTCCTGAGTCCCAGCTGATGGCCAGAGGGAAAAAAACTGTTTAAACTCTTGCCGCCGGGCTTCAAAGGGCCGCCCTACAGCTGATCAGTGTTAAAAGAAAACAAATGAATAGACCAGTGCCTGCAAAAATACATGAGTAGATCAGTGCCTGCAAAAATACATGAGTAGATCAGTGCCTGCAAAAATACATGAGTAGATCAGTGCCTGCAAAAAATAAATGAATAGATCGGTACAGCTCTGCAAGCAGCTAAAAGCCTGGTAGACCAGTACCTCTGCTAAATCCTAAAGAATTGTCACATGACCATCAAGCCACGCCCACAAAATAAGCCACGCCCACAGAACCGGTAGTAAAAAAATTTAGAACCCACCCCTGGCGTGCACGCACAGTTCGGGCACTCGGTGTCTAAAAGGTTTGCCATCACTGTGAGAGGTTGTGCTTGTATATTGGGTCCACACATGGATGAATCCCAGGATTAAAGATAATGTGCACAGCTAAAGGTTAAGAAAGAACAAATAAGTATTTAGTTCCTAAGTAATATTTATTAAGAAAATCTATATTGAGTTGCAGTGGTGCGGTGGTTAGAATGCAGTACTGCAGGCTATTTCTGCTGATCACTGGCTGCCAGCAGTTGGCATCAGTTTAGGTCTCACGGGCTCAAGGTTGACTCAGCCTTCCATCCTTCCGAGGTCAGCAAAATGAGGACCCAGATTGTTGGGGCCAATATGCTGACTCTGTAAACCGCTTAGAGAGGGCTGTAAAGCAGTGTGGAGGGGTATATAAGTCTAAGTGCTATTGCTATTGCTATATGGCTACCAGTGGTGAAATCCAATTTTTGTTTACTACCGGTTCTGTGGGCGTGGCTTGGTGGGCGTGGTGTGGCTTGATGGGCATGGCAGGGGAAGGATACTGCAAAATCTCCATTCCTATCCCACCCCACTCCAGGGGGAAGGATATTGCAAAATCCCCATTGCCTCCCCACTCCTGGGGAAAGGATATTGCAAAATCTCCATTCCCACCCCACTCTGGGGCCAGCCAGAGGTGGTATTTGCCGGTTCTCCGAACTACTCAAAATTTCCGCTACAAGTTCTCCAGAACCTGCTGGATTTTACCCCTAATAGCTACCCAACTCATTCTTGGTGACTCCAGGTGGTTTAAAAAGTATGCTTTTTTTTTTTTACCTCTTTTATACTTTGGAGGGGCGAAGTTACATGGGGTTATTCCAGTTAACTTCCACTTTGGAATATTCCAGTGGATACTGGCTATGTAATCTCATATGATGTACAGGTAAAATCCTTGTCTTATCCACTTTGTTTAGTGATCATTCGAAGTTACAATGACCCTGAAAAAAAGTGCCTTATGACACACACAGCTATTGCAGATCCCCATGGCCACATGTTCAAAATTTGGGTGCTCGGCAACTGGCATGCATTTATGAAGTTACGCTGTCCTGGGATCATGTAATCACCATTTGTAACCTCCCTAAGCTGGCTTCTGACAAGCAAAGTCGATGGGGCAAGCCAGATCCGCTCCCACAGAGAGAGTCTCCTCAGGGTGCCATCAGCCAAGTTATGTCGGCTGGCGACACCCAGGGGGAGGGCCTTCTCTGTGGGAGCCCCAGCCCTGTGGAATGAACTGCCCCCGGAAATACGTAAGATCACTGACCTCCGGGTGTTTCGCTGCGCACTGAAGACCCTGTTGTTCCGCCAGGCCGGGCTATCAATATAATAATTTTAAATTGGGGTATTTTAAATTTTTGGGGTTTTAAACCGGCCAAATCTATTTAATCATTTTAATTTTTAATCATTGTTGTGTCTTGTGTTTTTAAATTGGCCGTACACCGCCCTGAGTCCTTCGGGAGAAGGGCGGTATAGAAATAAAATAATAATAATAATAATAATAATAATAATAATAATAATAATAATAATAATAATAAACAACTGCAGCGATTCGCTTAACAACTGTGGCAAAAAGGTTGTAAAATGGGGCACAGCTCATTTAACAACTATCTTGCTTAGCAGTGGAAATGTTGGGCTCCTTAGCAAGGGGAATTATAGTTGTAAGTCAAAGACTATTGTAAATGTTTCTATAATAGAGGTGCATAATGGGAGCCGACCAAAAGCAAATTGCTTATGAATTGACCCAGAGAGAGAAAGAGAAGCTTTCTAAGGGAGGCTGAGAAAATCGAACAGTCTTAATTAGAGGCTATATACGAAAAAAGAGAAGTTGTTGATTATGTGCTTCTCCATAGGTCATTTTACTTAAGATACTACCTCCACTCATAGCTTTTAGAACTGAATGATTTCCCTTTAGCACAGTTTTGGATGTGGGAGTTAGAAACTTGGTCTAAGTCAGAGCTCTTCAAACTTGGCAGCTTTAAGACTTGTGGATTTCAACTTGAGTTGAAGTCCACAAGTCTTAAAGCTGCCAAGTTTGAAGAGCTCTGGTCTAAGTGATGACAAGTGTCCACAAAGTTTTTATCTTAAATCTGGGAAAATTAAAGATGTTTGCTAAACTGTTTCTGATATTGTCCATATGGAAAAAAAATTGTCTTCCATTATACAAGGAAATATATTGTCCATATGGAAAAAAAAGTTCTTCCATTATATAAGGAAACAATTCCTTTCTACTATTCTTCCGCCTGTGTTAATCACAGAATCATAACTAACCTTTCTTCTCTTGGGCTTGAGGAGTTTGTTTTTCTGCCGATCTGTGAAAATGCTCAAAAAATATTGTTCCTATATACTCGTGTCTAAGCCAAGTTGTTTTTTCCGTTTCTCATAGCTAGCTATTTCATCTCACGAAAATGCCACTCCAGTAAAACTGCTCCACAATTCAGGAGGACATTTAAACGGCGCGGCGCGTACCATTGGCGCAGCTTTGATAGGATATTTGGGTGAGATAACATTAAAATAAAATGATACGTGCTTTGTATGGTGATTACTCGAGTATGTAATTCTTCTCCAGGCTGTTACGTTAAAAAGTACTGTTCAATATCAACTATTTAAGGAGGGCTCATTCAGTTGCCAAAGATAGCCAGTCCTAATCACAAATCTTAACAGACAGTCGTCATTTAGCAACTGTCTTGTACAGCAACCATTCACACTTACAAAGGTGTGATGAAAGGTGATGAAAAATTAACTTTGCAACCAATCCTCACATTGACAATCTTTGCAAGTCTCTAAAGCAAAAGAAAGCTGAAGTAAAATTGTAAGCAGTTACATTTTCACTTCACTTAACAACCAAGTTGCTGATCCAATTGGGATCACTTTTCCACTCCTGGTGTAATCACATTGCTGTAGAAAACAGCTTATTCTCTTGCAATACCTTCCTCTTCAATCTCTCTGCTCTGTGGAAGAAATGGTCAGGTAAAGGTGAGATTTTGCTTGCTTTTTTTCTCCCTTCTCTTCCACACAGAATGGAAAGATTATAGAGGAAAGGACTGCAAAAAAGTACTGTAAACAATGGGTTCCAACCCTGAGCTTCTGATGCAAATAATTTCAGTGTGTAGAAGAGCAAACGGTTTATTCTTTTGCAATCCCTTTCTCTCCAATGTCACTGTTGTGCAAGGGCAGAAAAAAGAAACAGCTTAGACATAGGACGATGTACATTTTCTGTAATGGCAATCACATGACTGAGGTGCTGCAAAGATTGTAAATGGGCTGTAAAGTTTTTTTTTTCAACTTCTTACCATCACTGAATGGTCGGTAAACAAGGACTGTAGTTCCTTTTGTTTCCTGCAGAGAAGAGCCTCTATACATTTGTTAGGAATCTGAATAAATATATGAATATAAAAAGTTTGAAATTTTTATTTGGCTTTATCCTCCATTACCAGCAAACTCTACAGGATGAGATGTAATTCCAACAACTCAGAGTCATATATGATACGGAGGGTTTTTTTTTTTTATTTGTTATTTTTAAATAAGGCAAGATAAAGGGAAATTGGAACCTGGGCTGTTTATTTATTTTTGACGTAATAATTAAGTTGATGACTATCCTGTCAAACTGATGTCTTCATTTCATTTTGCCACCTCTATGCAGGGGTAAGGACATTTGTCCCTAAGCCTGTTGCAACCACACTGCAGTACATTGGTGGAGCTGCTGCTATTTTGGGCCTCGTCGCCATGGCATCTGACGTAGAAGGACTTTATGCTGCTGTGAAGGCCCTCGTGTGTGTGGTCAAGAGCAACCCTCTCGCTAGCAAAGAAATGGAAAGAATCAAAGGATACCAGGTGCGGGTAAAGATAGGAAAAAACTGCTTGTGCGGACCACATTTGGGTGAAATTCATTGCATGAGCCATGGTGGCGCAGTGCTTAGAGTGCAGTATTCCAGGCTAATTCTGCCGATTGCCGGTTGCCTGCAATTTGGCAGTTCAAAATCTCACCAGGCTGAAGGTTGACTCAGCCTTCCATCCTTCCGAGGTTGGTAAAATGAGGACCCAGATTGTTGGGGGCAAGAGGCTGACTCTGTAAACCACTTAGAGAGGGCTGTAAAGCATTGTGAAGCGGTATATAAGTCTAAGTGCTATTGTTATTTCATCTTAGAATCAGATGCACATAGCAGGTTTGGAAGAGCGGGGAAAAGAACTATTTTAGAATATTAAATTTAGCAGCTGGAACAGTAAAGCGTACAACGGGCCAGAACACACAGTTGTATATTTAATTGATTGGAGAGTGTTGGCTCATGTGCGAGGCAGTCGACACTGTGATTGGCTGATGTGGGTAGAAAGGGGGAGTTTCCCATTTTTCCCCGCCTTTTTCTTCCGTATGTTGTTTGATTTACCTCATGAGGTTCCTGGCTATCTCATCTGCTATGAATATAAACGTTATAATCTATTTATTTATACAAAAACTACAAGTTTGTGTCAGCGTTTCTGACTTCGTTCATACAGTTGCTGCGCAGTGCCCTGACCAAATTGTATTGCACAAATTTCAAGCGTTTGACAGCACAATGCTGTGGCTTTACAGTTTAGGCCAGGGGTCTCCAACCTTGGTAACTTTAAGCCTGGAGGACTTCAGACTGAAGTCCTCCAGGCTTAAAATTGCCAAGGTTGGAGACCCCTGGTTTAGGCAACACAACATGGTCAGCTGCTAGCTCAGCAGAGGCATTTAGTGTTTGCCAGATTGAAAGGAAGCACTCGTAGGATCCTGAAGAGAAGCAGATGGGAAGCTTTATTGCTGGGGCGATCAAGGGCACAACACCATCTGTGTCTGTTGAAGGACATTTATTGGAGGTGGTTTTACTTAACATAATTGATGCAAAATGTAACATTTCATTCGGGCACGCAGCAGAAAGCCTCTCCTGCAAAACGGGAAGGTTTTTCCATCACAAAAAAAGGCTTATTTTTTCTAATCCAAAGCCAGATAGTATCACCTACAATGATCCAGCAAATATGTATTTGCGTGATTTGGAATGAGCTTTGGCTTAAACATTTTAACTAACAAACTCTGCTCACTGCCAGCAGTTTGATCCTGACTGGCTCAAGGTTGATTCAGACTTGCATCCTTCCAAGGTCGGTAAAATGAGGACCTAGATTGTTGGGGGCAATATGTTGACTCTGTCAACCGCTTAGAGAGGGCTATATAGCACTATGAGACAGTATATAAGTCTTAAATGTTAGTTCTATAAATATATAGATACATATTTAATGACACAAGTACATATTATATGCACATGATATTAGTACATGATACAGAAATGATTTAGTTCTAAGAATACAAAAAAAGGTTTCTGAAATTTCAAGAAAATGGATTCAGAGAAGCAAAAACCCATGTTAAGGCCTGCCATTTTTACATTCACCTAAACAATCGAAGACTTTAATTATAAAGTGCCCTGGCGGTTACATTTCCTTCTCTCCATTGAATTTATGTTTCTTTCTTTCTTTCTGAAAAATAGGATATTTAACAATTCAGTAGCAAGAATCAGATAATTTCCTTCATTCACTTCTCAGTACCCTACAGGGAGCCCCAGCGGTGTTCATGCAATTGATAAACGAGATCCTACATGAGCACCTCTATAAGGGGGTACTCGTCTACCTAGATGACATCCTCATTTACACGGAAACCATAGACGAATACATACCCCTCGTCCACCAAGTGCTGGAGAAACTGCTGGAAGCGAAGCTATATGTCAAACTATCAAAATGCGAATTCCACCAGTCACGGCTACACTATTTGGGCTATCAAGTGTCAAATGAGGGGATAGAAATGGATCCAGCCAAAGTACAATCAGTCCTAAACTGGCAAACCCCACACACCCGCAGACAACTGCAAAGCTTCCTGGGGTTTGCGAACTTCTATAGACAATTCATCCCCTCCTTTGCAAGAATTGCCAAACCCCTAACGGACCTCCTGCAAACAGGGAGTCCAGCAAAAAAACCCTGCCCAGGACAACCTCTACAGTGGGACCTAGCCTGCCAACGAGCATTCGAGACACTGAAAGAAATGTTTGCAAAAGAACCGATCCTAAACCATCCTGACCCTGAACAACCCTTCGTCATCCAAGCAGACACCAGCGATGTGGCGGCGGTGTTACTTTCAGTTTCATTTCTGGTTTTTTTCCCAATTATCTCCCGATTATCTCCCAATTATCTCCCAATTATCTCCAATTATCAATTTGGAGATTCTTGTTTTTTTATATAAGAAAGCTTATAAATTAATTATCTCCCAATTATCTCCAATTATCTCCAATTATCAATTTGGAGATTCTTGGTTTTTTTATATAAGAAAGCTTATAAAGGAGAATATTTGTAGCTCAGGGTTGAAATGATGGGTCCTTGGTGCTCTCTGAGCTTGGTTGTTTTCTTGCATACGTTTCCTTATCCAAACTAGATAACATCAGCAGTGCCAGTAAGGAGTAGGTTTGCTCTCAGTTTATATTCTAGATCAGGGGTGTCAAACTCAATTTCATTAAGGGCTGCATCAGGGTTGTGTTTGACCTCAGAGGGCCGGGTTGGGTGTGGCCAGGGTGGGTGTGGGTAGCTTGACATCACTCGTGTCAGGGACGCCTGTGGGGGCCCAAGTGCTCAACCAGTGAAAACTATCTCCTGAGTTCCGTTTTCGGCTGTGATGGCCTCCTGCAACCCTCTGCCAGCGAAAACGGAACTCGTGAGGTTCACGGTGGCCCTTCCGAGCTCTGTTTTCATTGGCAGAGGCACTGCAGACCGGTCCTTTGCTGTTTCCAGGGCGGTCCTGTGGGCCAGATCTGAGCACCCCGCAGGCCGGATCTGGCCCCCAGGCCTTGAGTTTGACACCCGTGTTCTAGATCCGTGATGGCGAACCTATGGCACATGTGCCACAGGTGGCACGCGGATCCATATCTGTGGGCACGTGAGCGTTGCACTAGCTCAGGCCAGCTGATTTGTGGGTCTTCCCGGCCCACTGGAAGACAGGAAACGGGCTGTTTCCAGCCTCCGGAGGGCTTCTGGGGGGGTGGGGAAGGCTGTTTTCGCCCTCCCCATGCTCCAAGAAAGCCTCTGGAGCCTGGGGAGAATGAAAAACAGGCCCACTGTGCCATCGTGTGCCAAAAGCGGGGAGAACATGGGGATCATGCATACGTGTGCGGGGGGAGGGTGCATTGAATTATGGGTGTGGGCACGCGTGCACGCGACCCCCCCCCACTGTCTCCCCACTTTTGGCACACAACGGCAAAAAGGTTAGCCATCACTGTTCTAGATAATAATATTATAGAATATAAACTCAGAGCAAGCCCCACTCCTTATTATCACTAATGATGTTACCTAGTTTGGGTAATGAAACATCTGCAAGGAAGCAACCAAGCTCTGAGAGCAGCTACGATCTCTCACAAGAAAGCTTCGCTGTGGGACTAACTGTTTTTCTATGCTAGGATGAAGTGAATATTTCTGTCAGTCGGCAAAATGCTTTGAGATTACAAAATTCAGAAACGTTGCGCTACAATATCTCTATGTGGTTCCCTCTCCTTCCAGTTGTTGGCCATGCTGCTAAAGAAGAAGCGGTGTCTTCTGAACAGCCACATTCTACATCTGACCTTTTCTTTAGTGGGGACTGTGGACAGCGGACATGAAACATCCATTATTCCAAATTCAACTGCTTTTCAGGATCTGCTTTGTGATTTTGAGGTACTGAGAATATTTCTGAACTCTAGCAATAAAAGATTAATTAGTAAACCTGCTGTAATAGTGTTGCTTGAAAGATAACATGTACTATTGGGAGGAAAAAATGGGGTGTTTTTTTTTTGCTTCAGGTGGCATATGGTATACAGGTAATCCTTGATTTACAACAGTTCGTTTAAGTGACGGTTCAAAGTTATAACGGCACTGGAAAAAGTGACTTATGATGTTTTTCACACAACTCTTGCAGTATCCCTATGGCCATGTGATCAAAATTCGGATGCCTGGCAACTGACTCATATTTATGACATGATCCTCTGTGATCTTCTCACAAGCAAAGTCAATGGGGGAAGCCAGATTCACTTAACAACCAAGTTACTAATTTAACAACTGCAGTGATTCATTTAACAACTGTGGCAAGAAAGCTTGCAAAATGGGGCAAAACTTGCTTAACAACTATCTTGCTTAGCAACAGAAGTTTTGAGCTCAATTGTGGTCGTAAGTCGAGGACTACCTGTATTGTACAGCTGTACTGCAAATAAACAATGATCCGCCTTGTTGACCAATTTTAATGTAAACTATTGAAATAAATTATATCAGTATTCATCATTCTGTTGTTTTCCAGATATGCAGGATCTACTGTTCTCATCCCCTCCATTCTGGCTGGGGAATGTGAAATTTATAGCTGAGATTTATAGGAGAACAACGTTAAACTAGGAAGGCTACAGTAATGTGGACTAATACTTTGTTCTAAAAGAAAGATACAACTGGAAATAGATTCGTTGAGTTCATTGAAAATTATTAGATAGGAACAGAGTTACATGCAATTATATTTACCATAATAACTTTTCTATAAACCCTTCAGAACTATTTCAGTGGGGAAACACAATATGCAAATCTTTGAATTTGAAATAGAAAATTGATTATAATATTCATTGGCTTGGCTTGTGTTACATTCAGAGCCAGTCAAAATAAACATAAACCAATTTTGTTTTCTGAGACCAGTGAGCAGCCCTGGCCTGGAAATTTCTTTGATGAAGGAAAACTAAATTAGTGAACTGTTATTTATACTGCATACTTTTTTTTTTTTCAGAACAAGTAAATCTTAAAGCAGAATCAAGAAAATTGTTTGTGATTTTGCTAATCTAGAATGACAATGCCAGGCTCGAC
Organism: Arizona elegans; assembly: GCA_022577455.1. NCBI lineage: Eukaryota > Metazoa > Chordata > Lepidosauria > Squamata > Colubridae > Arizona > Arizona elegans. The sequence goes on along the minus strand of JAKOOJ010000009.1, from coordinate 6,018,820 downwards.
TCCTGATGGATATACTTCAGGGAAATATTTTGGTAGCAGTACTGTCTGCTAAATTAACTGCATGTAAGAATTAGAAATATTTTTGAATTTCAGGTTTGGCTTCATGCCCCCTACGAACTTCATCTTTCATTATTTGAACATTTCATCGAACTTCTTACTGAGTCCAGGTAACATTAATAAATATTGTTTTATAAACAGTGTAAGAAATTTAACACTCCAGATTTTTTTCCTCCATCAGTACTCATAAAATGTTGCTTGGTTTAATGCTCTTTTACAACTTGAAGGATTTAATGCTCTTATACAACTTGAAGGGACGTGGTGGCTTAGTGGCTAAGACGCTGAGCTTATCGATTGAAAGGTTGACAGTTCAGCAGTTCAAATCCCTAGTGCTGTATAACGGAGTGAGCTCCTGTTACTTGTCCCAGCTTCTGCAACCTAGCAGTTCGAAAGCACGTAAACAATGCAAGTAGAAAAATAGGGACCACCTTTGGTGGGAAGGTAACAGCGTTCCGTGAGTTTTTGGCGTTTAGTCATGCCGGCCACATGACCACGGAGACGTCTTTGGACAGTGCTGGCTCTTTGGCTTTGAAACAGAGATAAGCACCGCCCCCTAGAGTCAGGAACGACTAGCACATATGTGTGAGGGGAACCTTTATCTTTACAACTTGATTAATTCTCTGATGTTTTGTTTTTGAGGTGATGGGAGAGTAGGAAAGAGATCTTATCTCATGATAATATATATATATGTTAAATCTACATAATTGTTTGGATTAACTCACCAAATGAAATTTTAGAATGAAGAGGAACACAATGCTTTAATTCAGGTATTGTAGGCAGATGCTATGTTTGCACTTTGAACACAGAGTACTGCATAGATATAATTACATACTGTACATCTTTATACACACATATACACTAGCTACAGTTAAATATACGGCTCTGCAGAAAATAGAGCACCTTCTCTTGAAGATCTCATTCAAAAAATGCTTGGTTTTGAAATCAGTCATGGAAACTACAAATATATGAACAGATCTTGTCTTCCAAAATGTTTAACAGATTTCTTGGTGTTCAGAAGTGATGTCCAGAGCTTAGGCATAGAATAGATAGTCAGCATTCGACTTTCATTATATTTCATTATGTAAAGTAAATTTCAACAAATGAAAAATATTTGGATATAATAATTGGGGTAACTAAATAAATAAGTGTGGGTATTTTTGAATTAAATAGTACAATATGATGCCAGCCACGCAGATTTCCTAATTGATAGATCTGCTAATTGATGCACAGATATTATTGCCTCTCCAAAAATAATTCATTATGTAAGTTGTAATATAAGAAGCTTATCATTTTCAGTGAGAATGACAATTAGTTTCTTATTTATTACATTGTTCTTTCTTTTACAGCGAAGCGTCAAAAAATGCAAAACTGATGAGGGAATTCCAGCTAATCCCAAAACTCTTGCTCACTCTTCGAGACATGTCTTTGTCACAGCCAACCATTGCCGCTATTAGCAATGTTCTAAGCTATTTGCTTCAGGGGTTTCCTAGCAGCAATGACCTACTCAGGTACCATTGAGATTCACTATGGATTTTCTTCCTATAAAAATTAGAGAGTGTGCTGGTACCTCTGAGAGGGCATATTTCTCTAGTCCTGCATAGAAATGTGTGAGATTTTTCTATGAGGAGAAAAATGTTTAAAACAGGACCAGAATCTTTTGGATAGTAGCTATCAAAATCTTACTACAGGTAGTCCTCAATTTAAAACAGTGACCGTTCAAAGTTACAATTGCACTGAAAACAGTGATTTATAACCATATTTCACACTTATGAGCAGGAGTGGGCTTCAAAAATTTTAGCAAGGGGTTCTCTGCCCGGTTGCTGGGTGGGCGTGGCCTAGTCAGCCTCCTGCACCATGTGGGGGGGGACATTTTTGCCCTCCCCAGGCTCCAGAGGCTTTCCTCAAGCCTCCGGGAGGGCGAAAATGGCCTCCCCAGGCTCCGGAGGCCCTTTGGAGGCCGGAAACGGCCCTATTTCCAGCCTTCCCAAACTTCCAGTAGGCCCATTTTTTGTCCTCCCCGAGCCTCCACGCGCGCCCTGCACTTATCTGCATCCAAAACGGGCCATGTGGGGACTCCCAGGAGGGGTGGGGGGGCGGGGCCAACCAGGAGTTGGATTTGGGGCTTTTCCGAACTGCACAGAATCTTAGCTACAGGTTCTCCCAAACCCCTGCGAACCCCCAACAGCCCACCCCTGCTTATGACTGTTACTGCATTCCCATGGTCTCAGATTCAGATGCCTGACAACCAACTCATATTCATGATGGTTGCCATATCTCAGGATCATGTGATCACCTTTTGCTATCTTCTGGCAAGCAAAGTCAATAGGGAAGCCAGATTCACTTAACAACCTTATTACTAACTTACCAACTGCAGTGATTCACTTAACAGCTGGGGCAAGAAAGGTCATAAAATGGGACAAAACTCACATAACAAATGTCTCAGCAACAAAACGTTTGGGCTCATAATTCGAGGACTACCTGTATAGATTTTTGTCATGCTTAGAAAATGTAATTTAATGTTTGGAAAATGTAATATATTTTTGTGTTCCAAAATCCATGTCAGTTCCAAAATGATAATCCCATAGTTTATCTACACATATATAATTGATTTAAAATACATAATTTACTATTTAGACATAATTGTGCATTATTACATGTTTTCTTGGCTTTTACAAGTCACCTTTCTCAACTAAGTTGTGTTCTGACATCTCTGTACTAGAACCTCCAGCAGTACAAGCAGTGTTTCGGTCGCGTGAGGGAGGATATTATGTTAGACCAAGGCAATTTTAATTTTAAATCAGCTGTCACAACAGTCTACATTTTTTAATCCATTGCCACTTAGTGTTATTTTATTGATGTTAACAACTAGCAGAATTAAACTCTATTTGTCACACAAGTGCCTGCCATTTTCCTCCTTCTATTTTTCAAGGTTTGGACAGTTCATCGCTTCTACTTTGCCTACATTTGCAGTCTGTGAGAAATTTGTAGTCATGGAGATGAACAATGAAGAGAAGCTTGACACTGGTAAGTAGTTTCAGGTTTAAGGGAAAGAATGAAAGAGAAGTTGAGATGTATTTTTGCATTAACATTTAATGTCTGTGTTCGGTTTTTTTAAGCCCATGCTTTCCATTCTCTGGTGTGCAGGTAGTCCTCGACTTATGTCTGCAATTGAGACTTGGAATTACAGTCATAAGGCGTGCTAGTTGTTAAGCAGGTGCCATGTGACTGCACCCGATATTACAACCCTTTCTAAACCAGTCAAAATTTATACTAAGTACAAAAATGTTGTAATACTAAAAGACTATTTACATTTTAACTTGCTTAGGTGTACATTGGTAGATTATTTTACACTTATTTTCTGCAGCATTGTCTATATAAATTACTATATATTTATATTTATTTATATATTTACATATATATACATATACATATACATACATACATACATACATACATACAACATATATATAAATAATGTGTGTATAATTCCAAAAAGGGACGTGGTGGCTCAGTGGCTAAGACGCTGAGCTTGTCAATTGAAAGTTCGGCAGTTCGAATCCCTAGTGCCGTGTAACGGGGTGAGCTCCCGTTACTTGTCCCAGCTTCTGCCAACCTAGCAGTTCGAAAGCTCGTAAAAAATGTAAGTAGAAAAATAGGGAGCATCTTTGGTGGGAAGATAACAGTGTTCCGTGCTCCTTTGGCATTTAGTCATGCCGGCTACATGACCACGGAGATGTCTTTGGTCATTGCTGGCTCTTTGGCTTTGAAACGGAGATGAGCACCGCCCCCTATAGTCAAGAACGACTAGCACATATGTGCGAGGGGAACCTTTACCTTTACCTTATAATTCCAAAATGAATGCATTAGTGAATTTTCTTCTTCTTTTTTTCTTCTTAATGTATAATTGTTTCATTTTGTAATCTTTAGAGCACTTTTAACTCAAGGAACATTTCCCGTGCAATAAAACTGGGGAAGTACTTGTTATTTATATTGATTTATGCATTTAATATCCACTGACTGTCAGGTTTCCAACACTGAAGGTGACCTGACCGAAACAATTTTGACTCTTGACATTATTTTAGAAAATAATCTTTGCACGAGTGTTCAAAATTGCCTGCTTCAAAGCAATAACTTGTATTTTAGGAACCGAGGAAGATTTTGGTGGCCTTGTTTCTGCAAATCTTATTCTTCTGAGAAACAGATTGCTGGATATCCTGCTGAAGCTTATGTACACATCTAAAGAAAAAACAAGTGTCAATTTACAGTGAGTACACATAATCTAGATTTATTTATTTTTTTTAATAGATGCAACTGTAACAAAATCCAGGACGATTCTACTTTTGTATCAGCAGACAACAACAAATCCATGTGAGCGACATCATATGGCATTACTGTGCAAATAAAATACTGGGGAGCAAAACACTGAATCTTGTTAACCCCTTTTTTCCCCCTGAAAAATTACCAATTGTAGGGGCCTTGCTGTTCTTCGAGCTTGGTGGTTTTCTTGCAGACATTTAATTACCAAACTAGGTAACTTCATCAGTGTTAGGAAGGAATGGGATTTACTCTTATTTTTATATACTAGTGGCTTGCCCTGTCAGTATTAATGAGAATAGTCTTGGGCAGGGGTGTCACATTCAAGACCTGTGGTCCGGATCCGGCCCATGATGCCTCTGCCAGCAAAAACAGAGCTTAGGAAGGCTGCGCGTGGGGTTTTTTTTCACTGGCAGAGTGCTTGCAAAACAAACTACCGTATTTTTAGCAGTATAAGACGCACTGGAGTATAAGACGCACCTTAGTTTTTGGGAGGAAAATAAGAAAAAAGCTGATTGGCGGGTGGATCGGCCTCCCGGAATACCCCCGATCAGCTGTTTCCAGAGGTGAATTTTAGCAACAGGTTCCTTGGTTGTGAGCTCTGTGTCTTGCTTTTTTTTTTGCTTTTTTTTCTGCCTCTGAAACTTCTGAAATTGTTTCAGAAAAATCTTTTTTTCCTGCCTCTGAAAGCCTCTGAAACAGAGCTTCAGAAAAAAAAAAAGCCTCTGAAGCTCTGTTTCGGGGCTTCTTTTCTGAAGCTTCATTTCTGATGCTTTTTTCAGCCTCTGAAACCTCCGTTTGGGAAGCTGGGCGGGGCTACATTCGGAGTATAAGATGCACCCATATTTTCACCCTCTTTTGGGGGAAAAAGGTGCGTCTTATACTCCGAAAAATACAGTACTAGCAAAAGTGGATCCTCCAGCCCTGCCAGGGCCACCACAGGTGCCCCTGACATGAGTGGCGTTGAGCTGGCCACGCTCACCGGGCCCCCTGAGGTCAAACACAACCCTGATGCGGCCCTCAATTAAATCGAGTTTGATACCCCTGGTCTTGGAGATTCCTTGACTAGACCGTTGTTTACTGTTAGCTTGTTTGTCTGCATTGGTAACTCCTTGATTGGGGTATTGTTTACTTCTTGATTCTTCGTCTAGTGTTGGTCCAGACTGCTAATTCTGTGGATTCCCCTTAGGGCTTGCGAAGAGCTGGTCCGGACCCTGGGCTTTGATTGGATTGTGCTGTTTATGGAAGATCACCTCCATCCAGCTACAGTGACTGCAGCCATGAGGATTCTGGTAGTTTTGCTGAGCAACCCAACTATCCTCATCAAATTCAAAGAAGGTCTGAGTGGTGGAGGCTGGCTGGAACAGACCGATTCTGTATTGACTAATAAGATTGGAACCGTGCTTGGTATGAGTCCCCACACGTTGCCTTGTTATCAAAATACAGTACAGGTAGTCCTTGATTTACAACAGTTCACTTAGGGGCCATTTAAAGTTACAATGGCACTGAAAAAAAATGACTTATGACCATTGTAGCATCTCCATGGTCACCTGATCAAAATTTGGACACTTGGAAACTGGCATATATTTATGACTGTTGCAGTGTCCCAGGGTCAAGTGACCACCTTTTGCAAACTTTCTGACCATCAGAGTCAGTGCGGGAAGCCAGATTCACTTAACAACCATGTTTCTAACTTAATAACTGTAGCGACTCACTTAACAACTGTGGCAACAAAGGTTGTAAAATGAGGTGAAACTCACTTAACAATTGTATTGCTTAGTAGTGGAAATTTTGGGCTTAATTGTGGTTGTAAATCAAGGACTACCTGTAGAAAAGAACTTGGACTAATCCATGAGGCTGAATTGTAAAAAAAAATGCTTTTTGATGTAGGAAATTGCCATTTTAACTATGTACTAACAAAAGATTGTATCAGAATTTGTGTTCCGACCTAAGCTTCCTTAGAAATTAAACAGCACAAGCTTAGTCCCAGCAAACCTCTTTAATTCATACGGCTGTAAATTATTTTCATTTATAGTCCACAAGGCTTGATAAACAGTCTTTCAGAGGAAGGTTATCAACACCCACCTTATCTCACGTGGAACGCTGCCAAAGAGCTAATTTCCAGACTCAGGGCAAGGCCAAAAGTAGCACAGAGTCACAAACAGAATTTTCAAATCTTGAATCGGCCAGATGAACTAATTGCTTCCTGCAAAAGCTCACGTCCCGTTCACTTCTCTTTTATGTCTTATGGGAGGGGCCAATCATCTCCAAGCCTTACTCCCAAGTCGACCCTGTTTCCTTAATTGTTCCTGTCTCCTGGCAGCTCTGCACATGCAGACACTGGGAACAGGCTCACGCTGTTACTCTGCCTCGCTGATGTCAGACTCCGGAAGCAGCAAAGAACTACCAGATGGCCTTGGCCGCCACTCTGCCTCCGACTCAGAGCCATCATCCGAGTCTTCCCCAGACTCCAGGACTGGCCCACATTCCTCCCCAACCTCCTCACTGTCCAAATCTGCTGCCACCTCTGCTGGCCGCTAGCGGGTCACAACAATTTGGAGAGTTGGGGTCATTTGTTTTCCAGGTTGAGTATTGTGGCCATTATAAAGTTGATCTGTTATTGGGAAAGTCATTTCTGACATACAGCATATTCCCAAATTGGAGTTGGCTCCTGAACCAGTTAACTGAAGGAGAGAACAAAGAAAACTTTATGGCTAGATGAGCCAGCCGAGGAGATACCTTATGTTTAGTTTCCATTTCTTTAGAAAATATCTCTGGACAATTTTATATATGCACAATTATTGATCAGTATGTCTTAGAAAAAGCTTACCTAAGTCACAACATCTTTAACTGGCCTGTTTATATTCTATAAAAATTGGTTTTCGTCTAAAGAACGTGAAACGTAAGTTTGTTCAGAGACTAGTTTATAACATTGTCAAATGCAGAGTATGTTGTTGCAGTCTCCCTTCCCAGTTTAATGGTAGAATGCCAAAGGGAGAAACAACTGAGCCAGAATGCTAATCCATTATGTTGACATATTTGAGTAGGAGGTGACATATGTTCATTTGTATGCAAGGGTTCCCCTTAAAGGCCCTCCCAAATGATCTAATTAAGCTGATGTTATTGAACATCTGCTTGGGAGCAAAGGCCACAGCTGCTCTTGTGATGTAAGAATTGGACCAAAAAATGGACTATATGGGAAATCCTAAAATGACAAAATCTTCAAAGGTAGTATTGCTTCCTTGTTCATTGTTCTAATAACGTGGGTGTGCCTGATGAGCAAAGCTGTAAATATTAACTGTTAAGAATATGTTCTGTAGAATTTTTGAAGGTATACAGAGTTTTTAGCAGAAAGTAAATATTTTTAATCAGAAACAAAAAATGTTAAAAAGAATCCAGATGGATATTTCTAATATACTGTTCAGCAAAGCCAACTGTTTATATTAATACATTTGTTTATTGGGAATTAACAGACATCACTAGTAGAGCTGAGATGGTGCACTTCTAAGGGGTTATTGCTAAAATCTGCTCTGAAATTAAGATGAAGTTGGCTTGTACTCAAGTATTGAAAGTTTCTCAAAATATAATTCCATGACTATTCATTTTTTTTAAAGCTGCTGTTTCATTCACTCGTTCGTTTTTGCAACCAACAATAATTTTGTTTTTGTTTTTTTTTCTTTCTATACTAACCCACTTGCAATCTTTGATTTTGCAACCCACTTGCAAAATTTGATTGCAAATTAAGAATATAGATATGTTTTGTTTTAGAAATGAAAGGGAATGAGAAAATATTTATTTGGGAGTGAAATGAAGAATTGTTTAATTGTATAATGGTTGTGCTGGGCAATATTTTTGTTATTATTGAGTGCCTGGGCAATTTGTTTCAATGGGCTCACATAGAAAAAAGCTCTTAACAGATTTACATTGTGAAAGATGAAATCTATCAGTAAATTTAACCTTAAAATTGTTGACTCTTGAGGCCAGCAGTTTCCAAACTTGGCAAATTTAAGACTGATGGACTTCAACTCCCAGAATTCCTCAGTCAGTTTGGAGACCCCTATTTTAAGCCAAGGTTTTGACTATTTTGAGTAGTTCTTTTATATAGCCTAGCACCAGGGGTGAAATCCAGCAGGTTCTGACAGGTTTGAGAGAACCGGTAGCGGAAATTTTGAGCAGTTCGGAGAACCGGTAGCAGAAATTTTGAGTAGTTCGGAGAACCGGCAAATGCTACCTCTGGCTGGCCGCAGAGTGGAGTGGGAATGGAGATTTTGCAATATCCTTCCCCCAGGAGTGGGGAGGGAATGGAGATTTTGCAGTATCCTTCCCCTACCATGCCCACCAAGCCACGCCCACAGAACCGGTAGTAAAAAAAATCTGGATTTCACCACTGCCTAGCACTCTTCCTAATCTCAGTTGAATAAAAATGACATTGAGAAAAATTGTTCTATAACCAAGCATTTATTTACCATACTGAGCGTGGCATTCAACTTGTTTTTCCAATCAGTGTTGATATTACAGATCTAACTTTTCTTCTTTGTTTTCTGTTTAGGTTTTAATGTCGGCAGGAGTGCCGGTGGCAGATCAACTGTCAGGGAAATTAATCGAGATGCCTGTCATTTCCCGGGCTTCCCAGTTCTTCAGTCATTTCTTCCGAAGCACACAAATGTGCCTGCATTGTATTTCCTTCTCATGGCGCTTTTCCTACAGCAGCCAGTCGCTGAACTGCCTGAAAATCTGCAACTCAGCACACCGGTCCCCATCAGTCGGTGCAACCAGGGTGGTCAGGTAGGAACCATGTAGTGAGATGACTAGTTAAAGGGAGTCACACACAAGAATTAAGAGGGAAAAATTGTATCACTTCTTTAAAATGGAAGCATTACTGAAGAATGAGCAGGAAGTTTCAGGTTAATGACACTGGGGTTTATGGGGAATATCAACTGGTGTTTATTTGCTTTTCGAATTGAAGACTAATTGTAGCATGCCTCTTAATGGGTTTTTGAATCCCTTTTCTGAAAATTCCTTATTCTTTGCAGATACCTATATAACCTAAATCTTCCACAGTCTTTTAGACAGACGCAGTATGTGTCAGGTTTTGAGGTTGTCTCAAATAAATTGCATTTCAAAGTCTTTGATGAAAAACTCCCATTTATTAAACACAACATTCTAACTCCGACTCCATCGCAGCCAACACTGACTTCCTGACCCAAAACCCTCCCTTTCCTTTCCCCACTCCTCTGCACTCATTGGCCATCTTCCAAGTCACTCTACCCCTAATCTACTGCTCCAGCTCAAAGGAATTTCCCCCCTCCCATCCCATCTCCTAGGGGATATTATCTCCAGGGAAAATAAGTAGGTGAAAAATCAAACGTCCCTTTCCAGACGCCTCCGCTTCTCCTTCTTATGTCAGCACTAGAGTAAATGCAGCTTGAAGTGCTGACAGTATGTGTGCTTCCTTGACCAACTGCTTTTTTGGGGTTGGAAGTGTTTTTAAACATTTTTGAATAAATAAGATATGATGAAGTGCTTAATAGAAATTGGTACAGTTTCTGGTGGATTAAGTGAGCATCTCTCATTGGTTGATTTGTACAAATAACTGTGAACGACCAAGAAGTTGAACGGCAAGTTTGGCATTGCAATAATTTATAGATTGCTTATAAATGAACACAGAATAATGTAATTTTTTTTTCTCTCCTTCTCTGCTGAAGTTTGACTTAGATTCAATTTGGACATTCATATTTGGTGTTCCTGCATCAAGTGGCACCGTGGTGGCTTCAATTCACAGTGTTTGCACAGAAGCTGCATTTTTACTGCTGGGAATGCTTAGGAGTATGCTAAATTCAGTAAGTACAGCATCTCTCTGAAGTTCTCCCATGAGAAGTTGAGATATTTCACCTGTTCATTTTATCAATTTGTTATAAAATGTTTAAGAAAAGATTACTTGAAATTCTAAGATAGAATCTTTTACAAACGAATGTTGAAAACTCATTTTAAACTCCAACAAAATTCTGTCCTACTCGTTGCCCGTAGTTACTTTCGTGATGCCATTAATGGATGCAATATTTTAGGCCATGGGATTGGGTGTCCAACCTTGGCAATTTTAAGACTTGTGGACTTCAGCCAGCATTCTGGAATTGCAGTGCACAGATCTTAAAGTTGCCAAGGTTGGAGGACACCTCTGTTTTGGCATAAGTAAAAACAAGAGAGTTTAATATGTTAAAAGTATTGGTCTAAGATAGAGGAGAATAAGGTCCAATCTAGCTTCAGCCATTCATTGATTTTATTTCTCCCAACCTGACTCACAAGGAAGAGTTACTTTTTTTTTTTTTTTTTTGGCTCATGGATGGATGGATGGGCAGAGAGATGTAAATACAAGTGACTTCCCTTTCTTTCAAAAAAACTACACTTAAAAAAAGTGATTGTCATATCTTTCTACCTATTCACCACCCCAGGTTTTTCCATGACTTCATCTGTGTTTAATAGTAATAATTAAATATGTTGATACGATAAATTAATAAAATATTATTGCACTATTGTATTATTAATAATTAACTTTCATTAGATAGTTTTCTTTAGACAATATATGCATGACATCACAGTCTATCAAATTAAATATCTACAGTCTAGCAAACGCTAAAGCACTGCTCGATAAAGCCAACATTAATAAATGTTTTGCTGGGTACTATTGAGGTCCTGTTGCAACGTAGAAGCAGATTTGTGGTTAGAGAAGTGGCACACATTAAGAAAAAGATACTCCTTCCTTATGAAATCAATAATGCTAACAAGAAACCAGTTACACTAGTTTCTGGAAAACAGAAAACAGGAGACCGAGTTCTGGTCTTGCTGTAGGCTTGAAAAACTGGCTGGGTGACTTTGGGCCAGTTACTCTCTCTTTCTCTCTCTCTCAGCCCAACTCAATTTGCAGGGTTGTTTCTGTAGAAAAAAATAGGAGGAGGAAGAAGAAGGAATATTATGTATGTTCCCTACCTTGAATTATTTTTTTAAAAAATAATAAAGACAGGATGAAAATCTAAAATAAAAAAAAAAGTTATCCGTCCATGCCTACTTAGTGGAAACTGTATTGTTGGCTTCTGTACATGAGTAAATATGAGGTTATCGGGCTTTCTTTATATTGTACACCACAGTTAATAATGTCACATATTAACAACTCCCTCCCTCCCTCCCTCCCTCCCTCCCTCCCTCTCTCTCTCTCTCCCTCCTTCCCTCCCTCCCTCCCTCCCTCTCTATCTCCCGATGCTCTAGTTAATAATACATAGGATTCATTACTCAATAAATTTTACTGTTAGAGATGCAACTCTAGTCAGTACATTGTGTCTTGGCTAATGCAGTTCTGCTTTAGATAATGCACCACGTTGTTATTTCACATTATTTTATCTTTGAATGAATAAAGTTTCTAACGTTTCCTTGCCCCGCAGCCTTGGCAGTCAGAGGAAGAAGGATCTTGGCTTCGCGAATATCCAGTCACCTTGATGCAGTTTTTTCGATACCTGTATCATAATGTTCCAGATTTAGCTTCGATGTGGATGAGCCCAGATTTTCTTTGTGCACTGGCAGCTACCGTGTTCCCTTTCAACATTCGGCCATATTCAGAAATGGTAGGAAACAAAAGAATCCCTTCCCTTTAAAAAAATCAAAAAAACCAACCCCAAACCTCCTATTATTTGGTATCTATGGTATGTAAAGTGGGACACGGTGGCTAAGACGCTGAGCTTGTCGATTGAAAGGTCGGCAGTTCAGCAGTTCGAATCCCTAGTGCTGCGTAACAGGGTGAGCTCCCGTTACTTGTCCCAGCTTCTGCCAACCTAGCAGTTCGAAAGCTCATAAAAAATGCAAGTAGAAAAATAGGGAGCATCTTTGGTGGGAAGGTAAGAGAGTGTTCCGTGCACCTTTGGCGTTGAGTCATGCTGGCCACATGACCACGGAGACATCTTCGGACAGTACTGGCTCTTCGGCTTTGAAACGGAGATGAGCACCGCCCCCTAGAGTCGGGAACGACTAGCACATATGTGCAAGAAGAACCTTTACCTTTATCTTTTATGATATGGAAATTAGGCAGCCATAACATTAAGCAAGTTTCAGGTTTGAGTATTTAATTAGCAAATATAAATAGAATTGAATAGAAAGATTTATCAGCATGGAAATTACTGAGAGCCATCTCAGCTGTAAGTACCAGCTGATTATTCATGCTGTCATGTTATATCTTTATTTATTGATTAACCCTTGGACCATATCAAAGTGCAGAGTTCCAGAAACAAATTATTACTAAAATTAATTTGATAAAAGCAATTTAAAATGGAATTGGATAAAATACAATTTAAAATGAAATTGGGATAAAATACAAGCATTTAACATCTAGATAAAATATGTTAAAATTATAGCAAAATGGTTCAATTGAGATCTGCATATGTGGTGGGTAGATTGCAGGATTTGGCACCGAAATATAATTTTAACCTATTCTATCTACATCATGCAAAGATGATTTCTGATTTTTGAAACTTGCTTAATGTTATGGGTGCCTAAAATCCCCAGTTCAGCGCTAAATCCTACATGAGGAAAAATCTGAAGTTTTGGCAAGCCACAATCGGCTTGAGAGGTCCCAGTATTAGAGTATTATGCATGTTTGTGTTTAAGAGGCTAAAGGGAAGAAAAACATTATTTTCGGTGCTGTTAGGGAGCCTTTGAGACCTTTGCGAAATCTCATACACGGATTAATAGTGTCAGATTCAAGAGGCTTTGCAGCTCTCACGGGGGAATTAACACTTGATACGATTTTAACCTTTGAGAGTGAAGGTTTAAGCCACACATCATCAAGGTGTTTTTTTTTGGGGGGGGGGGGGGTTGCGCCGTATTGACAACAGCGGCTGAACATTCTGGGTGGATAATTATACTTGCTTTCATTATGTCTTTTCCAGTATCTTCTTAGCTCGTAATTAGGACTTTAATCTGCTTATTATCCTGTATAAATTTCGTTTAATAGAATATTTTGCTTGGGTAGATTTCTGCTCTGTCTCTTTCTTTCTGTATCATATTCTCAGCAGGTACCTTTCTAGAGGCATGATTTTTATGATATGAAATTTTCCCGTTTGGCCAAAACCCAAATTAAAGTCACTCTACCATGCTTCATATCTCCGTATGGAAAGAGGAAGGACAGAGCAGTTGTCTAAATCCTTTGTGACAATAGACAGCTTGTAGGCCTCCTTAGCACCATCTGCTGTTCTAGGCTCAGTGACAGCAGGATGGGTTTTTTTGCTGTATCATATTTATTTGACCATTGGATGCCTCTAGCTTCCAAGAATTTTATCTACTTGCATTGCAGTACATAAATCAATAGAATAGAATTTTTTATTGGCCAAGTGTGATTGGACACACAAGGAATTTGTCTTGGTGCATATGCCCTCAGTGTACATAAAAGAAAAGATACGTTCATCAAGAATCATAAGGTACAACAGTTAATGATAGTCATAGGGTACAAATAAGCAATCAGGAAACAATATCAATATAAATCATAAGGATACCAGCAACAAAGTTACAGTCATACAGTCATAATTCCCTCAACACTGTCAAAACTATTTACTAAGTCTGCACTACTATTAACCTTCTCATCATTCCCATCACCCATCTCTTTCCACTTATGATTGTATGACTGTAACTTTGTTGCTTGTATCCTTACAATTTATATTGATATTGTTTCCTGATTGCTTATTTGTACCCTATGACTATCATTAAGTGTTGTACCTTATGATTCTTGAGGAACATATCTTTTCTTTTATGTACACTGGGGGCATATGCACCAAGACAAATTCCTTGTGTGTCCAATCACACTTGGCCAATAAAAAATTCTATTCTATTTTATTCTATAAGTGGAAGGAAATGGGAGATGGGAACGATGAGAAGATTAATACTAGTGCAGACTTAGTAAATAGTTTGACAGTGTCAAGGGAATTATTTGTTTAGCAGAGTGATGGCGTTTGGGAAAAAACTGTTTTTGTGTCTAGTTGTTTTGCTGTGCAGTGCTCTATAGCATCGTTTTGAGGATAGGAGTTGAAACAATTTATGTCCAGGATGCGAGGGGTCTGTAAATATTTTCACAGCTCTCTTTTTGACTTGTGCCATATACAGGTCCTCAATGGAAGGCAGGTTGGTAGCAATAGCAAGACTACCTTCTAATGCACGTTTAGGAGAAATTATAATACAGCTTAGTCCTTGACGTATGACCACAGCCAGGACCAGAATTTCCACTTGCTATGCAAAAAACGGTTATTAAGTGAATTGTGCCCATTTTTATCAACTTTCCAACAGCTTGGAATTCTCAGGTCCACCATTCAAGTATTTTTGCAGGGTTGTCTCTGTTTAATGTCCATGATTCACCTAGATTGGTTAGGTGCTGCTGCAGGCGGTCCTCACCTTATAACCACAACTGAGCCCAACATTTCCTTTGCTAAGAGAGACAGTTTATTTGCTGAAAGGCACATTTATTTCAGAGAGTTCTGCTCTTGCCATTCCTAAATGGCTGTCAATTAGCTGCAAAGATAGTCCTCGCCCAAAATGTCTATTGCTAAGCAAGATAGTTGTTAAGTGAATTTTGCCCCATTTTTATGACTTTTCTTCCCACAGCTGTTAAGTGAATCAGTGCAGTTGTTAAGTTAGGAACACAGTTGTTATGTGCATCTGACTTTCCCATTGACTTTGGCTTGTCAGAAGGTCAAAAAAGATGACTGCGTGATTCCAGGACACTGCTGCAGTCATAAACATGAGTTAAACATGCCAAGAACCTGAATTTTGATTGTGCGACCATGGGACAATGGTCATAAGTGTGAAAAAATTGTCACAAATCTCTTTTTTTTCAGTGGCGTTATAATGTCAAACAATAACTAAACAAATGGTTGTAAGGCGAGGACTATCTGTACATACTGAGATGCTAAAATAAATAACTGCAATCCATCACACTCTGTTGTCCAAAATTAACAACTGATGACTGGTTTCTTTTTCAAAAACAGGTTACTGATTTAGATGATGATGCCGGATCTCCAGCTGAAGAGTTCAAAGCATTTGCCTCTGATACAGGGATGAATCGGAGCCAATCAGAGTATTGCAACGTTGGGTCTAAGACTTTTTTAACCAACCATCCTGCTAAGAAGTTTGTGTTTGACTTTATGCGTGTGCTGATAATAGATAATCTCTGCCTTACACCTGCAAGCAAGCAAACTCCTTTAATAGATCTTCTTCTGGAGGTAAATTTAGCGTTTTATCATCGTTTCTTAAAGCAAAAAGAAAAGTTACACTGGATATTTTCAGCGTTCTGTTTTTACCGTTGTTAATGGGTTTTGCATATGGTGGCACAGTAGTTAGAAGAAATGTTATTTAATTAGTCTTGAGGGTCCATGGCCACAAAAGGTATTTAAAGGGGGTCCGTGGTGAAGACCGCTGACATGTCAGAATAATTTTGAGAGTCTTGCAATGCTTTGCACCTTAAGAATAGCAATAGAACTTAGACTTATATACCATTTCACAGTGCTTTACAGCCCTCTCTAAGCAGTTTACAGAGTCAGCCTATTGCCCCTCCCAACAATCTGGGTCCTCATTTTACCAACCTCAGAAGGATGGAAAGCTGAATCAACCTTGAGCCTGGTGTGATTCGAACTGCCAAATTGCAGTCAGCCGGCAGTCAGCAGACGTAGCCTGCAGTACTGCATTCTAACCACTGCGCCACCACGGCTCTAGAAGGCTAGTTGGTTTCACTCCATCTCCTCAGAAAGATTTTTATGCCAAAGATATAAGGGCAGTCCTATCTGTATATCTCATCTCTGATTTTCTAGCTACACTATCTTCTAATTAGGAAAAAAAAGGAAAACTTTTTAGAGTATCATTTTTCCACATTTGTCAGCTTGTCTTCCTCCTTTAACTCATTCAGGTGGGAAGTAGCTCAGAAAAGTGAAAGACACAATTGGGGTGAGGATCAGGGGTGGGTTCCAGTGGTGGGTTGCCCCCGGTTCGCACCGGTTCTATAGAACCGGTAGTAAAACTGGTGGGAGGATTCACCCACCAACCCCGAAGTCATCAAAAAGCTTCTACCAGCCCTACTGCGAACCGGTAGTAGAACCCACCCCTGGTGGGTTCTACTTACCTTTACTACTGGTTCTCAACAGGATCGCGCTCACACACTGTCTTGGCCTTATTGACATGCGCTTAAAAGCCCAGTTGGGTTTATTATCAGGAGATGTCTTATTTTGGGGGAAACAGGGTTCTAACACATTAATAATTTATTATTCACTGTTACACTAAATATATTGAATGGAAAATCTTATTTGCACCAGGTGCCAGACTGTACAATGTTTAATGCATCTTAAATTTGCCAGAGTTCATAGTAACATTTCAGAATAGCTTCTTCTGATGACATCTTATTATCCTTATTCTGCATTTCCAGGCATCTCCGGAAAGATCAACAAGGGCCCAACAAAAAGAATTTCAGACTTATATTTTGGATAGTGTTATGGACCACTTGCTTGCCGCTGATGTTTTATTGGGTAAACATTCGTTTACATACTTTTATCCCTAACGAACCTTCTTCAAATCCTCAAAAGAACATAACTGATGAATTGCTGTAAATGCAAAATGTTGTTTCTACACATCAATTAAAAATGATGGATTACTCTAGTTGAGAATGATCCATTAAAACAAGAGCAGTTGTTCTGCAAGCTTAAGAGTTCTGATACTGCATAATGATACTGAGTAATGTGTAATTATACTTCTATGGAGAAATTGTTAGTTTTATGAAATGTCCTTATATGCTCTGTTCCATGGAGGGTGGAATTGGGGTATTATTATTTTTTTGTAGGTATTCATTTTGGGAATGAAATTCTTCTGCTGTTTTCCTTGTGTAGGTGAGGATGCATCTTTGCCTATCACCAGTGGAGGAAGCTACCAGGTGCTTGTAAACAATGTATTCTATTTCACTCAGCGTGTGGTAGATAAACTTTGGCAAGGGATGTTCAACAAGGAATCGAAGTTGCTTATAGATTTCACACTCCAATTAATTGCACAGGTATGTTCACATGGTTTTGTGTTCAAATAAAAAAATTCTTTGGTTACCTAGACAGACAATACTTCCTATACTTATTCTCCTTTAAATATTTCTTTCCATAAAAACGTTTAGTAAAGATGGAAATATTTATGCACTCTGAAGAGAAGCCTTTATGCTTTCCCTTTTCTCATACTTCATTGAATCAAAGTTAAAGTGGACTAATTGCTTGTTCACAAGTTGGAGATGACTTCCTCTTAAACCAGTTTTCTCCTCCTCGCTCAATTGCATTGGCACAAACAGCAGCTTCTGTTGTTGAAGTCAGATCTTGTATCTGGCAATCACGTTAGAGCAATACGGGCAGGGGAGGGCTGCTGGGGATTCAGAGGGGTTCGGGAGAACCTCTAGATAAGATTCTGTGCAGTTCAGAGAATCCCCAAATCCCACTCCTGGCTGGCCCTGCCTGCCCGGCCCCGTTTCTCGCAGGAGTCCCCACGTGGCCCATTTTGGATGCAGGTAAGTGCAGGGCTTGTGCGGAGGCTCGGGGAAGGCGAAAAACAACCTACTGGAAGTTTGGAAAAGCTGGAAATGGGCCTGTTTCTGGCCTCCAGAGGGCCTCCAGAGCCTGGGTAGGACGTTTTCGCCCTCCCGGAGGCTCGAAGAAAGCCTCCAGAGCCTGGGGAGGGCAAAAACACCCTCACCCCCCGTAGTGCAGGAGACCAACTAGGCCATGCCCACCATAGCCACACCCACCCAGCAACTGGTTAGAGAACCCCTTGCTAAAAATTTTGAAGCCCACCCCTGAATAGGGGCAACTATTTCCCAACCTGTAAAGCTTCCAAACAGTTGTGGCTTTGTTCCGTAGATGTGCTGAAGGGAAAAAGTGAGTTCTGCAGATCTTATCAAAAGCTTCATCCTATTTTGACTTATTTTTTTCTTTCACAGGAAACAGTGAAAATAGGATTTTGCCAAGGCTATTTGATGAATACTTTTAATAACAAGAGGCAGTGTTAAGCAATGATTTAGGCTAATTTCCAAGATAATGGAACCTTCTCATTTAGTAGAGGAAAATCATTGCTGAAAATCTGTTTAAAAACACAGAAATAAAAGTGTACTGTACTGTTACGATCTCTCTCTTTAAAAAGTTCATTTGTGTGTTGTTGTTGTTTTTAAAGTCAAAAAGAAGATCTCAGGGATTATCCTTGGATGCTATTTATCACTGCTTGAACAGGACCATCTTGTACCAATTCTCACGGCCACATAAAACAGTTCCCCAGCAAGTTGCTCTCCTCGACTCTCTAAGGATGCTTACTGTGAACCGAAGCCTGATCCTGGGTCCCGCAAATCACGACCAAGAATTCATCAGCTGTCTGGCTCATTGCTTGATTAATCTTTATGCAGGAAGGTAAGTGTCCCAGATTGTATGCTTTGCATTTTGGTTGATTTAATAAATAAATAAATAAATAAAATAAATAAATAAATTTTGTGTAATCATCAAGATGATGATTTTTTAATTTTTTAATAGGTGTGATTTATAAATCATAGCTCATATTTCTGATATTTAGGAAGGCAAAGTAGAGTAACCAATTCCTTGTAGACATGGAGCTTTAATTCTGGAACGGAAACTGGAAATTAGATATCAACTGTTGTGGCCCGCTGGCAGCAGAGTTGGACAGTGAGGAGGTTGGGGAGAAACTTGGACCGGTCCTGGGTGCTGGGGAAGGCTCGGACGAGGGCTCTGCGTCGGAGGCAGAGAGGGAGGTAGACACCCGTGAGGCAGAGGAACAGCTGGAGCCCGTTCCCAGTGCGCCCATGCACTGCTGCCAGAAGTCAAGAACAACTCAGAAAGGAGGGTCGACTCGGGAGTAAATCCACACCTTGGAGGTGATTGGTCCCTCCCATAGGAAATAAAAGAGCGAACAGGGAGTGGGCTTTTGCAGGAAACAATTCATTCATTCCATGACTCAGAGAGACTCTGTGCCAAGTTTGGCCTTGTACTGCGGTTGGAAACAAGTTACGTAGCAGCTTGCCATACAAGATAAGGTGTGTTGAGAAATATTCCTTTGAAAAACTGTTTGGACAAACCTTGCTGACTGTGAATGAACATAATTCACAGTTGTGTAAATAAAAGAGGTTTTGCCAGGATCAACTCCTGCCTCCTCCTTGTTAAGGGAGCTTAGGTCAGAACATCAAAAATAAAAAGACAATCACAAGCAGATTTGAAGGGCTTTTTATATATAAAAGCATTATCTGTTTAAATGCTGTGTCAGGTACCAGTTTTTCTTGTACCCCCGAATGCTTCAGGTACCAGCTTCTACTCATAAATATTGAAATAATGAAGATGTATTGAGTTCGCACAGGTGACAGGACTTCCGATCATCATTTGTCAATTCTTTTCATAATTCTTTTTCATCTGCTTCATATACTAACATACTAAAGAAGAAACAGTCCTTTCTTGGTTTTCCTTTAGAGAAGCCAATTTACAAAAATGAATCTTGATCATTGCTTGGAAGTTATAACCGCCACAACTTTTGCCAATTAAACCTGCCTGTCGATTTTCATAATCTGAGGCTGAGCTGTTGTACATTACTTTCTCCATGATGGAGTCACACATTTTTTTTGGTGTGTGTGAACATTTGGGCCTTGTGTGGGAGGCATTTAAATAATGAGAACTCCCATCTGTTGGCTGAAGTAGCAGCATTATAAATTCATACCATATAATTGACCTTTACCTCGCTCACGAGAGAATGAAAAGAGACAGAGTGTTCTGATACATCATGTTTTCTTTCCAGGAATTGTGATACAAGTAGTCCTCACTCAACAACAGTAACTGGAAGCAGAATTTCTGTCACTAAGCAACATGGTTATAAATCATGGTGTCAGGTGACCATGCTGCTTAACAGCAATTACGACAGTTCCCCGTTGCTATCGTTAAGCAAATGACCACGGGTCATTGAACAAGGACTTCACACAACTTCTGTCCGGCTTCCCCATTGACTATGTTTGTGGAAATCCAGCAAGGAATGTTGCAAATCACAATCATGTGTCTGTGGGATACTGCAACCGTCAGAAACCTAGCTTGGTTGCCAAGTCCCAGATTGCGATCATGGGACCCCACCGGGCAATGCAACAGCTGGAACTTCAAAGGACCAGTTGTAAGCAGTTGTTCAGAATCATCATAAGTTCCAATGTTCACTGAAGAAGTGGTTGTTACCCAAAGATTACCTGCAGTTGACTTTATTTTTATTTTACAAAACTGAAACGCAAATGCAAAAATATATAAAGAAAAGGAAAAAAAAACAAACGTTTACACATTTTTGCAATCAGTTATTCATCATTTGTATACACTTCATTTTCAAACCAAGGACCCCCTGTAATTTAACACTATGCTAAGACGCTGAGCTTGTTGATCGAAAGGTCGGCAGTTCAGCGGTTCGAATCCCTAGTGCCACGTAATGGGGTGAGCTCCCGTTACTTGTCCCAGCTTCTGCCAACCTAGCAGTTCGAAAGCACGTAAAAAAACACAAGTAGAAAAATAGGGACCACCTTTGGTGGGAAGATAACAGTGTTCTGTGCGTCTTTGGCATTGAGTCATGCCGGTCACATGACCACAGAGGCGTCTTCGGACAGCGCTGGCTCTTGGGCTTTGAAACAGATGAGCATCGCCCCCTAGAGTCGGGAACAACTAGCACATATGTGTGAGGAGAATCTTTACCTTTACCTAATATCTACAGAAAAACACAGAAGGGTTTCTCTTCAACTTTGCCTGCATAATTCTGAAGTGTAATTTTTTTCCTGCTTCGAGCCTAGGAATCATAGTTTATAATGAAATATTAGTTAAAAGGTGTGCCCTAACACATGTGATAAATTGCTAATAAATATAAGGTTTTCTGCAGGTGCTAATTCCACAGCTAGTTTTTTTTGGGGGGGGGGGGGTTTGGTAATATTACAGATAATTCAGAACCTTTTGTATTGTTACATAACAATCATTTGTTTGGTCTTGTGGTTAGTAAGGCAGTTTGGTTTAGTGGTTAAGGCACCCGGCTAGAAAATTGAAAACTCTTGAATTCTAGGCCTGCCTTAGCCATGAAAGCCAACGGAATGGGCCAGTCACTCTCTCCCTCTCCCTCTCCCTTTCCCCCCCACTCTCTCCCTCCCTCCCTCCCTCACCCCCCCCCTCTCTCTCTCGGCCCAACCCACCTCACAGAGTTATTGCTGTGGGGAAAAGAAGAAGAGTAAATGGATACGTTCGCTACTTTGA